>BDUI01000131.1:179820-227782 GCA_002335545.1 Apodemus speciosus
GAAGAAGAAGAAGAAGAAGAAGAAGAAGAAGAAGAAGAAGAAGAAGAAGAAGAAGAAGAAGAAGAAGGAAGAGGAGAAGGAAGAGGAGAAGGAGGAAGAGGAGGAGGGAGAGGAGGAGGAAGAGGAGGAGGAGGAGGAAGAGGAGAAGGATTGCAATGTGTTTATAAAAACAGTTATTGCAATGTGTGCCCTAACATGCGATTTTGAGAATTATGTGTGATGGTTGGCAGAGGGGAGAGAGAGAGAGAGAGAGAGAGAGACAGAGAGAGAGAGACAGAGAGAGAGAGACAGAGAGAGAGAGACTCACATAATACAAACCTTTACAATTAAGTAGCCCTAGGGTTCCATGCTCTGAACGTAGTTACACGGAACGGGTAAGGTCTGAGCAGCTAATATCTGCATTGGTAATGTCTGTACAGAGAGCGGCCATCTGCTGCTGGGCCATGTGCTCATATTAATGGGCCCTGAGCTTGCAATGATACATTTTACATACAGAAGCATGTCAGAAATTTGTAACAGATCAAATATGGAGGCCTATAACAGACATCCCATTACCGTGGTAACAATAATCTTGAACATTTGGTTTTCTGGTGATGTCACTGTAAAGTGACACACTGTTACAATCCTCTCAATCCCATCCTCCCTGCTCACCCCTAACCACGCTATTCTCCCCTCCTGTTATGTCCTATAATATTTACCTCTAGCCTCTCGTTTTCTATATCACTATTTGCTAATTACATGGTTGTCTTCCCCAGAATGGCTGTAACTCCTCCCACCAGCATGTGCGTCTTCCCTCGTTGACATCTGTGCAATGCACGGAACCAGGACTTTCAGAGATAATGTTAACTTTTCGACTGCCAGTCATGAATATTTCCTGAGTATTTAATGCTACAAAGATATAAATACTCACTCTCGTTTGCCTATTCATCTAAGCTCATTTGGACCCAAGGCTAGTCATTCTCTGGATATTAACCTATCTTCCTAACACTTACTGCTACCTGAAATTGCTTAGTTTATTCTTTACTTGCTTGAGAGCTACTTCTTTCACTAGAATCCTTGCACTGTGAGGAAAAAGACCTTTGTATTTGTTTGTGGTTGTTATCCCCAGTGGCCACCATGAAGAGGAACTTTTCCCATCTTATGTTCTCTTACCTGCCCTATTTAGAATCAGAATCTGTCAGGGATTAGCTTCGCAGTAACAGAGGAAACAAGAGCCCCTTTAACCTTACTGTCCACTTGGAACAGGGGTCTGCAGAGTGACATCCTTGGGAGAGACCCACGGAGCCTCTGCTTGTATTCTTGTGGCAGGAGACCCACCACACATGGAGGGGCACGAGTTGGGGTTGGTAAGAAGTGATCTAAAATGTCTTTTTGTTTTATAGTGATAGAACATGACTTCTGGATTCAGCCGCAAATCTTAGTTTTACTCTATGAACTCAAAAACAAGACAATTCCTCCCTAATTACTCTTCCAGCATGTCCATACACACAATTATTTTTCCTCTCTATCTTCAGCACTTGTTGGCATTGCTCGTTTGTTCTGCTAAGTGCTCTAGACAGAAACAACCCCTGCTTTCATGTCCACATACTCAAACGGGAGAGATGATAATTAAACACATTATGCTCATAACACATGTTAAGTACGGTGCTTGAATAGGAAATACAAGATCAAAAGGAATCGCAGTGAGATCTGGTACAGAACAGAGGCAAGTCCAAGCCATGCTGACTCTGACAGTGACGTAGCATCACTGGTCTATTTCCTCATCCTCTACTCAGAAATGGACACTGCTTTAAAACCCTTCAGAGGGTTTAGCTTGTTTGAACCCTGGAACTGCATAACCCTGTATTTTGGTATGTGCCTATAATCCTAGCACTTGGAAATTAGAGGCAGGAACATCAAAAGTTCAAGGTCACCCTCAGCTATTGAGCAAGAAAAGAAGAGAAATAAATCCTGGAGTTGTGTTTGTGGGCTGGAGAGATGGCTCTTTGGCCAGAAACTCACACTATTCTTGCAGAGGATGACAGTTCAGCTCCCAGCACTCGCTTCTGGTACCTGCAACTCCAGCTCCAGGGACTCTGATGCCCTCTTCTGGCCTCTGAAGGCACCTGCACTCTCATGCACAGACCCACACACTGACACATGTAATTAAAAATAAAAACAAAAACAAAAGCTTTAAACAAAAAACAAAAAGAAAGAACGAAAAATCAAACACATCACATTTGCGATCCCCAGATGCATGTATCAACGTAGTAAATCTTGATTCAACAGAGTCACAAGGCAAGATGAGACTCTATCGGAACCAGGGTGTCATGTTTGACTTATTTCTGTGTTAAGTTGGATGTTATTAGATTGTTAGAAATGTGAAAGTCTTGATATTCAGCAGTATGTATCAATGAAGTTCACTTCAGTCAAAAGTGACAGAAGCCCTGAAATCAAAACAGCTTAAGCAAGGAAAACATCTCAGGGAGCCCAGAAGACCAGGGTCTGTAACCGAGGACTCTGCGGCTTCCAGTCTTTGGAGACAGGCTTCATACATACACCAAGAGCGAAACGTCTTCAACCACACCTGACATCGCCTCCATTAGAACCCAACAATCTCTAGGAAGAACTATTCTCATTTAGAATGAGGAATCCTTTAGCATTTCATGTTATTTCGTTTAGAATCCATGATTCAACACCTGGTAAGTGGTGACAAACGATCCTCAGGCATAAAACACAGCCTTGAACAAAACCACACACATCTCTTTATATTTCATTGGTCAAAAATGGGTCACATGACACTTGATAAGCCAATCACCATAAAGAATAGAAGCATGCTTGAGATCGAATCCGAAGTATTCTAAGGAAAAAGGTTACCCACTACTGGTGACATAGGGAACTGATGACTGTTTTTCTAACAAATTCAGTAGAAGAAAGTATATTCCTAGACAATCAACTATGTCTACAACCAGATATTTTTTTGAAAAGCATGTTCTTTTATTGAAAAAAAAGAACTAAAAAGATTTTATGATAAAACTGAAAATATTTCTGATAAAATAGAAGAGACATATAYAGAAAAACATTAAAATTGACACTTTTCATGGAAAATTGAAGAGTAAAAATGGTAGACATAAAAAAACATTGCTAAATTGATTGAAAAGGAAGTAGAACATTTTATGATAGAATTGAAGATTTACATGGAAAATATTTCTAAGATATAGAAATTTCCTTCCTTAAGAATCTTGTAGAAAAATGTAGAGAAACATGTTAAAATTGAAGATTATCATGAAAAATTTTATATAGATATAATAATGGTAGGCATAAAAGTATTCCTAAGTTGACTGAAAGTGGAATTATAAACATTTTCTGATAAAGTTGAAGATTTACATGGTTTAAATATTTCTAATAAATTGAAGAACTATATAGAAAAATATCTTAAAATTGAAGCTTATCATGGAAAATTCTGCCGATAAATGGTAAGCATAAAAATAATCCTAAGTTGATTGAAAGTGGAATTATAAACATTTTCAGGTAAAATTGCAGATTTCCATGGAAAATATTTCTGATAAAATTCAAGAAATATATAGGAAAACACATTCAAATGAACTATTTCATGGAAATATACATATAAAATAGTAGACATAAAAAAAAAATCCTTTCTAGGCTGGAGAGATGGCTCAGCGGTTAAGAGCACTGAGTGCTCTTCTGAAGGTCCTGAGTTCAAATCCCAGCAACTACACGGTGACTCACAACCATCCGTAAGGAGATCTGATGCCCTCTTCTGGAGTGTCTGAAGATAGCTATAGTGTATTTACATATAATAAATAGATAGATAGATAGATAGATAGATAGATAGATCTTTTAAAAAAACTTTCTAAATCAATTGAATGTGGAATTAAAAATATTTTGTGATAAAATCAGAGATTTACATGGAAAACATTTCTGATGAAATAGAAGAAATATATAGAAAAACTAACAACATGTTGTTGCATGGGGCTAGAAAGAGGGCTCGGCGGTTAGATGTGTGCTACTCTTCAGAGACTGTGCGTTCGGTTTCCAGCACCCTGTCAAGTGGTTCACAATCACCTCTAACTCCAGCTCCAGGGGATCTGATGCCCTCTTCTGGCCTCGGCTGCCTCTCAAATCACGAATACTTGTCCATGCCCATAGATACATATAAGTAAATAAATAAAAAAAACCTTTCAAATATGTATGTTTCTTGTTTGGTGAAAGCTATACAGCAATTTGTAAGAATCTCATACCCAATACAGGATAAATAACCAGGATTCTTTTAAAGAGTATAAAAAAATCAACACCGTGTTTTTTTTTAAAAAAAGAAAATGTCCATAATATATTGTCTGAAAACTGTAAAGTAAGAGAATTTGTGCAGTTTTCTAAATATTTGTTTTTACTGTGTTTTAAGTGTGTGTGTGTGTGTGTGTGTGTGTGTGTGTGTGTGTGTGTACTCGAGTGTGGTACCTGTGGAGGTCTCCAGTCCTATCAGTGCACTCGTAGGTTCTGTTCATGTCCTACTAACTTTTAGTGAGTTAATTAAAAAACACTATTTCTTTAAATAAAAAGTTAGTTCTTGCCAATAATGTCCAGATGCATCATCTAATGTAAATCAAATAGAAGAAATGTATAAAGCCTGAGGCGTCCAATCACAGGTCAAACAATGACATCTTTATCATTTGGGGGGCAGAGTATCAAGACAGGGTTTCTCTGTGTAGCCCTGGCTGTCCTGGAACTCACTCTGTAGACCCGGCTGGCCTCAAACTAAGAAATCTGCCAGCCTCTGCCTCCCAAGTGTTGGGATTAAAGGTGTGCACCACCACCGCCCGGCTCTTTTTTTTTTTTTTTTTCCTGTACTTCTTCCTCCTTCAAGAGATATGGAATTTGGATGAAAAAAAAAGAATCATCTTGACAAAACAAACAAACAAACAAACAAAAAACAAAAGCAAAAACAAAATCAAAACACACACACACACACAAAACTGTTAAGTCATAGATTGAGAATGATATTGTATAGTTCAAATTCTTATAAAGTATTTATGATTCTGCTAACTCTATGGTCTTACATTATATCTGGTAGATGTAATTGCATTAAGGATTTTTCAGAAAGTCTGTTTTTTTTCTATAGAGGATAGAGGATATTTTATGCATCAATAATTTTAATTTCAAACCCTCAAATAAATGATAAAAACCTCATTACACATCGCTTTTAATTTTTGTACGTTGAATTTCAAGAGCTAACTATGGCCTTGCAAGCTACTGTGAGATACATTGTGTGTGTGTGTCTGTCTGTCTGTCTGTCTGTCTGTGCGCATGTGGGGAGTGGTATGTCTGTACCACACCACACACGCTGAGGTCAGAGCGCAATGTTGTGTGTAGGCCTTTGTCTTTTAACCGGCCTGAGGTGGGGATCTCTTCTCATTGGCCACTGTGTAAGCTAGGCTAGCTGGCTTCGCGGAGTGCCCTGTCAGCCTCACACCACTCCGCGCGAACCCTGGAACTGCGGTATGTCACTGCACTCTGACTCACATGGTTTCTGGGGATAGAGCTCATGTCCTCAACTCCCACACTTACCCTCCTGAGCCACCTCTTTAGCCAGCATCGTTTCTTGAGAACAACTTCAGATGTCATTCCTGAGACGCCGCAGTGTCTTTTCCTTGGCCTGGGACCCAACAGGGCTACCTGGCCACTGAGGCCCAGGCTCTCTGCCTCCCCAGTGCTTGGATTATCACCATGTGCCATCATGCATGGCTGTTTTTTTTTTTTTTTTTTAATGTGGATTTCGGGGCTTTAACAGGCTCGTCGTGTTTATAAGGCAAGGAATTTATGGACTGAGCCATTTCCCCACCCTGAGACACTTGTGGAAAGTGATCACCTAGAAAACTAAAAGGTGCAAAATCCCACCACCAATGTGACACGGTCGCCAGCCCAGAACCTGGAAGGGATGGGAGTCTGGCCAAGAGCCGCCCGCGTTAGCTGCGGACCGCTCCAGATGCTCTGGGGAATCCTGGGAAGACTGATCCGAATGACACGCGAACAGCTCAGACCTGATAGGATTCTTCATCAGTCTCCCTCGTCACAATGCGGTATGGGCAGGGGAGGTAAGAGCGCCGCTCTGCGCTGTCACTCTGGGCTACGTGACGAACGTTGCTCTTTGTTCTCCCCCTTTCTGCCTTTTCTCCGGGCCATCTCATCCATCAACCAAACTACACAACATCTGAGACCTCAAACTCAAAAACGCGCACAGTGACACTCGGCTAAACGATCGGGCTCTGCCAAACCCGCAAGGAATTGGCTAACCACTTCATTAGATTCCAAGAGCCCGGCGTCTGGGATGTTCATGTCAACAGACTGCTGCGGCTCCATGCGTCCTGGAGCTATAGGCTGGAATCACAGAAATTGCAAAGGCACAATGGAAAAACTAAAGACTTCGAAACCTTTAAACAAGTGCCATTTGGAATCAGTCGATACTGCGTCCTTAGAGGAGAACCGTAGTATAGAATATAAACATTGTGGTATGTTTAAAAACGTGGCCCAGGCAGAGCAGCTGCCTGTACCCTTGAATGAAACCTAAGCAGGGGCGGCTTGACAAAGCTTCGTCGGGACTCTCTGAAGCCTCTGCCACCTTGGAGGTCAGTCCTCCCTCCGCCTTATTTTGTCTCTTACACGCAGGAAGAAGATTAAAGTCCTGCTGTTATGCCGAATTTCTAAGACTATAAAAAGCCAGGGAATTAGAAAGGTCACCGTAGTATTTCATTCTACGTGGAGGAGGTGCAAAGTGACTCAGAGGGTCTGTACTCAAAGTCTAGGAAGTGAGTTAGGAGAAGCCAAGTGGGCAAGAGGCTCCACTCAGTCTGTAGGTACATAGAATCACTCCGAGAGTGGTCCTGTGTCACAACCGGGCCGCCATGTGATTGCAGAGGGGACTAGAGCCCGGCGGTCTGCTGGAGACACACCCTGCAGGTTAATCACATGACTTCATGTGAACCTCTGAAGTGGTACTCTGTAGGACTAACAGCAGGACTCCCTGACAAAGCAGTGGCTGCCTCTGCATAAACATTGGAACGGCGCAGCTGCAGAGTCAACTTCTGCATGATTACCTAATTGAAGACTGCCTGAGAACCTAAAGATTGGTGACCCAGACAATGCCAGCCAATCCGGAACTGCCACTTGCAAGACACACTTGCTTGGGACCAGTGGGATATGGGTAGACTTAACGGGTGCCCCAAAGGATTAATAAATGAGCTTGCAGCGACGATGTTCTCAGGAGTCTGAGCCACTGATTTCAAGACACCTCAATCCCCCAACGCCTAAGGGCAAGTAAGGTTGGGCCATGCAGGGCGGGGCATAAAGCAGCAGTGTTCATTTATTTACTATATGGGTGTGTTTGTGTATGTTCTTGCATGGGCAGATAGGAGGGTGCACACACATGCATATACTTACACGTGTATGGAAGCCAGAGGTCACCCTCAGGCGTTGTTTGTCAGAGCATCACCCCACTTTGTTTTGTGAGGTGGGGTCTCTAATTGGCCCAGAACTCACCAAGGATAGACTGGTTGGCCAGTAAGCTCTAAGGATCTGCTTTCCCAGGTATGCGGCGCACGAGTATGTGCCCACCATGCCAGCTCTGTTTTGATCCCTATTCTAAGGGATGAGACCCGGTCATTGGGTTTGCAAAACATGCAACATGTGCTGCCAGCTGGGCTGTCACCTTAGCTGAAGTTGTTTGGTTGGTTGGTTGGTTGGTTGGTTTCTTCAGTGCTGGGAATCGAACTTATGGCCTCCAGGATGTAGCCGTGTGCTGTACTGCTGGGCTGCATTCTCAGTACTGACACGGTTTATAAGTTAGAAACGGAGATAATTCCAGCTTCTAGGTGTGTGTATCCTTCCACACTCCAAAGTCTATATTTTATAACAGTCTAGTTCCTCTGCCTCATGAAGATAACATGTTGACCTAAAGGCCTGGTGAGGGCGTTCTTTCCTGGTTGGGGGAATGAAGGGCTGGGACCATCCTGGCTAGAATTCTGATCTAAGGCGGAGGGATGAAAATTAATACTCAAGACTCTTTAAAGTCCAGCCCGGCCTTCTCCTTGGAAACACATGGCTGTTTTATGCAGGGTGTTGTATTTAAATTCAAGAACCCAAGAGTACCACGCCCTTTCTTTAGTATTGCCTCCTCTCTGGTTGCACAAGTGGCCCTGCCCCCAAACTCCCTTCCTGTGTGGCTAGCAAATTCAACATTTGTGCCTAAGGAGGACCAAACCCATAAATGACATTCTTTTTTTTTTTTTTTTTTTTGGTTTTTCGAGACAGGGTTTCTYTGTGTAGCCCTGGCTGTCCTGGAACTCACTCTGTAGACCAGGCTGGCCTCRAACTCAGATATCCGCCTGCCTCTGCCTCCCAAGTGCTAGGATTACAGGCATGTGCCACCACGCCCGGCTCATAAATGACATTCTAACAATCTTTTTTATAAACCTTCGATGTGTTTTATTGAAAACCAGCAGCCCTCCGTGGGGAAGGCACGTGCCCACGTGCCCAGGTTTACTCGTTCTTAGCATGAATGAGAAACTTTTTTTGAACCCAAGAGATGAGGTAAAAGAAGCGAGTAGAGACACACCAGCAACTGTTACAAATGTTTATAGACATAGCTGCAACCTTATCTAAAGTTCACCCTGTTTGAGGACATGTTTTACGTTGTTCGATTCCTCCAAGAACATCAATCTAATAAGCGCCAAATGAGGCTGAAGACAATGCTGTTGTAAAAAAAAAATGGAGAAAAAAATGATTAAAATATGATAATTATACTGACAGCTTATATGCTCAATCTAATCAGCCAAGCTTCCAATTTGTCACAACGCACACTCGCTCATACATTATTGCTTAATTATAGCAACACTTCTATTTGGAAAGGCTGTCAATCATGTGAATACCCGTCATTTTCCTTCTTTTCCCCCTCTATGACAGAGCATATTTTAAGCGAGGTTTGATCATTTCTGCTATTAATTTAACCCTTGGAATACTTTATCCGCAAGAGCCACAATTCTCATCTTCTTTGTACAAATATCTGGAGGTGTTTAGGCCATATAATAGTCTACTTTTATGTGAGGGTCAATATAGGATATCCCAAAGTGAGGCTAAAGAATGGCAGAACTCCACAGGGTTAGCCTTGTTTCTTAATTTAAAAAAAAATTGTACTCATTTTTCTTTCTAAACTAATACTTCCTAAATAATAACTAATTAAATTAGAAATTGGAGCCGCTGTCCTTACTGTGTAGTTATGGACGTCACCCCTAAGCCTGAGCGGACACTGCATGGGATTGTGTCTCAGTGTAAGTTCTTTCCAATCCTCTTCCAGACATTCAGCGAGCATTCAAAGCATTTGCAAACACTGGAGGCACTTTATCTCAACACAGGAGACAGCAGCCCGGAAACTGTAAGGCTCCTTTTGGTTCCACGGTGTTCTGAAATGGATATTTTCATAGTTTGTTCTAGAACTTAGAATTTGCTCATAAGATATAGAAGAGTGGAAACTGTAAGACTTCCAACGCTGGCTCAGAAGTATGGGTTAGTTTCTCTTGGTTTTCTGATGATTCTGGTTGTGGGAGAATCCAGCAGGCCTCTCTGACTGGATTCTCATGCTAGAGAACAAACATGAGAGCTCCAGGGGATGATTTAGTGACTTCTTGGTTTTAACTGACCTCCCAGATGCCCCATCAAGTCACCAGGCACACAAATGAATCTATTCCCAGCCTTCCCACCATGCACCAGCTGAAGACTTTTGCCAATAAGATAAAGATCAGAACTGAGCCAAGACCTGGGATTTCTCAGCCTGTGTGGGATCACACCATTACAATGAAGCGTCTGTCGCTCCTGAGTTATGGTGTTCACGCTCTAGCAACAGTGACTGAAGCACTTCAGCACAGACCTCCTGTCAGTGTCCCTGTTATAGGCGCCGCATCTCAAACAATAACCAAATAGAAGCAACATTCCATAGCTGGAGTCTTCGCTGACATGGGAAAAATCTTTTCAGTCATGTTTCTGCCTGATATTCACAAAAGCTGACAATACACTGAGATACTGACAGTCAACTAGAAAAGCTCTAGGGTCACCTAGGCAAGATACCTCTAGATGTACTTAAGAGGGAGTTTCTAGATAAGCTACTTTGAGAAGAACTGCCCTCAATGTGGGACACACTGCTTGCTGGCTGGAGGGTCTGGTTCTGGACTGCACAGAGAGGAAGAGAGCTATACAGTAGGTTCCTCTCTCTCTCTCTCTCTCTCTCTCTCTCTCTCTCTCTCNGTGTGTGTGTGTGTGTGTGTGTGTGTGTGTGTGTGTGCTTCTGTGTGTCTCCACTTCTGCATGTTGTTCTGCGTCTCTCTCCCTCTCCCTCTCCCTCTCCCTCTCCCCCTCTCCATCTCCCTCTCCCTGTCTCTCTCTCTCTCTCTCTCTCTCTCTCTCTCTCTCTCTCTCTCTCTCTCTTCCTCCCTCCCTCCTTCCCGTTCCCTCCTGAATACAGATACAGGAACCACCTCTCAACACCATTCCTTTTCCAGCATGCACTCTCAAACCAAGATCCAAAATGAGCTTTTCCTTAAATTTCCTTTGTTGGATATTTTGCCATAGCCAGAGAAAAGAAATTAATGTGCCCACTGGCTCAGGAATAGTTCTATTCCACATGAAATGTTTGCTATCTTGTAGACAAGTATGGCTGATATCCCCAAACGGAAGTACAGAATGACGTGACTGTACAGTGATGTCCAAGAGCTTAATCTGATAAAATAAATTGTCAGTGGTTCATTCAGCTGTTTCCATGAATGTGGAATGCTGTGGCTGGAGTTAAATATTTATTCACAGGGAAATAACATGTGCCCAATCTGTCTTAGTCAAGGTTTCTATTCCTGCACCAAACACCATGACCAAGATGCAAGTTGGGGAGGAAAGGGTTGATTCAGCTTACACATCCATATTGCTGCTCATCACCAAAGGAAGTCAGGACTCGAACTCACACAGGAGAGGAAGCAGGAGCTGATGCAAAGGCCATGGAAGGATGTCACTTACTGGCTTGCTTCCCCTGGCTTGCTCAGCCTGCTTTCTTGTAGAATCCAGGTCTACCAGCCCAGGGATGACACCACCCACAATGGGCCCTCCCTCCTACCCTTGATCCCTAATTGAGAAAATGCCTTACAGCTGGATCTCATGGAGGCATTTCCTCAAGGGAGGCTCCTTTCTCTGTGATAACCCCAGCTTGTGTCAAGTTGACACACAAAACCAGCCAGTACCCAATCTTACCTTGCAGTTCAGTCAGCAGACACAGCTGTAATTTTAATTCTTATGGGAATTTAGGTCTTTGTGATTCAGTCTCTGGACCCAATCTTTGGTAGAAATTGCTGTGGCTTTATGTCAACAAGTATGATTATAAAATTTCTCTCTACCAGAGAGACAGCAGGATGTGTTTTACAGCATCAAGAAAAAGCAAAAAAAAGGGGGGGGGGGAAATCTGGCTTCTCATGCTTCCATCTGGCAGGCATGCAATATCAAAGTTCTAAAAACACAAGTTGAGTTGCACCCTTATTGAGATTCTTTGAAAATAATATTAGGGGCAAAAAGGGAAGGATCCACTTTTAAGAGTTATACTATTTTTCTAGAGGACATACACTTGATTTCCAGCACCCACATCAAGAGGCTCACAACTGCCTGTAACTCCAGCTCCAGAGGAATCTAAGAGCACGCGCGCGCGCGCGCGCGCGCGCACACACACACACACACACACACACACACACACACACACACAAGCAGGTGCATGCATGCACTTAAAATAATAAATCTTTAAAAAAAGAAATCACATTAAAGTTTTTGATAAGTATCACCATCCATCTGACTGCTTGATTCTCATGCCAGGAGGACAGAAAGGACCTCTGCAGTCCTGACATCAATGAGATGGGCTTCACAGTGAGTGGAACGCGCAAGTTTAAACGCATGGTGGCGCATGCCCACATTCTCAGCACTTGAGAAGCACAAGCGAGAACATTCCTAGTTCGAAGACGGCATGGGCTGTGTGCTGAGTTTGAAGCTAACCTGGGATATGCGGTAAAATCCTATCTCAAAAGAAAATTCAGATTTTTGTCGTTTAGGAAAGTCAGGATCCTTAAAGACTTTTCTTTTCAGTCTCAGGACAAGTTAGTCCCGGGGAAATCTACACAGCCTTGTTCATGGTCCTGAAAGCTACAAGGAACAGCAGCACCTGCTGAGGCAGCAAGAGTAACTCGGACATCTCCAGCGTGCGCTGCTTTCTTCTAGACCAGTGACGGAAAGGTAAGACCGACAACATGTGAATAAAGAAACCACCACCGCCGCGTGCAAATGAGCAAAGTTGTTAAAAGTCCACGAACATACTAACCCATAAACTATCAGAAGACATGCAAATCCTGAGGTTCTGTTCTTCCATGGTCAGTGATGAACTAACGTTTAAAAACCTTTCTTATCCGTCCTCCCTGTAACAGGCCTAGCTCCTTTATCATAAGACACATCTAAATGTCTCAATTGAGGAAGAATAATTAGCAAGCCATTCATATTCTTTTTCTTTTTCTTTTTTTTTTCTTTTTTTGTTATGTTTTGTTGAGACAGGGCTCACTATGTAGCCGTCACTGTCCGAGTAGCCCTTACTGTCCTGGAATTCACTATGTGGACCAGGCTGGCCTCAAACTCACAGAGATCTGTCTGTCTCTGCCTCCCAAGTGCTGCGATGAAAGGAATCATGCCACCATGGTTAGCTGTTTCCTTTACGACTGGTCATTTGCAGGGACTTAGGTTCTCCATCATTTGCTAGGGAAGCATGGCAGTATTTAACCGTGAGCTTATGAGTTCTCGAACTAACAGAACTCATTTACTTAACCTTTCAGAGAGTATGCACAAGCAGCATCCTTACAAAATTAATTTCTCCTTTCAAAAGGGCATCACTTTGCCTCCTGTCTGGAGAAGCTGTACTTATCAAGCATCCTCAGAGTCAGAAGATGCCTGAATTATGGATGACAATAACAGAGATAGGGTAATAATTAGAAATAGGATAAATTTGCTTTAGAAATCACAAGGTTTAGGGTAACTGAGTCTGGTCGGTGAAGGAACTTCACACCAAGAATAGGGACCTGAGTTCAGTCCCTGGTGTCCACACAGCAGAAGAGAACCAACTGCTGCACATTGTCCTCTGACCTCCACACATGCTATATCATGTGTTCATATTCACACACTTCCACATGTATGTGCACGCACACATGCATAAGAAAAAAGATTAAAATTATTTCTTAAAAAAATCAATAACACCTCAAAATACATGTAACATGAGCCAGGCAGTGGTGCTGCACATCTTCAATCCAAGCATTTGGAAGGCAGAGGCAGGAAGATCTCTGAGTTCAAGGCGAGCCTGGTTCACAGAACAAGTTCCAAGACAGACAGGGCTACATAAAGAATGTCTGTCTTGATGATGAGGAGGAGGGTGATGTTGATGATGATGATAAATGGTATACACGCTACTTGACAGACTTGATATTGTGCAAATAATTTTCTAAGTTGACTTTCACGAGAGTTATCTCTTGGGCACAGCCACAATATGCATTCATGCATAAATGGATGTGCATTTACCAAGCATCCTTCTCCACTACAGAATCCAGGCTCTGTAGAATAAACAAAACTACTGCTGTTTTGAGAAGAGACGTTTAGACAGTGATTTTCTTTCTTCACATAAGACAATAAACAAGAATGAAGCCTGGCAGACTGTATGCTCAGTTAGCATGAAGACCTCAACCCTGAGGGGAGCAGAGGACAGTGAGACTGCTTTAAGATGGTTTGCTCTGCTGYGGTGGGGTGGGGGTGGGGTGGTAAAGYGGGCAATACACAAGATGGGGATTTTCCTTAAGGGTCACACAGAGCAGCAGCAGGAGGCAGGACTCTTCTCTGGCAGGGTGTGAGGATTGTGCCTTTTCTTTTCCATTGTTAAATGGCTAAGGCCAAAAGCAAAAATAAAGACAGAATAATCCAGAAGGAAGGAAAACTGAAGATGAAATATATATTTTATATGTATGTCTTGTCTCATGGGATGAAATATACATAAATAGTCAGACACGTCATTTTAATTAGTACCTGGTGAGCATGGAAGTACTTGACTCAATACTAATGATCTTGATACTGGCGCTGAACCATAACTAATGTCGAAAATTTGCAAAAATTCAAAGAACATCACCCATAATATCAATGCGTCCTAACACCAAGGTCATTCTCTAATGATGGGGATTTTATCCGCCTACATAATTTATGGGTAAATGAAGAGTATGGAATCTTGACGTGTCTGAAAGAAAAGAAAAGAAAAATCCACCAGTTTCAAGTTTCTGCTCCTAGACGGTGCTCTTCTGAACATAATTCCAAATCATAGCACATCTCCAAAACCTCTCGCGAGAAGGACCCGCGAGCTGCGACTCTCGATATGAATTAGCAATTACTGTCTTTTACACGTCCTCCGGATCTGGATAAAAGCTATCCATCTCTGACTTATCAGGAAATATGTTATAACTCTGGAGCTGAGTCAGGGGAGTTTTTCCTTAAATTGTCAAGTAGAGGTAATGGCTTTTTTTTTTCTCTAAAGTCTAAAAAATCTACCTTTGCTCTTGTTTGAAGATTTTTATCTGGGGAACAGTCCATCTGCTAGCAATTCTGGATACCAGGGTCAGTTTCTTATTTCCAATGCATGTCGTTCAAACTAGTGTCAGGACACAAAGCCGGGTCAGGGGAAGGTGTCAGGAGGCGCCATCTAAAATGAGGCTGTGGACCTACGGAGGACTTCTAAGTGGAGATGGCTGTGGGTGCTAGAGGAGCGTGGAGTGAGCGAGCCTCCAAGCCCTGCCTTCATTCCAGCCACTTCTGTAAAATCCGCCATAAAGCTCTCAGAGTGCTAATGGACATCAATTGCAAGGGCAAGCAGGGTAGAAATCCCATCTGTTCAATTACCAAGGACAAAAGACACGTGGCGCGATCCACGCGCGGAGTTCTCTACTGTAGGATGAGTGCACGATTCGCCATCCCCGCCCCGCCCTAGGAATCAATCCCAGGACCTCAAGCTCCCTACGCAGCCGCACTGAGCTGCCCTCCTAGTTATCTCTTGATAATTTCCCACTACGGCCTAAAGTTTTGTAAAGGAACGTTTATCCTGAGAAGACTGAGAATACAGAGGCCTGAAGAGGCCACAAGCTTCTAAAACAGAGATAGAAGCAAACTGTGCTTTCCCCCCCCCCCTGCTGGGATCCCCTTTTTATACCACCTGCCTAAGGAGGGTGATCCCAGCATGTGCATGTGATGGTGTGTGTTCTCACCCGGAGGTCAGGGAATAAAGAAATTATTGAACTCCCAAATTAAAAGGTTTAAACAGGGTCATTACAGTGAGGAACTGAGGAAGTTCCCTGTTGAAATCGAAGCCCTGAGAACCGAGGCTCCGTGGTGGGGAGGAGGCACAGAGACAAGCAGAGCAGAGGTGGGATTCAGGGGGAGGGAAATAAAGATCCGAGCCCCTCTCCCCACCTCCCCCACCCCTCCAGGACACAGAAGCAATGCAGGAAGAGCAGCAAATTCTGGACTGGGAGCAGCAAATAAGGCCAGAGCAGCCCAGGACCGCACTTGCAGCCAGCGTTTCAATGCAGCTGATTGCAGGCTGCAGGAAGCAACGCCTAAGTTCTCACCTTCGCATCTCTTCCCCCAGAACATCATTCTCTAAGCTGTAAGAAATAGCAGTGAGGCGCTGTGCAGTGGCGCGTGCCTGCTCGGCTTATTAAAACGTGGGAGGAAGGCAATATTTCACCCCCCAGGAAAAAAAAGAGAGATAGACAAGTGAGAACGGCTAATCCATCGGAAGAAATTAGCAGGCAGAGTCTGTAGCTGTTTGAAATGATGAACGAGACTGAAATGGCTACACAGGCTAACATGCACTTGGATAATTACTCCAAGCTCTCGGGCTAAAATCTGTCTTGGAGGAGCTGGGAGGCTTTGATGACTCAATTTCAATGGGCATGCTTATGAAATACATAGTAAAACCTATTAAAATTGAAATTGTTCTTGGTAGGTACTCTGTGACGGGGCTGCTGACCCTGTCAGGCGGGTTTTTAATAAGGTACACACAATTTTTACTCTCAAAAGTGGCATGCACTTTAGCTGCTCACAGACTCGGTGTTAACCCTGTAATGACCTGCCTGTGCCTTCCCCACGTGTGTACACTAAGCAGTCTTGCATTCATGTATACAAAAGTGATGGCTCTTCCAGTGGAGTGTGGATATCATCAGCTTTTACTATATATTTCTTTATTTCTCTTTGATATTTTTTTCTGCTCCAGATATAAGGACTTGTCTTGTTTGCATTTATTTATTGGGGGGAGGAGCATTTGTGCCATAGGGCATATGCAGGTAACAACTCGTGGAAAGTGCTTCTCTCCTTCCACCCCGTGGGTTCCTGGGATTGAACTCAGGTCATCAGGCTTAGCGGCAAGCAAGCACCTTACCTGCTAGGCCGTTGTCCTGGCCGGTTTTGTGTGTCAACTTGACACGGGCTGGAGTTATCACAGAGAAGGGAGCTTCAGTTGGGGAAGTGCCTCCAAGAGATCCAGCTGTGGGGCATTTTCTCAATTAGTGATCAAGGGAGGAGGACCCCTTGTGGTGGTGCCATCCCTGGGCTGGTAGTCTTGGGTCTATAAGAAAGCAGGCTGAGTAAGCCAGGGGAAGCAAGCCAGTAAGTAACATCCCTCCATGGCCTCTGTATCAGCTCCTGCTTCCTGACCTGCTTGAGTTCTAGTCCTGACTTACTTTGGTGATCCACAGCAGAGTGGAAGTGTAAGCTGAATAAATGCTTTCCTCCCCAACTTGCTTCTTGGTCATGATGCTTGTGCAGGAATAGAAACCCTGACTAAGACAGCCATCTTGCTAGCCCAAGGAGGATTTGTTGACAAGATTTATCATCCCTCTCTCAGTGAAAGGATCTACAAACATTTGTATAATATGTATTCTCCAGCATAATCAGTGTCATTGTCACCTTGGCGCTTACTGTATTAAGCCATGGCCATAATCAGACTATTTGTGTCAAATATATCCAACTACAATCCAAAACAAAACTTAACATTTGTAAATTAGTTAAAGTGACAGAGTGATGATAAGGAATCTTCCCAGGCATTATAGAAGGGTGACTTGGGGTTTTCGTAAAAGAACAGGCTTCTCCAGAGCAGCGACAGAGAACGAATGGGAACTTATGATTGAAAAACAGAAGTTTCCAAATGAAAAATCTGCTGCAGGAAGACTGGAAACGAATGCACAAACCGTTCCAGCATGGAGAACGGTGGAAAAGGATTGAACTCTGCTCGGTACCCATGCCTCCAACAAGAATTCTCTAGATGACTCTTCCGAGCGAGGGCTTGGGACGTGCCAGTGAGGGGTCGTAGGAAGCTCTCTGAGCTGCTAGCACAGTGGAGGTAAACCCAGCACTGGTGAGAACAAGGGAGAAAGTGGCTCAAAGCGGAATGTCACAGGAGAGAGCAGGGAAAGGGGAACACACCGGAGAGCTAAACACACCCCAAGCGACTGTTTGACACTCACGAGTTTTGATTTCTGGCTTTCGCTGGCCACCATGGCTAAAGCCCGCGGGTGTAACCAACCTCCGCTGGTCTCCCAGACAGGAACCTGAATCCCTCCATCTCTGAGCTTCTGCCAGCCTCTCGTACACGTATGTGTTCTTCGTCCTTCTTTGACTTCTCCTCCAAACCACACCCAGTCACAAGCTCCAGTGCCCATGACCTTCACCTTGACCCATCGTTGGCTCTAGGGGCCCATCATGGACTATTTGAGTTTTTCTTTACAGCTATTTCACAGCCTGAGAATTCCTCAGTTCTGCGCCATGACTCCACAGCACTCCAAACTTCTCTGCCCTCTGATCTGTCCCAGAGAGTCCCTGTGCTGTGGACTGTTCCTGGTCTCTCTTCCACTAAAGCCCTCCTGGATCCATGGTGGGTCACAGGAACCGGAGAGCTCCTTCTCCCTCACCAGCCTCTTCATCGGGTGAGGTATGTGCCTTTGTTGCCCAATCATCCAAACCCAAGCCTTGGGCTTTTAGAGAAAACCAAGAAACAATCTAACTCTTGAAAGTGTCTGACTTGTGGTTTCATGTGGCCTTCACTGCTACTCGTCAAGCCTCTCCTTTACCCCCACTCACCACTGTCCTTTCAAACCCACACCCTCTATCTCCGAGCATCATACCCTTGTACACTCTTGTCTTGGGGTTCTTCTCTTCAAACCTATCCGTGTGTTTAACAATCCACCATCTCCAGACAACTCTATGGCCTTGACCTCTTAGCCATTTTCTTTTCTCCTCCATCCTTCATCTTCATTGGCTCCCCACTTCTCTTTCTCTTTCTGACTTATTGATCTCATCCTGCAATTGTAAGACTCACTCCTCCCAGACAAGAAGGGAAAGAGCCCGCCTTAACTCATTATCATAATTAAATCCCTTTTGGGACTCAGAAAGCGCAGTTTCATTTTATATGTTCAACACTCAGCCCAGCCCATTACATACTTGGCTTCTGTAACTAAATTGTGCAGGCAGACAGGTCCATCACCTCTCATCACCAGGTCTGAACCGGCATCTCTTCAAACCCCTCTGCAGTATCCTATGTATGTCTCTCCTTTCAAACCAGCAACCCATTGCGTTGACTGTCCTCTCTCAAACCATTGTCTTCTTCTGGTTTCAATGTTGGGAATCCTATGCTTGCCTGAAGGCTTCACAGGTTTTTAGTGCTTTTTCTTCACTGACCATATTTACTCACAGCCCATTGGAGGGTTTATAGAAGGTGAAGGGCTTCTGAAAGACAGATGAGGAGTCTTTAACCAGCAAGGAAGTACTGGGAAGTCCCTGTGGTATAGTCAGACTAGAAGCAGCATCTTCATGCTCATCCTGGTTCCTCTAATCCTGCTCACACCCATCCTGAGTCCTCTAACCATGCTCACACTGGTCCTGAATCCTCTAACCATGCTCACACCCATCTTGAGTCCTCTAACTATGTGCACACCCATCCTGGTTCCTCTAATCATGCTCATACCATCCTGAGTCCTCTAACTATGTCTATACAACTCTAGTTCCTCTAACCATACCATACTCATCCTGATTCCTTTAATCATGACCATGCCAACCCTCATCCCTCGAATCATATTTATTTACATCCTGATTCTTCTACTTAAGTTCATACTCATCCTAGTTCTCCTCTTGGTACTCATGATTATCCTGGTTCCTGTATTTATTTCTGGATTCACTTAGGCTCCTCTAATCACATTCATACTCATCCCGATTCCTCTAATTGTGTCTATACCTATCCCGATTCCTCTTGGAGAGCAACTTATTCATTATATCCATTTATTTTTGTGTTTTAAGTGATTAGATGTCCTTGTTCATACACTAAGGTGATGATAGATATTTTTAATTCTCCATATTGGTATACATACATATTTAATTATATGTTACAAATAAACATGAACATCTCATCACCACATAGGCATTTAAATCCTCAAATCTTCACCCATTTAAGGACTGCCCCATTTGAGCACCTATAATCACAAAGGACGTGGAACATGATATACGTGTGATAGATGCTGCATGGTACAAATATTTTATATTCTTTAGTGAATATGTGTATCTGGTAATTTCACATTTACTACTATTGTATCTGTGCTCATTTAGGAGGATTTGGTCTTAGTGAAAAGGAAAACATACAAACACACTAATCCCATTACCTGCAAAAAGTTCTCGTTCCCTGTGGATCATTGGGCACATTTCTTTCATTGGTGCCTTCTACTACATGAAGTCTTTATGCTGCTGCAGTATTTGTGGCTTAGTCAATGACCATAAAATAGACAGCAGCTACTAGCAAGAAACAGAGATTTATTGCTAAAGAGTTAAGTCTTTAAGACTTTTTATGTGTTTATTTTTATGGTCATGTTATCAGAAATTGCACAACCTTTTTATTTTTCTTTCAGAAAAAAAAGCGATTTTTTTAAAGTCACAGGGACACGGTTGTGTTTCTGTTTTTATTTACTTGTCATTTGGATTTTGCTCTTTTTCAGTTTAATTTTCTAGCAAAGTGCTGTTCACATTGTGTCTGTGACATAAAAATGCATTTACCTTTACTGAGAGAAATGTTATATTCTCAGTTCAAATGACTTCTTCCAGCTGAATGTAAGAGCTGTAATCCTTGCACTTGGGAGGTAGGAGGTAGGTGAATCAGGAGTTCAAAGTCATGCAGAACTTTCTAGAAAGAGTGGGTCTGTTCTAAACCATATGACACCCCCTTCTCAAAGAATAACAATAACAAATTTGTTTTACTAATAGATTTTCTTTTCAGGCTGCTTTTGGAACAAGTTGACCATTCAGGCCATTGAACTGAAAGGGTTTCTAAACCGATAGTTTTCTAGGTCCGTGTCATTGCTTTGTATGAATCAGCACATGGCAGTCAACGAATCTTTGTTATGAACACGAACAAACACAGTCAGGCTTGAGTTTGCGGCTGTCCACTCTCAATAACCAGTCCAGCACAGCAGATGTTCACATAGACGAGGTGTGTCCAACCTTTTGATATTATGACACAATTCTTGTCATGTACAAAGCACATGCTTGAAAACCATGTACATGGGCAGTTAGTCTTCACTGAACGCTGAGACTACAAGCAGTTAGGATGCCGCGTGGAAGCGGAAGACATACTTCCCGGGTGACTCCTCCGGCCAGCCGGGCCCCTCAGATGAGGGCTGCTCCCGGAAGAGAGCAGCCTCCGGCAGCCGCTGCACCATCTGCAGCTGGCTCACCTGCCGCTGCACCCCGGCAGCCAGGCCTGATGGCCCGGATGGCTTCCACTGCAGCCGGTGTGGGTCTGGGTCACGCCATCACTGGGGGGCTTCAGCGGAGGTGGTAGTGCTGAGTCTCCAAAGCCTGACATCACTGACCAGGAGTCTCTGAGAGCCCAGCTGCAGAACCAGCAGTCTTTTGGACCTTGCTCTGTAGATATCAAGCAGTTCCTGGAGTGTGCTCAGAACCAGAGCTATGTCAAACCCTGTGAGGGCTTCAAGGAGGTGCTGCGGCAGTGCAGGACTGCGAATGGTTTAATCTAATCAAAGAAATTCAAGCTAAAGAGATGTAAAATTGGTTCTGTATAATTAATAGTACAAGCGTGGACTCTTATTTCTAACAGCTCCGTTGCTTTGGGATGCCATGAAAGAGATCTAACTATAGATGTTTACTGAGGCTTGTGGTGTTGGTTACTGGGCAAGTGTTTGGCCTCCTTTAACTAACTGTATTGTGATTGTGAGTTAAAAAAATAAATTGGTTTATTCTGAAAAAACACAAACAAACAAACAAACAAAAACCATGTAAATGTGTTACAAAACTAAGTGTGAAACCACATCCCAATGGGGTTTCACAACTAGCTTATGACTTTGTGTTGTGAGCATTCATAGACATCCTGTGGCACATATTTGTCATTTCATGACCTTCTCAGCCTCCCATTAAAGGAAAAACATGATTGATAGCATCGTTGAATTAAAAAAATATTAAATATGCCACATTGAATCATGAAAATGAATAGAATTGGGGTAGAGAGACGGCTCAGCGGTTAAGAGCACTGACTGCTCTTCCAGAGGTCCTGAGTTCAATTCCCAGCAACCACTTGGTGGCTCACAACCATCTGTAATGCGATCTGATGCCCTCTTCTGGTATGTCTGAAGACAGCTATAGTGTACTCACATGAAATACATAAATAAATCTTTTTTAAGAAAAGAAAATGAAGTCATCTTATTTAAATAATTTAAGTTTTTATAATAAACTATTCACTTAACTTTATTTTAAAGTTTATATACATCAGAGAAATTTAACTGTTTTATAGCAATAATTCATAAACTGCTATAAACATAATTTAATTTCATTACTAAGAACAAAAAATGCAAGATCTGATACTTAAATATGCCCTATCCCACTATAACCATATGAAAAAATTCAGAATGCTAGTTACTAAATACACATTTTAAAATCAGCAATATCTTTATAAACAAGTACTTATCAGAAAAAGAAAGCAAAAATTATCATTCTATTTGCATGTACAACAAATATACAACATTGAAGTTAAATACAATAAACAAGACAAGTAAAATTAATAAACCTTTTCAAAATTTAAAGTTGTAGATCTCTGTGAAGCTACAAAAACCTCCCTTAGGAATATAAGCAAAGACAGGAAAGCAGTTGGTTTAGTTCTGCCAAATAAGATCTGATAGTTTGTCTTGAATCAATTTGTGGGTTATTACAACATCTTTCAAAGTTTCATGGATTTTATTTTGTACCTATGTCCTATGACTGTGTTTACCATGAAGAATAAATGTTAAACAACACCTCTGGGGGGACAAATATAGCAATATGTCTGTCCATCTATAGATGGATCTATCATTTATATTATCTATGTATCTATCTATATATGCATCTATCTTTCTATCTATCTACCTACCAATTTATAAAAGTCAGCAAGAGAAGCAGAAAATAATGATGGTTAAATTGAATTTCTATATATTGAAAATGTCTTATGAAACTAAAATAATAAAAAAAAAAGATTCAGTGATTGGCTCAGAGCCACAAGGCAATGACTATATAAGAAAGCCCTCAGTTCTACCTGTCTTATGAAGGAATTTAACGTATTGCAGAGCTTTCAAATTTATTTTTATGTGTATGAGTCTTTTAACGCTTGTGTCTATATGCCTGGCGTGCATGCCTGGTTCCCACAGAGACTAGAAGAGGATGCTGTCTCCCCCAGAACTGGAGTTGATTGTGAGGAAGGTGTTCTGTATTATCTGATCTACTCTTCCCGGTAACTCTTTAATTCAGCTAGTGACATCGGACTCTTAAAAGAGGTAAAGAAACAAATTCAGGAAGGCAAAGTAGGTTACCCAGGTAACAGATTAAAAGTGGGCACAGAAGTATGTGCTTGTAAGCCCAGCACTCGGGAAGCTGAGACAGGCAGATCTCTGGGGCCACTGGCTGAGCCAGCCCAGGCAGCTCAGGGTGCTCTAGGCCAATGAGAAACCCTGTCTCAAAATACATAGGAGACTGTCCCCGAGAGACTAAACCTGAGGCTGACATCCATGTGCATATGTGCCTATGTCCACTCAGAACTGCACAGGGGTGGGGGTGGAAAGCAAAGGCAGGGGTTCCATCTCAGAAGGGGCTGGTTACAGTGTCTTTTTCTATAAAACAATGTCTAAAACATTGCACACACCTCATTATGCTCAAGAAAGCTTTATCTTAGCACATAAATAGCAAACATACCAAGATTTAGAGGAAACAAAACCATAAACACTTCCCAGATGACACTGGCTCCTCAGAGCATTGTAAAATAAAACAAGCATGCCCTGGAAGGAAGGGATATGCAAAGGCCCCAACTTCTGAGTTCTCTCTTCCAAGAATAATCCTCTCAGGGGTCTCCATGTAATAGCTACAAACATAAACCCATACATCCTTTTCTTCTAAGGTGACTTTTCTGTTTCCCACTGTGTGTTTTCTCTGTTAATACTACGTACAGGCTACAATGCCAACCCTGCCCTGTGGCCCACGGCAGAAATCCAGGGTCTTTTCTAAGTTTTTTTTCTCCTTGCTACATTGAATTTCTAACCGTTTCTGGGGACTGAAGAGACGGCTCAGTGGGTAAACTCCCTGCTGCGCAGGCGTGAGGATTTGATGGTCCTGAGCACCTGTGCAAAAAGTTGGGCATGGAAGCACCCATAACCTCAGTTGTGGGGAAGTGGAAACAGGTGGATTAGCCAATCAGTGAGGTCTGTATTCAACCACGAGACCCTGTCTCCGAACATCAGGAGGAAAGTGTTAGAGAAAGACTCCCGATCCCTGATGTTGACCTTTGAACTACATCCTCCAACACACACACACACACACACACACACACACACACACACACACACACACACCACAGAGAGAGAGAGAGAGAGAGAGAGAGAGAGAGAGAGAGAGAGAATAAATAAATAGGTCTAAAGTACAATATTTCCTGTTTTATTGATCATTCAGCATCTTCCTCACAGATGAAATTATTTTATAGAACACAAAATTACTTTATACTAATCGACTTTGATATTGAAAAGTAACATCTTCAAGGCTGCATGCCTTGAAGGTAGCACATAGGTAAAGTTTAATAAAACACGGCTGAGTTGGGGGAGAAAGCAATGTCACACTCATAAAAGCAAACTGATTGGCAGAAGGGAATTTGAAAGCTGACTGAGTTCAATCATTTTAGCTGTTTGGGGTTTGTCCTGACGCTAATGTCACCGAGTTACTTTAAATGTCTTCAAGGAGCACATTTATGGTTTCCTCACAGATTAAGGAAATCGGGGTTTACTGGCCTAATCACTGACCTTCCCAGAACCCGAGTGGAAAATCCCCTTCGAGTAGACTTTGAATATGAACGAGCTTCAGATGCTCGGCCCCTGAAGCAGGAGAGCTGCTGAAAGGCACCTTCGCAGCAATCGATGTGCGCCATTTGGTTGAGATGGCGATGCCTTTCACAATGGTTCGTCCTGTTCCTCTGTGGAGTTTATGTGCGGGAGTGCTTGACACACAAACTTGATCAAAACTTCACCAGAAATGAACACCCTAGGCTGAAGGGGGATGCTCCTCCTCCAGGGGCTTCTGGGGCCCACTTGCCTGTCAGTTTATAGCTGGAGACATGGGAACTGTGTTCTTCAGGCTCAGCCGTTCTTGAGAGCAGAAAACAGTCCAGGGCATGCAAACAGTACGTAAACCAAGCCTGACACACAAGAAAGTGCAGCTTGGGGAAGAGGGGCTGGAAACGGGATTTCTGGGGTGTTAATAAAACATGTTGGAAGTATGTGCCTCTTCTTTCTGGTTCCCAGAAAGCCTCGAGGAGGGATTCTAGTTTGTGACAGCGTTTCCAAGAGCTAAAGTCGTGTCAAATGCCGTATTGCATATAAGTCAAAATGGGTCAAAATTCACTTTATGGGATCCTGAGGTAGAAATGTGGCCCCGTTAAAGTACGCGGAATGTGGAAGTTTGCCGTTTTCGCCTCCCTGTCAATCACGTGACAGACGGGCACGAAAACCTTCAGCACTCTGCACGCTGGGTTTTGTTTCCTTTGAATCCACACAGGTAGAGTAATTCTGGGTGTTTATTCTTCCTTGACTTTTAAGCACCAGATGCAATATAATCATGATCTTGTTGAAATGAAATTGCTAAATTAAGATAAAAATTCTGATTCACTCTGTTCCTACTGGATTCCGTTCCTAATATCACAGGGTTTTTCTTGACAGGGAACAGATGAATCTCACTCGGAAGACCTGGAACCTGTCAGTTCACAGAATCTCTTGCTGTGGCATCCCCTGGACCTGTTAGCATGGGTTCAGAGCTAACCCGGATGGCCCAGTGTCCTAAGGGATTGAAGAAATCACTAACTTTTCATATGAAACTTCAGGCTGAAAATTAAGGGTCTTTCTCCGCCTTACAGGATACAGTGCTTCTCTGCATATCCTCTCTCCTAAACATCAGCCAACACCCTAACCTGTCTTGAGTGTAGCATTCCTACGTGTAAACTATTTCAGTGTGTGATAAAAAACAAGCCATCCACGCCTATAGAGAGGTTAATTCTGTAATTAATCCCAGCACGTTGGGGGCTGAAGTGAAAGAATTGTTTGTTCGAGGACATCCTGGGGTACATAGGGAGAACCTGTTTCCAACAAACAACAAAATAATCAGTTCCTAGATTTTTCAAAATAACATATATATAGTCCCTCAAGTTCAATCAATAAATACTGATCAGAAGGACAGAGGATTTGTCGTGATGGTTCCTGATATCAGCATCAATAATGAAGGGGCTTCTCAGCCATGCTTGACAGAATTCACTTCTCATTACCATGATTTCTTTATATGCAATATTAATCTAGCATATTTCCTTCCCTCTGTCCTGTTAGCACATACCTACATTCCTAGCCACTCGGGAAGCTGAGACAGAAGGACTGTAAATTCAAGGACTGCTTGGGCCTACGTAACAGATTCAAAGGCGGCCTAGAAAGTTTAGTGAGACCATGTCCCCCAAACACAAAATTAAAATATTTTTAAGGAGTCTCTAGCCAATGAGTTGGCCATATAAGTCAAGGTAGTTGTGTCACAAGTTTGATGATATGAGTTTGATCCCAAATAAACATGGAGAGAGAGAACCAAATGCACAAAGTCGTCCTCTTGTTTCTATACACACACTGTGGTAATATGTAACTCATATGCAAATAACTGCGCACACACAAATAATAAAAACATTAGGTTCAGTGATAGAGTATCTGCCTAGTATATTTTCGTACTGGAAAAAAATCTACACGACTCACACATAATTATTGTAAAATGCCTGTAATAAATCTTAAATATTAAGTACAAAACAATGCGTTTGATGTCCATATTTCTCTAAAGAATTATGACAAAACATAATCTGAAAAAAATCACAAACAAGAAGGGGGAATTTTAAAAGATTAATCATTTATAAGTGTGAGGTCCCACTATCTAGCCAGAGAAGGGTTAAAAAAAGACCGCCCATAAGCTTAGATGACTTTGGAAACACAGATCAAAAACAAAGAGACAGAAAGTATAATTAACTCCATTACTGCTCAGTCAAATGAAAACAGCCATGACACCTCGTTTATTTATGACACAGACAAGGAGCTCAATTCCACTCCTGGCAATGGCTACAGAAGGAACCGAGCCCCCCTCACCCACCCCCAGCCAGTGACACAAAAACAAGTCCTGGAAATTCACGCCACTCGGTCATGTTATAGGTGTAAGATTTATGTACAAGTCCCATAAAAAAATAAGTGGCTTTTATGTTTTCTTCTAACAATTCTCGTTCTCTATCTAGCAAACCAAAGTGTCTGCATAGGAAGCCAGAATGTGCCAAAGTGCATTTAAAAGGAGAAAATGCAAACACATATTTTGTCTCAGATACTGAATGGTACTAATAATACTAAAAGAAAAATCTTTATACAATAACCCATTTATATCTATAAAGTATGTATGTTTCAGAGTTGTCTTCCCTAGCCATTGGAAGATCCAGGCATGTGTAGGTCTTCATGACTGACACAAAGCAGGAAAGCTGAGGCAGGGAAGGCTCACTCACAACCTTCCTTCCTTCCTTCCCTTGTCTCTTCTCCTTCTTGTCAAGCCTTGCTTTTACCAAACCCTCACCAAGTAAGGCTGCCTCTGGGGACCCACAGCCCTTGCACACTTGTCTGTCCATTCCTCTGCCTGGGATAGCACCCAGATAGTTGACATTAACAAATGTAGGTACCTGGGGGGGGGGGGAAGCAATTGTGCATCTGTATTCTATTTCCTGGAAATACCAGAGAATCCCTCCCAGCTCTCTTTACCTGTCTCCAAAGCACGGCACAGGTTCTCTATTTAGATGCCAGCAGCTGCCTGCTTTCCCAAGTTCGTTATTTTTTTTCAATGATGTAAAACCCCCTTCCCATTGCTGACCCGTGTGTCCACAGGAGCATGCACTGGAATGGCCGTTTGGTTCGACACGTATCCTCAAGAAAGGACATAACACATGGTTAACAGGAGTGTAAACGGCCGTGGCCACTGTGGAAATCAATGTGAGTTTCCACAGAAATCCAAGAACTGTCACATGGTGGAAGGTATTCTCACCAGGGTAAAACTGAGCAGTAAATCTGTGTAGAAAACAAAACCCTGACCGACTGCGTCTGTAAGTCTGAGGCCGGTTCACCGGCCAAATGTGCAAATGTCTCTCACGCCTTCTTTCCATTTGTCTCCTCCTCTCCTTGCCCTTCCCTACTGATCTCTTTCATTCATCCTTTCTCCTTTCAGCTTTAAATCAGCTCCACTGTGTGCTTGTAGAACAGAGTTCCCGCACTCCCCTCCCTCCCCCCTCCCCCGGGAAGCTGAGAACGTTACTGTCCTCCTGACCDTGATWAGATTGGGAGGTGTCGAGGGGACAGGCCAGGAGGGAGGATATCATACTCTGCCTTTGCTTATTTTGGTTAGGCTCAGAGGTGCGAACATTTGGTCACCACTTGGTAAAATTGTTTGGGAGGGGTGAGGAGGTGTGGACTTGTTGGATAGGGTGTGTCTCAGAGAGTGGGTTTTGGTGTTTCAAAGACTCCAGTGTTTACTCTGCCTCCTGCTTTGTGCTTCAAGATGTGAGCACTGGGCTGTTCCTGCTGCCCCGCCTTCACTTGGTCATGGTGGCCTCTAATCCTCTAGAACCATAAACCTAATTAAATTCCTCCTTCTATACGTTGCCCTGGTCATGGTATTTTATGACAGCAATGGGATAATAACTGATAAAGGAGAAGCTTCAGAAAAGAAAGAGTATAGCTCTTCAAGCCTTAGCTCCCTCCGGTTCTTCTCAAAGGAACTGGCTGAACCAGCCACCGCCTTCCACTGTACGCCAATAAACATTTGTCATGAAAGAAATGAATAAGTCAGTCTGTGAGATATACTGCTCAGTGGTGTTGCCGTGGCACCCAAAGCCATAAAAACCACATCTGAAAAAGTGTAAAATTTGATAAAAGAATTCAGAGTATTAAAAAAAAGTATTTACAAATTGATTTGTTTTCAATATCAGAGCTTGTAGGTAAGGTTCCAACACAGTGGATTTTTACAGCAAAGCTATAAATACTAAAATGGAGATTATGAATGCGGACAATATAATTTATAACACTCCCCTACCTTTCAATTATTCAGGTGCTCAAAGCCCAACAAATTGAATGATGATCAGGGGTAATGAATTGAACCCTAAGAATTGCACAGAAAACCCAGGAAGAAATTTGCATACAAAATAATAAGCCTGCATGAAACATACATTTTCTCTTTTAAGCCAAAACATGTATGGAGCACCTGTGCAATTGCAGTTCCTTCAAAGAATCCCCCAATAAGGCTTAAAGCTGATGCTCAGTGTATATTCTAGATGACCAAACCAAGGGTGGGAATCACAAAAGGCCTGCTACATTCTCTGAGAGTGTGGGTTCTCTCGTTATTTTTAACAACACTGAGGGGGGAATGCATATAAATTATCAAGAGCCATTGATTTAGATGTATCTTAGAGAGCCACTGATATCTCACAGTCTAAAGCAGAGTTCTCAAGAATGCTTCCTACAAGGGTCAGGCTTTTAAACAATAAAATGGCTTCTGTTTAATAATAATGATGATGATGATGATGATGATATCCAAACAATGCCCACAAAATATTTGTAGGAAGATGTGGACTCAGTGTTTCACCCACGTGGTCCTGCTGACCAACAGGATGCACATCCGTCAAAACTCAGAGTAAGAGTTAAATCAAGGACTGTGAGGATTCTTCTTGCCTTCTCAGTGGATGTTAGAATCACCGCAGAAACGAATGCCTCAGAGATTAGGTTAAGAAGGTGGGGAGACCAACCTTAAATGTGGGCCTCAACATTCCACGGGCTTGGCTTCTGGACTGAATGAAAAGGAGAGCAGGCGTGAGGTGAGCAGAGCCACGCATCAATCTCTGCTTGCTGACTGTGCGTGCCGGTGGCCAGCTGCCCCTTGCCCCTGTCTCTATGCCTTCCCAGCTCCCACCATGTCCTTGCTAGCCTGATGGTGGAAGGATTCCCTTGCACTGCAAGTCAGCGTGAACCATTGCTTCCTTGAGGTGTTTTCCTCAGGTTGTTTACAAGGTCAACAAGAAATGTGACTGTTAGCTGGCATTAATAAAAGCTTAGCAGTCCTCTCACCTCCAGCCTCCACCCTCCATATAATGACCGCACACTCATGGCCCAGTGCATAAAGTAATTTATTTCAAAGCAACTTGGAAAGAATCTCAGCTTTCTAGAATACCTTCCTGGAAAAAGGCAATATCGCGATGAATGAGCTGAGGCGTGAGCACTGTTTTAAGATTTCAGCATTACAGCTTGCAGAGAGAGAACACGTCAGCGGAGAGTATTCAGCCAGGAATGGAACATCTATATCAAACCTTCTTTCCAAAAAGCACAGGGACTGTCTGAGTTAGGGTTCTACTGCTGTGAACAGACACCGTGACCAAGGCAACTCTTATAAGTACAACATTTAATTAGGAGTGACTTACAGGTTCAGAGGTTCAGTTCATTATCATCAAGGCACAAGTAGGGCAGCATCCAAGCAGGCATGGTCCAGACGCAGCTGAGAGTTCTACATCTTCATCTGAAGGCTGCTAGTGGAAGACTGACTTTCCAAGAAGCTAGGGTGAGGGTCTTAAGCCCACACCCATAGTGACACACCTACTCCAACAAGGCCACACCTCCTAATAGTGCCACTCCCTGGGCCGAGCATGTACAAACCATCACAGGAGCTAATGAGAAAGATGAGCAGGGAAGAGTGTAAGAGCCAGGGGTCACAGAGAACCGGGAGGAAACAGGGTTCACAGAGAGGAAACAGGGGTCAGGGAGAGGAAACAGGGGTCGCAGGGAACTGGGAGAAAACAAAAAATATTTTTAAAAAATCGAAAAAAGTCTCAGCTTTCTTGTTTTCATGATAAATGTTAGACAGAACATTTAACCCTCCGATAGTCATGTTTTCTATCTGGATGGTAAGGGTAGCAATGGTACTTGGCTTGCAATGTTACTGAGACTGTTTCAGTGAAGTATAAAGCAAAACAGCATTGTTACTGCCTAATGCTGCATCAGCAAAGATTGTTATACCAGAGACAGATCAGAAGCTGGTGCCTGTAAGTGAAGTCTATACATACAAGAGCTGCTTGGGTGACCCTGTGAACTTACAGCTGGCAGTAGCGATTGACACTACTGTACACAGTGGGGGCAAAGTTACTGGGATAATGAGATTTTTCTAACAGGCCTTTGTTTTGTTTTGTTTTGTTTTGTTTTATTGTAAAAGAACATAGAGGCTTGACAACGATTGTCGAATATGGTTACATCTGTTGAACAGGTCGGTGTATAACTTAAGATGGAACAATTGTTCTGAAAATACCATTGTACAAATGATATTTTGCTGGAAATGCTGGAGGAATATTTGCTGAAAGTGCTGGAGGCACAAGGTGTTGCAAGATTCCTCCTCAGAGGAGACATAAATAACATTTGCCTTCTTGTCCCTTTAAAGTTCCAAGGACAGACTGAAGTATATTTCATCAAGGTTCAAATTGGGGAATAATAAGTTTGTTTATGGGCAAGAGGGCTACTTTCAAGAATTTGGGTCAACACCCTCAGACCCCCGTCACCAAAGCAGATACACTGAAAAGTCTTCATACTGCATGGGTCCTGGCTTCTCATGCGAATAGATGCAGCCTTTCTCTAACACCTCCTAAGGCCTTGGGCACATAAGATGCTTACTAAATGCCTGGGTAGAGCTGTTAGAACCTCCCCATGCTCTCCTGCTCCTGCCCACATTCTGTGAGAAAACCCGGACAGCCAATAGGTAAGATCGTGATGGACTCCTACAGCCATGGCTGATCTGATGAAGGTGGCGGCTGTTCTGTACTGGATTGGTTTCTAAATCAGAGTCAGCTGTGCACAGCTTTAAAATCTCATTGTCTGGGGCTAGTGATTGGCTCAGGGAGTAAGGACTTATAAAGACTAAGTTTGATTCTTAGATCCCATTGTGGAAGAAGAAGAAAAACAACTCTCAAAAGKTGGCATACCTGTACCTACACTGACATGCACACGACACACATCACACATGCACACGCACACAGCTATAATAATAATTTTAAAACTGAAAAACAAGTTAGTGTTTTAGTGTGATATGCCATGTAGAATTCTCTGTGCCAAGCTGCCATGCAGTAATCCATAAACATGGTAATCCATAAGTACAGTCAGTTCATTTATACATTAAAATAAAACTCCATGGTTCTCTATTTCTAAAACAAAAACAAACAAACAAACAAAAAACTTGAGGGGCTGAAGAAAGAGACAGTTCAATCTGTAAAATGCTTACCTTGGAAGCATGGGGACCTGAGTTCAGATCTCTCTCATCCACATGAAATTTTTTTAAAAGCTATGTACAGTGGATACACCTGTCACCCCAGCTCTGGGGAGAAAGAAGGAAGGAAATCCCTGGTGCTCATTGGTCAGCCAGCCAAGACAGATTGGTTAGCTTCAGGTCAGTAGGATATTCTATTTCAAAAACTAATGTGGAAGTCAATTGAGGAAGATATCTGATAACAACCTCTGTCCTCAGACATGTGGACCTACATGTACACACACAAACATGTGCATACATGCATATACATACACATGTACACGCATGCAACCACAAATGCACATGCACACACACAAGTGCACACACACACATACAAGCACAAACATACACATTCACATGCACACATAAGCACAAGCACAAACAACACACACATATAAGCACAAACACATGCACATAGGCACATGCACACACAAACACATACATACACAAACACACAAACACATGCACAAATGTACATGCAACACACATACAAACATGGGCACACATGCACAGACAAGCATGCACAAACACACATAAACACAAAACACAAGCACAAACATGCACACATGCACACACATACAAGTGCAAACACACAGAGGAGCACATACACACATGCACACAATTTTTCTTAGATTATGGAAGTGCACCAAGGCTTTGAGCAAACCTAGCCATAAATCTTCTAGAACATTCACAGTGTTTCATCTTTGGCTTTGGTTGTTCATTTGTGAAGATCCATAAAAGGTAAAGTGAGTAAGCACTGAAAGATCATGTGACTTGACCACTTGGTACCAGGCATGAGCCCACCAGGATCAAGAGAGAATATTGTGCTCCAAAGAGCCAAGATTCAAAGAAAAGCTCTCGTAGATTTTACAAGCACTCAGGCAGCTGCTGAAAAGCCCAGGGAAACTTGCTATTAGTCATGCTATTCACATTAGAGAGGGCAACCTGAAAATTATTTTCTGCTCCTTCAGGTTATGTTTTCCTACAAATGAATGGTGCTTCCCATGTCATTACAAATTCATGGCCATTTGTCTCTTTAAGGTAAAGCTGGAGACACTCAGAAAAGTGTTTTATACAATAACACTTACATAAGTTCATCTAGCATTTGATTTTCTTCTTACTGTTTAGATTTCTGAAATTCTCAGCTAAGTAAAAAAAAAAAAACATTTTAATGCAGAGACCCTTTTCTTTCTTTGATATTGCCTGTAATGATTTTAAAAGGTTCCCATTTAATCTCCCAGAATCAATATGTTCTAAAAGAAAGCACTCAAATAATTATAGATTAAAAAAAAAACAGACACTGAACTCCTTTTTAGATTTATTTATTTGTGTGTGTGTGTGTGTGTGTGTGTGTGTGTGTGTGTGTGTGTGTGTGAAAGAATGCACCTGTGTACATGTGACTGTAGAGGCCAGAAGACAATGTTGGAACCACTGGAATCAGAGTTATAGACATCTGTAAGCTGTTTAACTCGGGTGCTGGGAACTACACTCCAACACCAAGAGCAAAGAGCTCTCTTAATTGTTGAGTCATCACTCTAGCTCCAAGATTGTTAAAAAATCATTTAAAATGATCTGGATGAACCAAAAGCATGTTATTCTCCAGTAGTATTTGGTCTAATGTTATATGTATGTATGTTAGCCTGTAAGCATAGGACTTTCTTTCTGTAGGACAAAGCACAGAGACAAAGAAAAGGTGAAATCAAAGAGATGTAGAAAATCTCCCTCTGTGCTCTACCCTTAGACTTCCACCTAGTCAAGAGTATGATCATGTTGATAAGATTTTGTGCTGCCTGCGAGAGAACTACAGAATATGCACAGAAGCAAATCGAACCAATGCCACTCCCCTAAATCATAAAAGTGGGATGAAGAGGAGCTATAGAGGAGCAAAAATGAAGAAAGAAGTTCTTTTATGTGAGCGATGTGGATATTCCATCCTAATAGATGCCATTAACTAAGGATGGAAGAAAAAAAAACTGTGTGATGCTTGCCTTCCCTGCAAGTTAACTAGAATCACCCAGAGACTTACCACTCACTGGGGATCTGCGAGTTTTCTGAGAGATTCAACTGATGATGGAAGACACACCCTGAGTGTAGGCAGAGCCATCTGATAGACCAAGGTCCAGAACTGAATAAAGGAAGAAGTCTAATAAGCACTAACTCATCTCTCTCTGCTTCCTGTGGCCAGATGTGGTCATATGTGACACCTCACCCCTGCAATCATGATGGTCTGTACTCTAAAACCATAAGCCAAAGCCAATTCCTTCTTTCTTTAAACTGTCTGGTATTTATCGCTGTAATGAGAAAAGTTACTAATAGGAATATCAAAAGGTAGAATGCAGAGGCCGAGGGGATGGCTCAGCAGGGAAAGGAGTTTGCTGTATAAACTTGGAGACCTGAATTCAATCCCTGGAACCCAGGTAAAGGTGAAAGGAGATAATGGAGTCCAGGAGTTGTCCTCTGACTCCAACACACATGAGCCATGGTATGTATTCCCCATCACATACAAGCGCATTATGTACGCACATGTATTAACAGTAGCAATAGTTTTCAGTTCAAATATATATGGAGGGTGCGTCATTGACAAAGTGGCAAAGTAGAGCTGATTCATTGCCTTATAATTTCCATAATTATATGAGGAGTTAATATTGGCCATTATTGTAGAATTCTTATTTTAATAGATTAAGTAAACTCAGTAGAAGGCTGGAATATTGGATCTTTCCCTAACCTATTTGTGTCTTGGTAACAAAATTAACTGATCTGTAAACTACAAATTCCATAATATTCCTAACAGACTTTTAAGAATTAAAAACAAGATGCTACGATACAGTTGCTTGGGTCTAGGGGGTGGGTCTGATGCTAAGGTTCTGTTCCCCAATTGGTTCTTGACCTATCAGGCCAGGGGCCAATTCCTGGGCTGAAAGGAGAGGCGGGCCTTCCAGGTCCCCACAGGAGGAGGCAAGGAGAAGCAGGGAGAGGAAGAGAGATTACACCATGCTTCAGAGGGTGAAAGGCCACTAGTCATGTGAGATCTAGGATGGAGTGGCCACTGGCCACTTCCCCAACTGGGCCTGGGGCAGCAACTGAAGTTGAGGGCAGATTTAGGATGCTGAGCTAAGAGTATTGGGAAGGGCACGCTTGCTGCAGGAGATTAGAAGCATCCAGCAATTGAGCCAAGAAGGCAGGTTGAGAATGAGCTAGTGTGTGTGCGCGCGTGTGTGTGTGTGTGTGTGTGTGTGTTTCATCTCCAGATATGAGGGAACCTGGGTGGGGCTGGCAGCATGGTCCATCCGGAGCTTAAAGTGGGGTACCAAAACCTTCACGCTACACTTGGGCAGTGGCAGTGCCACAGCAGAACTTCAATAAATAACAGCAAGAATTTTAATTGCCTGCATTGTTTTTTGTGGACAAACCTTGTACCATTATATATATTCTCCCTATAGAAGCTTACTTCCCCTATAGAAGCAGCTCTATTCTGATGTGGCTTTTCAACACTGGAGAATCTATCATATTTCCTCCATAATAAATTATAAAGCTTATCTTGTCAATTTCACAACTGTACATCTTAAAGACATAAATTACACTTATCTAATTTATGACCTTTCCGCTCAAGAAGCTATTCACCAAAATAGACACTAACAACTAAATTATCAGCAATGATTATTATGACAGCAAGTTCATCCCTGACCCAATAGAAGACATGTGCTAAGAATTCTGCATGGCCTTTTCATTTAATCCTTACGGGAGTCATGGTTTCGATCCCCATTTCCCGTATGAACAGTGGGGATGCATTAGGAATTTATCCATCTTATTCATGTCTTCATGCTTATCATCAGGGATAACATTCACATTCTTCTTCTATTACTTGCCTCGACTCCTTAATCATTTTTATTGCTTTTCCCCTGAAACCTCAGCTTAATTGTGTTATGAACTATATATGTGTCATCTCAAAATATCTATGTTGAAACTCTAATCTCTAATGAGTTTGTTTCAGAAGATGCAGAGTTTAGGAGACAGTGTGTGAGAGTGAAGACTTTGTCACTGAGATTAGAGGCCTTACAAGAACAAGAGCTCTCCCTCTCCCTCTCCCTCTCCCTCTCCCTCTCCCTCTCCCTCTTCCTTCTCCCCCCTCCACCTTTCCCTTTCTCTCTCCTTCCCTCCCCTTTTCCCACTCCACTCACTGTCTTTTCCCTCACTGTCTCCCTCTCCTCTCTGCTATGTAAGGTAAGAAGATAGTGATCTATAATCCAAGAAGAAGGCTTTTACCAATTTTTGGCTTTTTCCAGACCACACTGGAACTTGGCTTCATATTCAGATCTTCATATTCCAGTACTGCAAGAAAGCCACCCTGATGGATGGATGTCAGAGRAGGGCTGGAACAGGAGGATCAAGTAGAGGGGAAGGGAAGAGGGGGATGACGGCAGAAATAATAAAATAAATGGGTCCTCTGAGGGGTAGTATGGAAACCGGATACTTAGTAGGAGTTTCCTAACATATACATATATATGGAAGTGATATAAATAAATCACCAAATAATGTAGGAGACAGAGACCCAGGCGGCTATCTTTTGTGACCAAATAAAGCTTCTGGTACCAGGATTGGGTGAGTCGTGGGCCAAAGGGGTCCCATGGGAACCCCCAAACGACCCACACTGTTGCCAAGACTTAGGCTACTCTCCACAAACTGACAGTAAAGCTTGACCGCTAAAGACAACACGCACACAAGCCTTGAATATGGCAAAGTCAGGCCAGTGTCTACATGCAGCCTTCTTCACATAGTGTCTTGGTACAGGACGGTATCTGCATGCTACCAAAGAAGAATGTATACACCACCATAGCCACTTACCCTTTGATCTACTTTGGTGTCCCGCCTGCAAGGTAAGCTAGTGTACAACGATGGTAGGAAGCTTGTGGAAGTAACCAACCAATATCTGATTTGACTTAAGGTTCACTTCACAAGATAGAATTCATCCCTGACATTTTTGGGGGGTGGCCTGCAACTAGACAGCCATGGACCAAACTTTCTGTTCTAAAAAACAAAACAAAACAAAACAAAAATAGCTATAAAATTAATTTATGAGGTCAGTGACATTTTACTGTCCTCATAAATCAGCGCCATAAAGCATTGCTCAGCCATCATCAGTGAAGCTTCTCACGCAGCAGACGCGAACAGAGACCCACAGCCAGACAGCATGCAGGGAGCGAGACCTTGGAACATTCAGCCCTAAATGAGATGTCTCCATTAAATTCCTCCCCTCGGGACTCGGGGACCCCATGGAAGAGGGAGAGGAAAGAGTGTAAGAGCTGAGGGGAATGGAAAACACCAAGAAGACAAAGCCCTCTAAATCAATATGATTGATGTCTATCTGAAGTTACAAAGACTACGGCTGCAAACACAGGGTCTGCGTGGGAATGCACCAGATGGGGCCCAAGAGCTGAAAAGGAAAGGGCATAAATGTCTCCCATCCAGAATCCAGGAACAATCTCCAACAGGCAACCACATGTAAATGAAAATTTAGTTTCATCCAAGGGAGTCTTCCTGGGGAAACAAACTCCTGCATGTCCAGCAGTAGAGAGATGGTCAACAGAAAATGGACTCATGACATCAGTGAGGGTTCATTGTCTCGTGGCATCACGTCAGGGCTCTTTTTAAAAGTTATCTTACTGTATTTTTCATTTTTATTTTATCAATCTATATTTTTCTTCTCTCTTTTTACCCTAAAGGTCCTTTGCATATATATTATGACTCCCAGGTTAGTGTGTTTATGGGATTTGTAAGTGTGCAAATGAGCGGGTCTTTGTTTCTTGTGCCTTCTGTTGTTTGTTCATTTTGTTCAACTCTTATAGGCTAGTTTTTGTTTTGTTTTATTATATTTTATTATTATCCCATTGAAGCCTGTTTGTTTTCTAATGAGAGAAGGAAAGAAGGTGCATCTGGATGGGAGATAAGGTCGGGATGGGCTGAGGAGAGAAGAGAAAGGGGAAACCATAGACACCAAATGAGGACAGAAAGAAAGAAAGAAAGAAAGAAAGAAAGAAAGAAAGAAAGAAAGAAAGAAAGAAAGAGGGAGGGAGGGAGGGAGGGAGGGAGGGAGGGAGGAAGGAAGGGAGGAAGGAAGGAAACCACCTTACCTCTGGTATTTTTATTACAGCAGACCAAACTGAGATTTCTCACACATTAATGGTCCCTGAGCAATCATATTACCCATTCCCCCCCCCCCACACACACACCACTTTGCTCCCCTCCATGTTGACTGTATACTTGGCCATGACTTGACTCTCCCAATAGAATAACAGCAGATGGGAAAGCAGAGGCACAGAATAGGACAAGCTTGGCCTTTGGGGTGAGAAAGACGAGCTTTAAACCCAATCTCACACCGAGATGCTCGGTCTGTTAGCTGGAACAGTAGAAATGTATCAGGTTTCTGAAGTTCTGAACTTGGAAGGACAGTTTGTGTTTGTAGAATAAGACTCACACATGAAGCCTTGCTCTGTTACTTACCAGCTGTGTAGGCTTCGTGTCAGTCATGTGACCTCTCTGAACTCATATCCCTTATCAATGAAATGGACATAGTAATACTTATCATAAGAACTAAGTATTAGACAAATAGCGTATCAGAAGTTGTAGGCACTCAAAAGGCTGCAGTCACTATTGAACGAGTCTGTCAATTTTATTAGGAATGCATTTGTGCATTGTAACCTGGTTTGACATATCTTTTATAGACTATATATTTTAATTTCATAAATTAGAAAAACATAAGCAAATACACAAACTTTTTACTACCTTAAATTAATAATCATCAATATGTGGGTTTTTTTTCATTTAAAAACATGTTGGGAACATCTTTGCATATCTATAAACAAATTATAAGACTGCATTATTCATGGGGTTAGCATGTTTTATTACTTGGATATATTTACTATTTGCCTAAGAAATCCCAATGCTCACATTAAATAGTTGCTCTAATTTTGTTATTTAAAATTCTAAACCATATGCAAAACAAAACAATCACCAGGCTTTAGTAGAAAAATATTTCATATTAAATGTAATAGGTATGGCACATTGGAAATTAAAAATACAGACCAGTCACTAAATGCACCTGTGGCTCACATCTTACTAGAGGCCACACCCCTTCCTGGGGATGGCTGTTGATTGGATGACTACATTAAGGGCACTAACAGTCCTCACATAGCTCTGGGAAAACCATCTCCCCAACTTTCTCCTAGAGAGACTGCTGCAAACTCTGTGAGGAAAACTGTCTTTTCTGTTTTCTTTCCTCAGGATTTATAGGAAAACATTCTCTAGATATGATTTACAGCTTGGAGAGAAATAAGCTGGTCTGAGAGAATGTTGGGCTGTTGAAACAATTCAATCCCAGCCAAGAGAAACTTCTGTCTGGCTTGCTGAACACACTGCCTAGTGAGTGTCGGTATCACAGGTAGTATATAGGGAAGCTGCCATGGTCTCCAACATCTCTACTCTTTGGTTTGCCAAGGTGCCCTTTCATAGTGGAAGAAATCACCCAAATCTCTGGCAGTTGTCTGTGTATATGCTGCCACAGATAAAGGTACATCACAGTTCAGAAATCGGCTGTCATACTGATGGACATTTCTTAGGAAAGAAATAACAGTGAGCCAGTGAGATGGATCAAGGGGTAAAGGCACTTACTGGAGACCTGAGTTCAATCCCCAGAGGCCACATGGAATAAGGGAACTGACATATGCAAGTCCCCCTGTGACCTCCGTATACATATCATGAAAATATGCATTTGTACACATACACACTAATAATAAGAATAAGAATAATAAATTGTCTTAATAAACAAAAAGAAATTATTGTTCTTAGAATCCATCTCAACAGGGGCTAGAAACTTGCCCTCAACAAACATCTCTGCAGCACAGAACAATTGCTCAAACACATCAGCTAGCTGGACTCACGTTAACCAAATGGTTTGTTGATTAACTAGTATTTTCAGACAGCAATGAGTTGTTTGGTGCTGTGAAGCAATGTGGTTACAAATTGAAAGTCTCCGCATCGATGTTTCTGGATATATTCGATCTGTCTGGTTAAATACTTGCATAGGGAACAGTCACTGTATACCATTCATAGACCCAGTTTTAGAAGACACCAGTGAGATCTAGGCCTCCAGCACTCCTCTGGGCACATGACCACCTTTTTAGAAAACTCATCTTTGCTTTTCTCAATAAGAATGCCCATTTCTTTTATCTAATATGATGAGCCTCTGACACTGATGTCTTTAGTTCATATGTGACTTGAACTGTTCAGATGTTTAACCAGAAAGCTCTCGTTTATTCGTTTGAGGGAACACACATTCCCCAACCATCTGCTGCATTTCAGTCACCCTGTGAACAAAACGTTTCAAACTTTAGGCTCCTGGTGGCCTCGGGGTGGGTGGGAGCCCTTCGACTTCATCTTTGCCTTGTGACTGTCCTCTGCAGGAAGACAAATGTAAAGGTGTATGTCAGGGGCTGATCGGCATCTAAACTGAGAGGACCAGTTCTGGGAGGACTTGCGCATCCATCAGTGCATTTAGTCTCAGCACTCCTAACTGTGCCTTCCAAACCTCCAGAGTTCGCTACTTACAACCCACAGGGCTCACCTCTAACTTCTTCTCTAGTAGTTCTGTCATTTCCAGAAGCCTGTTGTGGATTGCTCTGTTCATAACTGGGAAACACACATCTGGGTGACAGACAGAATCAAAATGGGACGCATGTTGCTTTAAACTTCCTTAAGGACTGTATTTAAAAAAAAAAAAAAAGGAAAAGACACAAACAGCAGGATGACTCCGTGGCTAAAGGTGCTTGTCAACAAGTCCTGAGACCCAAGTTCAATCCCCAGGACTCACACAGGGGTGAGGGAGGTGGAGAGCAGAGAATAGACCCCTACAAGCTCTTCTTGGACTGCCGCACCCCTGCTATGGAATACGCACCGCCTCCTCCCGAATGAATGAATAAGTATGATTTTTTTATCATTAAAAACAGGTGAGATTTTATTTTACTATATTTTAACATGTCCACTGAAAATATCATCCTATAAGCAATCCACATGAAAGTAATTAATGAGCCGTTTTACAGTTTTCGTGTACAACTTTAATTCTGAGCAGTCGTTTTTCAGCTGCTAGAGTGTGTGACCAGGTTCCATCCCCGGAGCTAATGTGCCTTTAGCTCATAGCGAAGGGGCTGTAAGTGAAACCAAGGGGAAGCCTGGAACTAAGAGCAGTATCTGTTGACACAGAATGAAGAGGAACTTCTGGTGGAAACCTGAAATGATAAAATGCTGTGTATGAAGGCAGAAGAAAGGCACCGTTAAAATGCTAAACACTCTCGCATCCCTGACTGAGATGCAGATGCGTATTTGCGGTCCTCTAAGCTAATAGGAACCGAGGCAGGCTCCTTGACGGTTATAGCGAAGCAGGACACATTGACCATTTCTCCAGAACTTAATCCTAAAAGTCTCACAATGGTCCAACAATTCTACTCTTATGCCCTCAATAGGAATGAAAACATATGTTCAACATAGGAACAGGAGTAAGAGAACAGTCACAGCATTTTCAGTTATAATAAGCTAGTAGAAGCAGCCTAGGTATCAAGAGCAGTTAGCGCAAGCAACTGTGATGTGTTCACACAATGGAATTGTGCACAGCAGTAAACAGGAACAAAGAATACTCACAAAACTTTTCATAAATTTAAAAAGAAGTGTGAGACAGAAAGGTGGCATGTACGCTGAGTCTACATGATGGCCTGTAAGATCATAAACTATATCAAACAAGACTGTAAGGGTGAGAGAGATCGGGCACTGGGCAGCAGTAATAATACTCAGTAGGAAAGCGAGAGGCAGCCTCGGGGCTGACTGAAGTGCTCTACAGCTTGGTCAGGGGGCAGTTCTCTGGTGTGCATTTTTGTTCAGTCTCCTTGAACTGGGCGTTTTGTGTTAATCCACCTCCCAGGACTACAGCAAGCACATGTGGTAATTTGCAAGCCTGACATGCAGCCTTAGACGTCTGAGTCCATAACTAGCTGGTTGTATTGCTTTGGGACCTGTGGCAATGCAGCACAGGATGGTAGAGATGCCTTTCTTAGGGTTGTATTGTGGCCAAGAGACACCATGACAAGGGAACTCATATTTAATCGGGGCTGACTTACAGTGTCAGAGGTATTTCAGGAGACATGGCAATGTTCAGGCAGGTCTAGTGCTGGAGGAGCCAAGAGTTACACACCTTAATCTACAGGGAGCAGAAAGAGACTGTCTGTCACACTGAGCACCGCTGAAGCATAGGAGACCTCAAAGCCCACCCCCACAGTGACACACTTCCTCCAACAAGGCCACACCCACTCTAGCAAGGCCACACCTCCTAATAGTGCCACTCCCTAGGGCCAAGCATTCAAACACGTGAGTGTATGGGGTCCATACCTGATAAAACCTCCACAGTGCCCGAAGAGGCAAGCTCATTCAGCTAACACCAACAAGGCGAAGAGAAAGGAAGAGAGCAGATTCCATTGTGTCCTCCTCCCTTCAAGTGTGTGCTTCAGTGACCTAAAATTCCATTCCCAGGCCCCACATCTGAAAGGCTCCAGTCCTCTCAAGCAGAGGGCCAGGCCTTCAATACAGGAGTCTTTTAACATGCAAACTATAAAATCTATACATATTTAAGTGATAAGTTAAAAATTGAATGAAAACTAAGGTTTTTTTTTTTTAAATGTAAAAGTAAAAGATCACTCACAGACATTCAGGCAATACCTACTCCTTATTCTTAAGGAGATAATTCTGTCCCTTCAATCCTTCTTGAGTAACCAAAAGTCTCTTGGTGACCGTTTTCACCAAAGTCTTAATCAGAGCTGAAGCTGTGGGTGAGGCTATGCAGTTCACTTTATGCCTCTCCGTCAGTCCTAGAAAGTTGTTCTAGATTTTTTTTAATGATGAGAAACAATTTTTTTTAAAGAGTAAACAATTAGTAGATGTGATTCAGTATACCAAACAAACTTCATCATCTCTTTATTAATCTTGAACGTGGTCATTTCTGAAAATTTTGAGTCAATGTGTTTCTAGTTACTTTCCAGTGACATTTAACAGTCAGACTTAAAAATACAGAAGAAAGCATTATCAGTTTTATCCGAAATGATTATGGCCACCATTTGAATGAAATACACATTTTGTAAGCTATAAACCATATCATTACAACACACTGGCCTGAAAAAGGTTTGGTTCACAAACTACAGTGATCTAACCAAGTCATTAAATCTGTCTAAAGGGGGCTCATTTGAGAAGCAATAAAAATTTTAATCATTTTATTATTAAAAGAGTGTTTAATATGTAGCTAATTAAATGCCAAAGGCAGGTTATCTGAGTTTAACCTTCAAAAAGAAAATGATGTATCAAAGCCTGCCTCTGGCACCATGGGATAGAAATGTCATCGTCCTAATCATTGCGTGACAACTAGCTGGTGGCCTTTTCTAGAGCTATAGTTAAATTACCTGATTAAATTAATAGCCATTTAGATGTTTTAGGAACTGCACAGACCTATACTAAATGAAAATTAGGTCCATTACATTTTCTGAGTGGACTAGATAGGTCCTGAAATAAAACACGTATGCCATTGCCCACATTACTTAGATTAAGCAATTAAAAGCTCCTTCCAAAAAGCGACTAATTCCCTATAATGTGCAGACAACTGGATCTCCACTAATGACTCAGGTAGGACTGCATGCCTTTACTGCTCCTTTCTCTCTCTCCTTAAATCCTGTTTGTTTTTAAACAGAAGATTAAAACTTGAATACATCACATAAATATGTAGCTACATGGAACTACTTGTTACATAGTTACAAGACAATGAGAAGTGGTGATATAGGCAGAACAGGAGAAAGGAGGATCATCCCGACTGGAGTCAGGCCCCAGTGCAGCCTTCAAACATAGCAACCTAGTGATTCCACAGTAACAAAAAGAATGCATGTATCCTTCACTTCCCAAGTTAACTATGTCTGAAAGTCCGATATATTTAACAATGTATAAAGGAAGCGAACGCCATTCCTTCCAAATTATTCCTCTTTGAAATTAAATTAATATGAACCTATTTAAGGTTTAAGAACAGTCTACATTGCTACACCCCTAGTACCCAGAATAGTATCCAACACATCATAGGTATTTACCAAATGCTTATTGGCTTAAAGGTGAGTCTGGGCCTCTGTCTCAGATTTAATATGTAGCAACTTCATCTTCAACCTATACATTTTGACAGCTTGCTATAAAATTCAATATTGGCCAAAGAATTTTTAGGCCTGTCTGTCTGGTATGAATGTGTGATGGATTATCTGGGCCACTATAATGATCTCCTTTATTTGCAATTAAGGTTTTGCTTAAAATCATCTCATATTTACCAAAGATATAATGTTAATAGGGTATTTTCATGGACTATAAGGAGCTCCAGAAAGACATAAACCTTAACGATATTTATTCCAACATCCTACTGGCTAAGACACTTAGATTTACTCTAAGATATAGTGTTAATTATAGATAAGTTCCACCTGCAATGTGTTTGCAATCACGATTAATACTCTCAGCTAAGGAGGCATTGATAAAAATGTGTATACAAACCAGTATTTTGGAATCGATAATGCAGGCCTACAATTTAGTTAAATGAGTGTCAGCCTTTATTCACTGAATCAAATTTTATCTGGGGAGTTACTGTGTGTCTGCACTGTGCTACACTTAAAGCAACTCTGTGTGGGTGTGTGTGTGTGTTTGCGCGCGCGCGCGCGCATGCACCCATGTACATGTGAGTATGGATGTATGGATGCAAACATGTTGGACTGCACATGCGGAAGTCAGAAGACAACCTTGAGTGACTGTCCTCACCTTCTGTTTGAGGCAGGTCTCCTTGTTTGATGCTGGATACCCCAGGTTAGCCAGGGGTTTCTCCTGTCCACGTCTCCATTCCATCTCACCATAGGGGAGCTGGTGTTCCAAACTAGCCATGGCCCGTCCAGATCTGTGTGGATTGTGGAGATCTGAACTCGGGTTTTCACACTTGCTTGGCTAGCTGCTTACCTACTGGGCCATCTCTCCAGCCCCCCAAGGTACACGCTTGTAATAAATCTAAATATGAATAGAACTACTGTTGTAAGTCTAGGGTGAACACTTAATCAAATGGGTGGGACAGGACATCAGGAAGAGTATACAGGAGCAAGTCTGTGAGTTTGGCTGTGGCCTCGCTCAAGCTAGTAGAAGCCAAACAGGATGCTAAAGCAGGCTTGGAAAGGACCTCTAAATAAGACTGGGTTTGAACCTGTTCGTGACAGAACAAAGGAGGAGGTGACTGTAAGCTACTAAGTCAAAACTGCCCTGTAAACATGACCTGGGGAGATGCCATTTATTTAGAGCAGAATCTTTCCAGAAAGGCTCTGAGTCCAATTTGATACAATTTGGCTTTGTATGAAAAGAAAATAACATTATCCTATTGGTATGTCAAAGATAGTCCAATTGTCATGCATTCCCGCTATTCTGGGTTTTTGGATTTGCCCTGGAGAGACGTCCTACTGAAAAGCCTCTTACCATGACTTATTGGTAGGGAAGACAGGATACCATATTTACAAGAAAGCATGGATATAACCACCTAGGAATTGTCAGTGTCCTAAAGCTTTCAAATGCATCTTCAAAAGATTGTGTGAAATCTAGCTGACCACAAAGTCAACTGGGTAAAAGACACAGTCCAATGTTTGCAAAGTCTTCGGTCACAGTAACTCAGGGAGGAAGCAGTTGGGGAAAACTGACAAGATTATGCTAGCAGATTTACCACAGAACATGTCAGGAAAACAGCCTCCATAAACCATTTTCAATCATATCTTCTGCCTATGCCTGCCTTAGTTTTGGTTACATTACATATCAAGAGGATTGTTATTTGGCATCCAATAATACCAACAGGGGGATACCTTCCTCTAAGCATTACTGTCATACCCTAGAAACCATTTTGAATGTCTCTGGAACTGCAGAGAATGGCAGTCAAGCCATCAAACTCATTATCTCTAAGGAAACCTTGGCGTTAGTTCACTTAAAGACCAGAGAGATATTTCAAGTACCCAACCCTCTACCGCGTGTTTCTGGTTTACATAGGACTGAGTATTGAAATATTGTATTGCAGGTTATAACTACAGACATTTCCTACCCATCCTCTGTGTGTTCCGCATGTTGAAAGACTGAGCACAGGGTCCCCAGTGGAGAAGTTAGAGAAAGGACTGGGGAGCTGAAGAGCTTTGCAGCCCCATAGGAGGATCAACACTATCAACCAACCAGACCCCCCCCCCAGAGCACCCAGGGACTAAACCACCAACCAAAGAATACACATGGAGGGACCCATGGCTGCAGCCACATATGTAGCAGAGGATGGCCTTGTGGGACATCAATGGGAGGAGAGGCCCTAGGTCCTGTGAAGGCTTGATGCTCCAGTGTAGGGGAATGCCAGGTTAGGGAAGTGGGATTGGGTGGGAACACCTTCATAGAAGCAGAGGAGGGGGGAATTGGATAAGGGATTTTCAGAGGGGAAACCAGGAAAGGGGATAACATTTGAAATGTAAATAAAGAAAATACCTAATTAAAAAAAAAGGAGAAAGAACCAATTAAATAAGATTATCATTTCAGTGTCAATGGAGCAAGCATAATTACTACATTACTTGGTAACATTTTAATTTTTTATGTTTGTGTGAATGTGTATGTGACTGTGTGAGTTTTGTGGAAAAAAAAAAGAATTACTAACAAAGGAATCGCTGGTCAAAGAAATAAATGTTGCTAAGATTCTCAAAAAGAAGGAAAGGAAGAAAGAAGGAAGGAAGGAAGGAAGGAAGGAAGGAAGGAAGGAAGGAAGAGAAAGACTGCTTACCCTTTACTTTAGCCATGTTTCTCTGCCTAACACTTTGTCCAGGGAACTTATGTGTCCTTTATAGGGTGTTCCTGGCTCTTCTGGCTGTATCCATTAACCTTAACATCACCTTCTTAGCTATGACAATACAAAGCATTACTGGACGGTGATTGCACCAGTAAAGAATGAACTTAGCATGCACTGAGACCTAGGTTCCATCCAAGCAGGAAATAGGAAGAGAAACAGAAAGGGGGTGGAGGGGAAGATGAACATGACAAGGAGGAATGGCTACAATAACCCATATTTGTGACACTTTAATTTAAAAGGAGCTGTGCACACAGATTATCCAGATGATAGTACATTAGGTAGAAAAAATAGCAACTTGGTATGCTTTGGCAAAATAGAATATAATAAGCAAAATTTTACTTTGCAGGGAATTATGCTCACCAATACTTCCGAAGCTTTTTACAATTAAGGAATGTTACGATTATTATTTGTTTCTAGTTTACTGGAAATGCCCTCCTTCTGTAGATGGATTTTTTTATAATTTATTTATGAATATATTTATAAGTGTAAATGAAATTATAAATTATTTTAAAATCCATTTTAAATGGATTATTTTTTTTTAAAAAATCATAGATCACACACATTATATTCGTAAGCGACTATGTGTAACATGGATGACTAGTTTGAGCATTGTGATCTGCACCTATAATCCCAGCACGCATTAGAGGCAGGAGAACCACGTGTTGGAGGTCAGCCTGGTTATACAGGAAGCCCACGACATCCCAGGCTATAGGCTAGATTTCGTTTGTCTCCAAACAAAGAAATAAACACCAACAAAATCGTTCAGGAAAAACAACAAATGGATAAAATGACGTCAAACAGAAACTGCTGTTCTTCAGCTACCAAGATTTGGTTGACACTTTTTTTTTATTGGATATATTCTTTATTTACATTTCATTTCCCTTTTTCTGGATTCCCCGCCCCCCAGATGTCCCATATGTCTTTTTCCCTCCCCCGGTTCCCCCATTCACCCCTTCCCACTTCCCTGTTCTAGTATTACCCTGCACT
>BDUI01000131.1:230207-310754 GCA_002335545.1 Apodemus speciosus
AGCTATCACTGGGACTCCCTCCCCCCTGCTCCCTCCCCCAGCTGTCACTGGGGCTCCCTCCCCTCCCTCCCCCAGCTATCACTGGGACTCCCTCCACCCTGCTCCCTCCCTCAGCTGCCACTGGGGGCTCCCCCCCCCCAATCAGGCTATCATCTGGGGATGCTCCTCTTCTCCAGCTGTCCTGTAGGAGCTTCCTTCTTGAGGTTTTTCTGTCTGACTGCCACTCTTCTTAGGAGCACAGCCCTTTTCAGTTTGTCTCAGAATGGATAAGAATCATCATCACTTTTAATCATAAACACCCATTCTAGAAGCTTCTCCACTTGACCTGCCACTGATTGTCTACGAGAACATCTCTGGGGCTAATTCTCTTTAAAGTTACCTTTGAAGTGGAGTAAGGATCCATGGCGAACAGAACGAATGAAAGGATTCAATAATTTTAAAGGATTGGGTGGTGAGCTCTGTGACAAATATACGCTGTAATAGTAATTAATCATTACCAGTACCTACTGTGTGCTCAGTTCCCACTGTGTGCCCAGTTCCTACTGTGTGCTCAGTCCCCACTGTGTGCTGAGTTCTCTCCTTCTGCCTTTTTTACCTTCTTCGAGCTCTCACCTACCCCTGAACTTTGGCCTATTGGGAGCAGTCTTTATTTTCCATACAAAACTTCCTGTGAGCAAAGATTTACTTAGAGAGCTGCACAGTGGAGATTGCTTTCTCTCTGTCCCTTTTGTTGGCATTTCAAATACAGTTAAGCCTCAGACTGTTGGTTCCACTCACAAGCTCTTCAATCTAACCCTTTCCTAATGTTCTTATGAGGCAAAGAGTTCTTCGATCCTGTCGGACTTCTAATGAGCGGAACCTGGAAGATCCCAAGTGTAGATGAAGGACAATAGGGTTGAGGGAAATGCATCAGAGATGAGAAGCAGTCAAAGAGAAAATGAATGATGGCTGTTATGAACAATGGGACACGATGCTGCCTGGGTGTGGGATGGGGCCAGACATGTGTGCTTTATAAGTAAGGATGGGTAGACAGCTGAGTGTGCCTGACATGCATGGAGTAATTATGAAAGTTCATAAAAATATGCAGAATAGCTCTGACTTGCTAATTCCAAACACAGCTAGAACATAATGTCCTTCTTTCTGGTGTTTGTGACCAAGTTTGTAGAACGAGCGCACACACTTGATAAAGAGCACAGGGTAGGGACTGCCATTGTCACTTTTCAGCTGTGTGTGGCTTAGCTCAGTGGAGTCTGGAGAAAGCAAAGGCTGTGAAGTCTGTGGTTCCTCTGCATCCCACTCTGCCATTCCTGGGGAAAGTTCAGCAACTTATATCTTCATTTACAGATCTCGTGTTCAATTATCTAAAGCCTTAGTACACTGTACTCAGGGCTGCTGACTGACACAGGTCAAACAAAGGCCTTGACAACATCTAGTGGGGTTCTAGGGCACCAGAGGCATTCTTGCATCAGAGGATCCCTAGACATAGATTGTAAATTCCCTGAGTGGCGGGGACTAGAACATAGACTTGCGGGCTAGCTCACTGCTATCTTTAGTAGTTCCCAAATGAGGTCTCCCAGAACTAGTTAAAGTGGCAGACTTGTCCTATGTGTGTATGTGTCTTGTAGAAAATAAAAGTTGAACCTGGAGAGATGGCTCAGTGGATAAAAGCACTGGCTGCTCTTCCATAGGACCTGAGCTCAGTTCCCGGAACCCACCTTGTGCAGCTCCCAATCACCTGCAAACCCCATCTACAGGGGACCTGACAACCCCTTCCATCTTATGTGGGCCCTGCACTTATGTGGTGTATACATACAGAGACACATTTGTAGGAAATAAATCTTTAAATAAGTGCTCAGATCAAGAAGAGCTATGCATCCAGCGTAACCTTGGAGTTGCGTGAAGGCTTCATTCCATCGGAGGGCATAAAGACGAGCGTGCGCTGTCTAGTTCTGATTCTTTTTCTTCACCTGAAAAATGAGACCCACGAACAGGTGTGCTTTTCCTGCATCTTCACCCAGCCTGGCCAGTTTTCATGTCCTGGGCTGGCCTGGCTGCCATCTGACATCAGAATGGGCCCATGAAGCTCAGTTGCCCAGTTTTATCCACCTATTATGCAGAGTCGGTTCACACCCTTCAGAATTTAGTGCATCTTTAGTGAAGCCTGGCAGGTACATGGAGGGTCAGCATGGGGAGGTGGAGGGACATAAGGGTGCTGAGAGAGCAGCCACATAATTTACAATCCTCTCGCTCACAGGAGCACAACAAGCAATACGCTGTCAGCTGTCACAGGGGCATCAGCCAGACCTCCAGATGCTACAGGAGCCGATACATTATCACATGGCCTGAATGCATCGCAGCTTGGTAACATCCAGAAAGGGTACCATAGTTAATCCTCCATGACAGTAGAGGAGAACAGACAACAAGATGGGTGGCCAGCAGGAATGACGGGTGCAGACATCTAGAACCCCTGATTATCTTTTAACTGTGACTTCATACCCATTACCACAGTGGTTGGCAGAGTGGTGCTCACAAGTTGTGGGTTCGAGTACAGCCCTTACAGTTTACCAGCTGGGTCATCTTGAATTAAGTTTCAGCACTTTTAGATGCAAATTTCTGATCAAACTAAAGCCAAGTCTTAGACTCCTTAAAAAGACATGAAATAAATTACTCATGTAAAATAATGCCATAGAGGGACTGATATACATATATATGTATATATATTAAGCACATGTGAAATATTGGCTCTTATGATTATTGTAGATCACCAGAAATTCATCTATGCCAGAATAATTCGTTCGTTTTATTCTCATTTTGGGGTGTATTTATTTTATGCAGAGTGGTGTTGTCTGCATGGGCACAATGTGATGTAATGCTTACTGAGAGCAGAAGAGGGCGCCAGATCCCTGAAACTGAACTGCAGATGTTTGTAACCGGCCATGTGGGCTCTGCAAACTGAACCTAGGTCCTCTGTGGGAGCCTCTTTATCACCGAGCCATCCTGAGAATAATTGTTCTAAAATTTATTTCTTTTTAACGGTGTGTGTGTGTGTGTGTGTGTGTGTGTGTGTGTGTGTGTGTGTGTGTGTGTGACGGATATGTGTACATTGAGTGTGGCTGCCTACAGGACCCAGAAGAGAGCTAGTTACATGCAGTGTGCACCACTTGATACATGTGCTAGGAAGAGAACCCAGGTCCTCTGCCAGAGCAGCCAGTGCTCTTAACCACAGAGCTGATAAATAACTTTTAAGATTTAGATATAGTTTTGGGCGGATTTTCTTAGGTTAATTAAAATAGCTGGTCAGTGGTGGCACATCCTTTAATCCCAGCACTTGGGAGGCAAAGGCAGGCAGATTTCTGAGTTGAAGGCCAGCCTGGTCTACAGAATGAGTTCCAGAACAGCCAGGGTTACACAGAGAAACCCTGTCTCAAGGAAAAAAAAAAAAAAAAACAAAATAAAATAAATATAAATAAATAAATAATATCACTCCATTTTTTTCTTAATAGGCTGATTAATGAAATCATTAACACTTCATGAATCCTACTTTGACAATGCCATGATAATTATTTACTGGGCAGGGAGACAGTTACACATATGTCATAGACATGAGAGATAGGAGGCGCCTCTACTCGACAGTGTGGTTTCAGTTCTTCTCCTTCCCAGACACCGCTCACCTCCAAATACTTCAGAAATCACAGCAAGGACACAACTATTAGAAAGTAACCTCATGTGCTGGCTTTGCCATTTACAAAATACGGTTGGCAGATGATGGCTATTCATAAATATCCCGCTGTAAAGTGCTCCCCCCACATTTGAGAAACGGAGCTTTTTGTTCAAATTGGCTTCACGCCAATAAGGTTTCTTTTCTTCTTTCCAATTGTAAATGAAGGAAAGAATGGGGGGAGAGAGCATTCCGCACCCACCCTTCACATCTGAGATCTGAGAAGAAAATCTGAGATCCACGGATGTATTTGATCTGCGGTGAAAAGCAATATTCTGTTCAGGAGTTGACATTGGCACTCTGATTGAGGGGGCAGGTGGGAACCGACAGTCCCTGCATAGTATCTTTTTTGCTTCTTTTCTTTCTCATCAGCTGGAGATGTGACAGTATTAGTAGCAAGTCCTCTATCCAGTATATAAAAACCAGGCACTTAGGCATTTTTTGAGTGATAATTCAATAGGATTAAATTACACTCCTGTGACAGGTGCACCTCACTAATGAGGTTCGTTTCAGTAAACTGTTGACTGAACTGTCTAGCGGGTTCCTTTAATTTACCAACATGGAACGACACGGGAAAAGCATCAGTCAACGGGATGAGGATGATGAGCCCGGAGGTCCGTGCGCATTTTACATCAATCCCCGACAACCTGAAGGGGGTTTTGTCACCTGCTCTATTTAGCCCGAGGCAGACACAGAATAACTGGTACCTGTTAGCATGATTGACTTACCAAAGCAATGAAAAGAATCACCATAAAGAGGGCCAGGCGGGCAGAAAACATGTCAGAGGCATTTCTGTTCCTTTCAGTTCCGTGCAAGGTGGGCGAGGGTTAGCAACAGGCTTCAAAGAATGTCTCATTTCTTCAAGTCCCTCGAGTTTTTCCTATTAGATAAAAACACGAAAACTGTCTGTATATATTTCTAGCCAAGTGTTGATTAGGACCATAGTGAAGCTAACCCATTGCTCATTGAAGTAATGCATCCCAATCAAAGGGAAGAGAATACAGGGAACGAAGCCAAAAACTAAAGACAAGGAGAGCTGAGTTACTGAGACACGATGTGCCTGCTGAAAAAATCTCCAGCTGCAATTACACCGGGCATGGAGAAGAACCTGCAGACCCTTTGTATTCCTTTCAAAAAAAAAAAAAAAAAGGTTTTAAAAGGCATGTTCCTACAGTTTCTGGAAAGTAATAGCGTTACATAGGGGAACTGCAGTAATGACTTAGGGAGCACTGTGGATCCCAGGCAGTTCCTGGGCAGCAAGGTCTGTTTTAATCATTATTCTTTATAAAGAATCAATCGATTTACTAATCAATCGCTAAATGTTAACTTAGACATGTGTTCTGGTATATGTCATAGCCAGATGTGGTGGCACACACCTGTAATCTCAGCACTCACAACTCAGAGACAGTAGGGTCAAGAGTCTGTGGCCAGCTTAGACAACATACTGACTCTGTCTCAGGACTAGGAGGACTGGAGGTGCAACCCAGAGGCTCAGTGGCTTAGCAAGTGACCACCCCAGGAGTATCCCCCATACACACACAAAGAAAAGGAATGTGTTCTGTGAAGCAAAGGGGCAGATATTATCTTTTATCCCTCTTTTCTTATTTGATATTTTCTTTATTTACATGTCAAATGCTGTCCCCTTTCCTTGTTTCCTCAAAAAAAAAAAAAAAAACCCTATCCCATCCCCCTACCCCCTGCTCACTAGCCCACCCACTCCCGCTTCCCTGTCCTGGCATTCCCCTATACTGGGGCATCCAGCCTTCACAGGACCAAGGGCCTCTCCTCCCATTGATGTCCCACAAGGCCATCCTTTGCTACATATGTGGCTGGAGCCATGGGTCCCTCCATGTGTACTCTTTAGTTGGTGGTTTAGTCCCTGGGAGCTCTGGGGGTACTGGCTAGTTCATATTGTTGTTCCTCCTATGGGGCTGCAAGCTCCTTCAGTTCCTTGGGTCCTTTCTCTAGCTCCTCCATTGGGGACCCTGTGCTCAGTCCAATGGTTGGCTGAGAGCATCCACCTCCGTATTTGTCAGGCACTGGCAGAGCCTCTCAGGAGACAGCTATATCAGGCTCCTATCAGCAAGTGCTTGTTGGCATCCACACTAGTGTCTGAGTTTGGTAACTGTATATGGGATGTTCCCCAGGTGGGTCTGTCTTTAAATGGCCTTTCCTTCAGTCTCTGCTCCATACTTTGTCTCTGTATCTCCTTCCATGGGTATTTTGATCCCTCTTCAAAGAAGAACTGAAGTATCCACACTTTGGTCTCCCTTCTTGGGGAGCTTCAGGTGGTCTGTGAATTGTATCATCCTAAGTGAGGTAACCAAGTCACAAAAGAACACACATGGAATGCACTCATTGATAAGTGGATATTAGCCCAGAAGTTTGGAGTATCCAAGAGACAATTCACAGACAGATATTATCGTATGTCATCTGCACACCCAGGATTATTTTAGTGCTATTACAATGAATAGATATAGTACCGTTCAGATGAATAGATATAGGAAACTGGAACATTGTATACAATGGGATTTAGCTTAGACACAAAGAAGAATAACATTATTTCATYGAAATAAAAAGAATTGGGAATAGAGATCGTAGTCTTAAGAGAAATTTAAGACAGTCTCAGACAGATGAAAGCATGCTTTTCCTCTTATGTTGTGTTGGTTTTTAAAAGAAGGAGGTGAGTAGGTGGAGAGAATGGTTAAGAGCACTTGCTGCTCTTACAGAGGACCAGGGTTCGGTTTCCAACATCCATATGGCAGCTCAGAGCCAACAGTTCCAGGTGACCTGGCGCCCCCTTCTGACCTATGTGGGCACTGCATGCGTCTAGTGAAATACACATTTCCAAGCTAAACACTTGTACATATAAACAGAAACKAAACAAAATGCTTTGACCTAACTTAAAAATATATATGAAAATGAACAAAAAATGGGAAGAAGGGGACAGAGACCAGCTGGGAGGGTGACTGGGGGAACGGTGGGTGGATGTGAGCAAAGTGCATTATACACGTGTATAAGGTCAAAATGGCTGGGTGGCGGTGGCACACACCTTTAATCCCAGCACTCGGGCGGCAGAGGCAGGCGGATTTCTGAGTTCGGGGCCAGTCTGGTCTACAGAATGAGTTCTAGGACAGCCAGGGCTACACAGAGAAACCCTGTCTCAACCCCCCCTCCCAAAAAAAAAAAAAAAAAAAAAAAAAGGTCAGAATGGGGCTTTCTGGATTTTGTACGATTAATGGATGCTAGTAAAAAAAAAAAAAGATAGGAGGAAAGGAATAAATACTACCTTATCTAAATTGTTAGGCACTTAGTTAGTTTGTTTTTAAGCAGGATCTTATACCGTAGCTGGGAATGGCCTCCCAGGAGCTGGATGGATAGCTGTATACTCCTATATTCTGCTAAAAATTAGCTCCGGCGTATCCAGCACACCACAGAGAATTGTAGGCTTGGCCAACCCAAAGTGCCACTTAATCCCTAAGCCACATCTATTAGGTTTCAAAAGCACACGGCTCACAAGGATGCTGACTCAGGCCATCTCTTCTGTTGTTGTTTTGTTTGTTTGAGATGGGTCTCATGTAGTCAGGCCGGGCTGGGACTCTTAGCCTCCTGCCTCCCTCCACCTCCCAAATGCTAGGATGGCAGTGTGGGCCACCACCACAGACCTGCCGCTGTTCCAATGTGAGACTTGTTGGAGCTGCAGAGAAGTAGGTAAGGAGGGAGAGGGTGCTAAGGTTGAGTGAGAGACAGAAACTTGGCAATTTGAGCAGAAGTGTATTTGAAGGGCTATACAGGGAAAAGACGAGACAATTCACCCAGTCCTGCTATCCACATTTACACACATAAAATTTCAGACCCTGGAGCAAGAGAAGCCATTGTAGTGAACAGGAACGCTGGCAGGAAGTTTGCATAACAGAGTCGAAATACAAGCCACATGATTTTGAAGACAAAAGGTTTTGTCTACCGTACTGACAAAGGACCTTTTGCTGCCCCCCTCCCCATTCTATCCTGGACTCTGAACATTTCTTTTTTTACTTTTGATGATATTTATTGTTATAGCTTGAATATGCAATGCCACGCATGGGCTTATCATTTGAAGACTAGGCCCCTGTATTACGTGAATATCGGGTCCCTATCCCTAACCCTGAGTGCCTCAGTCCCCAGATGGCAGTGTGGTTTGGGGGATGGACAGTTCTAGATGCTCAGTCCCTGGAACCAAACTGGAGGAAGTGGGTCACTACGGGCGGTCCTTGGGGATGGATTATCCTTTGTTGACTCTGGTCTCCATCTATCCTTCTTGGTTTGTTATGAAGAGAGCTGAGACACTCCACTGTCTGTGGTGGACTGACCTCTCTGAAACCCTGAGCCAAAATTAACAACCACTTCCTTTTTGTTAGGCATTTGTTCCTGGTCACAAAAACTATTTGATATAGTTAAAAGATGACAACAATTGGGACTCAGCAGTTAAGAGCACAGACTGCTCTTCCAGAGGTCCTGAGTTCAATTCCCAGCAACCACTTGGTGGCTCACGACCTTCTGTAATACGATCCATTGCTCTCTTTCGGTGTGTCTAAAGACGGCAGCACATTCGCATAAAATAAATAAATAAATCTTTAAAATAAAAGTCACAACAATCACTTGCAGAAAGAAGGAAGCTTTCTTCCTAGGGAAGTTGGTTCACATCAGCGGGCTGGGTACCACTTCCTGTTGTGGACCCCGGAAGTAGCTGCTTAGCCAGTAGTCAGGACAGTGAGCTCCAGGAGGCCAGGGCTGCACAGAGAAACCCTGTCTGAAAAAAACAAAAAACAAAGCCGGGCGGTGGTGGTGCACGCCTGTAATCCCAGCCCTCTGGGAGGCAGAGGCAGGAGGATTTCTGAGTTCAAGGCCAGCCTGGTCTACGGAGTGAGTTCCAGGACAGCCAGGGCTATACAGAGAAACCCTGTCTCGAAAAAAACAAATCCAAAAAAACAAATCCAAAAAAACAAAACAAAAAAACAAAACAAAAAAACAAACAAACAAACAAAAAAAATAGCTGGGCGGTGGTGGCGCACGCCTTTAATCCTAGCACTTGGGAGGCAGAGGCAGGCGGATTTCTGAGTTCGAGGCCAGCCTGGTCTACAGAGTGAGTTCCAGGACAGCCAGGGCTACACAGAGAAACCCTGTCTCGAAAAAAAATAAATAAATAAAGGCTAAAAACAAAAGGAGACAGGACTGTTACAGTGAAACTGAAAGAGAGGAGTAGAGGAGTAAAAACAGTCCCGGGGCCTTAGAAAACATGGAAAAAGTGGAAAAGGCGCTAAAAGGAAACACTTGGCCTGGCTAACTTGGTGCAATCTGTTCTGGATTTACTCTACAAATCCAAGGCCCAGAGGGCCCATCTGGCTTCAAAACAACACAGTATTTCACCACTGGAGCACCACAGACCTCAACATTAGGCTGAGTTTACAGGACTGAGTTTACCGAGATAGGCAGCCCAGAAAGGACCGATGGTCCCTGTCAGCAGAGTGTTCCCAGGTGCCCTGCAAATTGCTGTTCCAGGTGCTTGACCCTCCAAACCATAATGATAATTGCTGCGGAGTCGCCAGCTGGGCTTCTGAACGACTCAGGGGTCAGGACTCTCCCTCGCTAAGGCTGCCTGTAGTGGGAACTCCACACATCTGACGACGGTGACAAATTGCTAGGTGACCCCTCCCATCGGTGCACCGTAGTGGGCATTTTGTAATATCACCGAAGCAGAAAACATTGCTTCTTTCTCTTGAAAAAGCAGAAATAACAAAGCCTACTGCTTCAATGTGTTTTTGGGAAGAAAAGGAATCTGTCCCTTTTTAATCTTGTGCACAGTAAATCAAGTATCAAATTTAAAACAATGAACTACAATGGGCCTCCTCGAAGTCACTTAGCATTGATAAATTAGTAATGTATTATTAAATTATTCATATCTTTTTTTCCTCCGGACTGTAATGATATACTGTACACAGCACTGATAATTTACTTAGGCTGAGTCCATTCATTTAATTATACTGCTAAACTTGGTAGGCCAATTGGTCATCCTGAGAGTTTCCAGGCAAGCTAATCACAAATATATAGAACATGTCCCTTATTGTCCCCAGCGGCTGAGTGCTAAAACGGTATTCAGTGCTCAGAAGGTTAATGCTCTGCTTATGTAAATTGTCCAATTTAACATTCAGTGGCAATATCATAAATTCTGGCTCTAGGATTTCATTAAACGTATGTTCAAACTAGTTGACCTTATAGGTTAACAAGCAGAAGTTAAACAGGACAATTATTTAACTCACTTCTTATCAAGAGACAGAGGCACACCAGCTATTTAACAGCCACGCATACTTCACAATTAGAATTCCTATAAGGGCTCCTGATAAAACTGCAGGTCATGAATTTTCATAAGGACGTCAGATAATAACTATTTATCTGCGCTTGTTTTTCTTTCTTATAAACTTAAACTTTGATCTTAACATTCAATTAGACAGGATTCCGCAGAGAAGAGCTAGGTGACGGGAGCAAACAGAGGTCCTCTGGGTCTACGGGAAGATGTGAGGAGTGGCACCTACACAGGCACAGGGCAGAAGTGATGTCAGAGACTCACTGTTAAGTGGGTCGCTCAGCACCACTCCCCGTGTTCAGACGTTGAGCTAAACATCACCTTCCTTAGAGACACTCCTCCATCACCACCATCACCACACACCTCTTAGCATGGACACACACGGGGCAGAACACATTGTCCTCAGTGTTCACATGGCCATGGGGTCGAAATAGTACCAGCGAAATCTAGATAGCTATGGGAAAGAGAGCATCTGTTCTCCTGCCCCCTTCTCTCTTCCTTCCCCTCGGACACCGTGACATGGTGAACACAGCTCTGGGTGTGACTAACTACAGCTCAGGCAGAGCACTAAGAGAAGCCCCTGGGCTGACACTTCTATCTGTGTTTTGCTGCAAGAGGAATGAGCATTGGCTTTGGAGAGTCATTAAATTCGTAACCACACACTAGCAATCTTAACGCTTGACCCCTGATCATAAGACTCTGGAAGGGGCTGCAGGGATGGCTCAGTGGGTTGAGCCCTGGCTATAGAGACAAGAAGATCTGAGTTCAAATCCTTAGYGGCCATATAAAAAGACAGTTGTGTGCACAAGTGCCTGTGACTCCAGGACTGTGGGAGTGGGGTCAGGAGGCTTGCTGAGACTTGCTGGCTGTCAGCCTAGTTCTGGGTTCAGTGAGAGACCCTGTCTTAAGGGAAGACAGGGACAGTGATAGACGGGACAACTGAAAACTTTCCCTGGCCTCCATGCATGGACACACAGCTGTATACAACTGTGCACAGACCATACATGCAAAATAGATAAATAAGCAATAAATAAATAAATAAGCAATAGACAACCAATACATAACCAATAAACAAATAAGCAATAAATAATCAATCAGTAAATAATCAACCAATAAAGAAATAAGCACTGTGGTGGCTATTCCTGGTTGTCACTTTGACTACATCTGGAATGAGCTATAATGGAGAAATGGAGGGCACACTTGTGATCCAAATCTTGAGGCTGGAAGACATAGGTTTCTGACCTGGATCCTGACATAGAGATCTTGAGGCACAGTGGCCATGAAAAGCTTAGGCCCAGGCAAGGTAATGAAGGTCTTTAATCCCAGGAGACTGAGGCAAGCAGATCTCTGAGTTCAAGGTCAGCCTGGGACAAAGCAAGTTCCAGATCCAGGTGTGGTAGTTCACACCTTGATCTGGGACACACCTCCTGCCGGAGGCCTACATAAGGACATTGGAAGAAGGAAGGTTCACTCTTCTTTGCCTGCTTGCCCTTACTTGCCAGCACATCTGTTGGAACCTTCTACAGAAGACCAGCTGAAACAACTAGACTTGTGGGACTGAGCCTCTACTAGATTCCCTTTTACAGCTGCCCATTGTTGGGTTAGTTGGACTACAGACTATAAGCCGTTATGATAAATCCCCTTAATATATTAGAGACATTCCATAAGTTCTGTGACTCTAGAGAACCCTGACTAATACAAGCACTAAACAAGCAATCTCTAAATTATGACGGTGTCTTTGTGATACTGCCTTTTGTGAAACAATGTGACAGTGTCTTATATCCTCTTGTGAAACAATGTGACAGTGTCTTATATCCTCTTGTGAAACAATGTGACAGTGTCTTATATCCTCTTGTACCTCTCTTCATCTAAACTTTGTCTTTTGAATATTGGCTTCAGATCCTCCAGAAAGGGACATAAGTAAATCGAAAGGGCTAACGGAGTAAAACCACTCATGATCACGTTTCGTAATTAACGTTATTGATTGCCCCTCCTCCACATGCACTCGCACTGGGCAGTGTCTATTTCTAAAGTAAGATTTAGGACTATATTTGCAACAAAAAGGCAGGCACACAGGAAGAATGCAGAGTAGAAGGTGGTGAGGCAACGGCCCCCTACTGAGAAGGAAGGGACTTCTGCAGGGAAGTAACCCAACAGCCTACACAGCAAGGGGCACAAACCACACCTTTTCAAATTTCAGACAGAGCCGTTTTTCCTCTGTGCAGTCTGAAGGAACAGTAAGTAGGAAGGCTGCCCTTAGAACTGGCCTTTCCTTTCTACTTAACAGTGAGTGCATGTAAACTTCCTAGTGAGAACACATGTGTGCTTGTGTGTTACAGATTGACTGACAAGAGGTCTACAGAAAAGACAATGCAGATAAAGAGGCTGGGAGTGACATGGCAATGTCGGGCGCTTGGGAAAGTGATGGAGCCTTTGTCGGCTCTTAGTGAGCTTCACGTGTGGGGCTAAGGACTCAAGAAACTCCAAGGGTATCGGAGCTACTTGGAGCTGATGGCTTTGGGTTCTTGTCTTAGGAATTCAAAAAATGAAATTGATGGGCCACAGGAGATAAGTTTTGGATAGATGTTTGTTATAGATTTGTAGGTGAGAGCGAAAGGGACAGAAAGGACAGGGTACAGCAGTTGTGGTCCCAGGAGGAAGGGTGCCATAGAGTTTCTACTTTTGGGACATTTTAAAGGACTCTGGGCAGACACTGGGGTGAGGCATGGGGACAGATAAGCTGGTCAGTACAGCTAGCCAGACCTCAGTGTGTCCAGGGGCCTCCTTTCTGCTCCTGTCATGTTCTCCCTTAGGGCATCTAGGAAGAGGCGCTAATTTAAGAGATATGAAAAGGAAATCTCCCTTCTGCCATTTCTGGCCTCTAGAAGGACATTTTTGAATCTCTGCCCTAGAGTCCATGCCCGACCTGAACAGCTTCTATGTCCTGTTGTCATCACGAAGCTGAAAATGTTGAGCCCTGTAGCACACAGAATGTGCTTCCCACCACCCCCCTCCCCCCCACGGATTTTCAGCAAAGGCACGGAAGAAGAGCATCCCAGTGCCTAGAAATCCATTGCAAGTAAAAATAGTCTTGTACATTATTCTCTTTAAGAAATATTTTGCTCGCGGGGCAGTGGTGGTGCACGCCTTTAATCCCAGCACTTGGAAGGCAGAGGCAGGCGGATTTCTGAGTTCGAGGCCAGCCTGGTCTACAGAGTGAGTTTCAGGACAGCCAGGGCTACACAAAGAAACCCTGTCTCAAAAAATGAAGAAGAAGAAAAAGAAGGAGGAGGAGGAGGAGGAGGAGGAGGAGGAGGAGGAGAAGATTAATAACTTATTGCTTGTTTATTAATCACAATAAAAATATTTTAAGCTAGGTGTGAAAGTGTACACACACCTGCAACCCTAGCTTTGGGGAACTAGACTGAAATGACACAGTAAAATGCTGTGTCAGAAAGACAAGATCGCCAAACATAGTAAAAATGTCATTGCAATACGATAACGCTTAGTTATAAACCAGAAGCTTTTTCTTTACCTGCCTTCCCCTGTTTATAGACAGTGTAAGAGGAATAATTTTTCATCTGTTTTAGCTGTATGCTTCTCATATCAGTATAGAAAAAAATCTAGACATTCAAAAAATCATTGTGTAAGAACATTCTCACACAGATCACTAGTGTATTATATAAATTATAGCATGATTCGAAAGCATACAGAATGTATAGATTTGATCTTGTGAATAGACATTACTGGAAATAAGCTGTGATATATGGATCAACTTTATCCTCATTTAATCGCTATTTACCGTCCACTGCCATGGTTTCATTTCCTATCAATGTGATAAAATACATTGACAAAGGCAACTTTGAGGCAGACTATTTGGTCCGCAATTCCAGGTGATGAACTGTCACTGCGGGGGAACCAAGGTATTCAGAGAAAATTAGTAACTCTAGACATGTCTACTACTAACCTCACTTTCTCCTAAAGTCCAAAGTGCAGGGAATGGCTCTGCCCACCGTGGACTGGGTCTTCTAACATTAAGTAGCAGATCAAGGCAACCTCTCAATGAGATGCTCTTCCCAGGTGATCCTGGACTGTGCCAAGCTGTCAGTCTGAACCAACCACTGGGCCCACCTCTGCGTGTGACCTAGCATCCTTATGCCTAGTAGGCAAATCTTTGGGGAATCTATGAGCAGACCGCTATGTTTTACCAACTCCAAAGCTAAGAATGTGATCAGATAGCATCTAGGGCATAGAGCAGAGAGTTTCCTGACTTATTGTGACCTGGGACCTGAGGTTTCTACCCATGTATTTGGAAATTGTGTTGACTGGTGACTTTATTAGTTCATAAAATTGCTGCCACATTTGAACATGAACATGGAGGTAACATGAATTTGTGTGTTCCTGGACCATGTTATCTCCTATTTGGCTCTAGAGTAAACTATTGCCTTTGAGGAAAAAATTGTGTTTCTTGTGTTGACAAGACCTGCTGTTCGTGTTCTACTATGGTAGGGTCCCTCCCTTAACAATATAGTGATAACAAAATGCAAAAGCTCTAGAGTCCCCTGACCCTTCCTCTTTTGTCGCCAGGCTCTAATACTAGAGACTGTGATATCTGTATTCTAAATGAAGCTTTTTGTGTTTTGGTTGTTTAGGAGTTTTGGTTTGTTTTGGTTTGGTTTTAAGACAAGAGTTTTTCTGTGTGGCCCTGGCTCTCCTGGAACTCACTTTACAGACCAGGCTGGCCTCAAACTAGACATCTGCCTGCTCTGCCTCCCAAGTGCTGGGATTAAAAGCATGCACTGCCACTGCCCGGCTGGTCTCTGTATTCTAAAGAGCCATTATAAGCTCAGAATCATGTAACGATGAATAGCAACATCATTCACAATCTTAGAGTCCTCAAAAGCATTCCCTAGAGAGGAGGGTGCTCAGCACATGGAGTTGCAATAGGGGCTTAAGGGTAGTGGTAACTGCTTGTTCACAAGTGCTTACCTCTGCCCTCTCTTCTGTCTGTACAAAAGTGGGACAGAGATTAAAGAAAGCAAGACAGGAAAGGAAGGAGGGATGTCTGTGGATTTTTCATAAGTGGCATAGCCTTTACTCAGAAGCATGCTGACCTCAAGCTACTAGAAGACAGAGGCAGCAGTGTAATTAGTGAGTTCCAGGAAAGACCCTGGAACTTTAGACTAGTGTGGCACTCTACTGGCTGCTCAGCAGTTCATCCTGCCTCCTGAGCAACAGGAAGAACCAGCGGCCCCAGTCACAAACCCAGCCTGCTATAGACCAGCTGGGATAGGGCTGGTGTTCACTGTGGGAAAGGCAGGCAGCCGGAGCAGACAGCAGCTAGGGTATGAACATTAGTTGACCATGGGGTTGCCTACAAGCTGGGGGAAGAACAAAGGTAAAAGACACAGTCGCAGGAATTTAATCCGAGAATGGAAAGTTTGTTGAGGGATGAGCGTGTCCTCCAAAAGATGAGCTGACATCTTACCTTCTAGCCCTTGGACATGCAATGTTATTTGGAAAGGGGCTTTTGGAGATGTATTCGAATTGAGATGAGGTTATACTGTGTTAGGAGAGATCCTAAGCCAATAGCGAAGGGGCTGGAGAGTTGTGAACACTCCTCTTGCTCTTCCATGATGCTTCCCTTCCTGCTCTCTCTTCAGTGTTTGCCTTCCAACACCACATAGACTTGCAGACTAGGACACAACAGACCCAAGAGACTGGAAGAAACGAAGCGATGTAAGGATGTGGTTTCACCACTGCAGGTGAATCATGGATCACTAAAATGCATATGGATTTTAAAGGCTAGGGTTCTGGCTTATCATTAATAAGCACTGCCTGTTACCACGGAAAGCTACTTCTTCAGTTCAGCAACTGTAACTGTGTAACTGGCTACTCCACGGACACAGACACAGACACATGGGTTGTAGCAGCAAAAATGTTCAGATCTCTCAGCTGTGAGTCTGTCACCATGGGCTCACAGGAACTTGGGAAGAATGACGGTATGAGGGGCATTTGTGGATCACTCCTGGGAATGTAAAGCCCAATAACCTTAGCTAGCTGCAGAGGATTCTAAGTCCCTCATGGACACATTCCCATTCATCTTTGCATCACCTCTGCCTTGCAAAATGCTTAGCTTTCAGTCACCTGTCACTTCTGCATGCATGTGACTGTGCACCATAAGCAAAGAGCAAATGAGTTCCTTCCTCATCCTGCTTGCATTCATTCCGTTGGTGAAGCACCTTTAATGATGTGCCCTCTGTCCTGGCTGGTTTTGTGTGTCGACTCTGCACAGGCTGGAGTTATCACAGAGAAAGGAGCTTCAGTTGGGGAAGTGCCTCCATGAGATCCAGCTGTGGGGCATTTTATCAGTTGGTGATCAAGGGGGAGGGCCCCTTGTGGGTGGTGCCATCTCTGGGCTGGTATTCTTGGGTTCTGTAAGAGAGCAAGCTGAGCAAGCCAGGGAAAACAAGTCAGTAAGAACCATCCCTCCATGGCGTCTGCATCAGCTCCTGCTTCCTGCCCTGAGTGAGTTCCAGTCCTGACTTCCTTTGGTGATGAACAGCAATGTGGAAGTGTAAGCTGAATAAACCCTTTCCTCCCCAACTTGCTTCTCAGTCATGATGTTTTGTATAGGAATAGAAACCCTGACTGAGACACCCTCCAATGAGGAAACATGTCTGGTTTATCTGTGTTTCCTTCTCTCTACCATGAAGAAAGTGCTCGGTAGCAGGTTTCTGCTGTGCCTAGGTATCACATTTCTCCCAAACCTTTCCCAGACCAAACCAATCTATTGGTCAAGGTTCTCTAGAGCAGCAGTTCTCAACCTGTGGGTCACAACCCCTTTGGGGAGCAAATGACCCTTTCACAGGGGTTGCATATCAGATTTCCCTCGTATGAGATACATCATGATTCATAATGGCAGCAAAATTACACTTATAAAGTAGTAAAAACATTTTTATGATTGTTGGGTTAGCACGACATGAGGAGCTGTATTAAAGGTTGCAGCATTAGGAAGGATGAGGACTACGTCTATAGGAACAGAGCCAACTGGATAAACATGAACACATTAAAAGAATCTATTAAATCAACTGACATTAAAATAGTAACAAAAGTTGTCTTATACCTGAGAAACTGAAAACCTGAGGTTGCTTTGTCCTTGGTGCTGACTGCCTGTGTGGGTACAACAGTCTCACAATGTCTGTGTCACACCAGAGAGACCCAAACAGAATAGCTGACCAGTCAATAAGGTTGTGTGCTTCAGCAGTCCCATTCTGGCAGTGAAATACTGAAAATGATGGTTCCCATATCAGTGAGGGGATTCATCATCATCCCTACCACTAGCGTCATCACCAGGAACATCATCACCACCATCATCATCATCAGTATCAGCAGCAACAATATAAGCAGTAATAGTAACATCTACATCTACAGGAGGAGGGAACCCTGATCAGGCCAATGGGAAGCCCAAACAAGCAAAAGACAAACAACCTCCCTTCTGCCAGGCCCTATGAGCTACTACCAAAAGGTGATGTACACGGGTAAGGTGGGTTTCCCCAAATCAATTTAGGTAATCAGAACACTTTTTCAGTTGAGGTTCCCTACTCATGTGTTTCTTTGTAGCAAGCTCACATTAAAACTAACCATCACTCAGGCCTGCATCTCTCCCTGCATCCCCATCCTCCAAGACCCCATGGCAGCCCATTAAACTCTGAGTATTAATGGCTTTTCCGGCCCAAAGTTACAAAATCTTCCACCCTCCTTCTGCAACAGTCCAGGGCATAAGCTCCATCTGCGAGATCTCCCTCTGTGCTACTAACTTCTGTTCTAGTTTGCTTTTCGTTGCCGTGATGAAACACTGGTTAAATGAGTTTGGTAAGGAAAGGGTTGGGCTCATCTCACACCTAACAATTCATCAAGAAAAGCCAAGACAGAAATCTAGGCAGGATGTGAGGCAAAGGCCGTGGAGGAGCGGTGCTGTCTGGCTCACTCCACGTGGCTTGTTCACCTTGCTTTCTTATAGGACCCAGGACCGCCTGCTCAAGGGTGGCACTGGCCACAGTCGGTAAGCATCGTGCGGTTTTATGCTCTTCTACATCAACCATTAATCAAGAAAACACTCCAAAAGACACGCCCACGGGAGAATCGGAGAGACGATTCCTCAGTGGAAGTTTCCTCTTCCCAGATCTCCCTAATCTGTACGGAGTTAATAAAAGCTAAGCCGTGTGGCAGCCAGTTCAGTAGCACAGCTTTGGCTCCCCACCAGAGCCCTCTGGATTCTCGAATGAAAGACAGGCACGCACCAGCTAATTTTAGAAGCCTTGACTAGTTCAAAGGCTGGGCAGTTCTGATCCTCCCCACCGCTAGCACACACTTCCCTCCTGTAATCCTGGCTTACGCCCTCTAATTCTATATTTTATCTTTGTTGCCTTGGCTCCTTCTGGGCAGCTCCTTAGTCTTTGCTGCCCCGGACGCTTCTGGGCAGCCCTTATGGGGGCTACATTCCTTCTCACCTACACTTCAGATGATTCTCCTTCTGCGTCTCTAAATGTCTCCCTTCGAATCATGGTGATTCTCCTCTCCTTCCTTCCAGTTCCTAGCCCGTGGAAATCAAAACGTCCCACGTCAGTTTACCTGACCAACCATGGGCCGTTGGCTATTGATAGATCAAAAACCAATTGTAGACAAGGACCTTCAGCGTTTGGACACGCAGATTCTCGATTTGGGGGGGCCGGATTAGTTCAAAGCATTAGAACCAATCCCTAACAAAGCAGCATGGCTAAGCTGTGGAAAACTTGACTACATCTATGTCCTCAAATACCTGGTCACAGGACCAAGGAGAATCCGGAAACATTGCACGGCCAAGTGAACAAGTTACCTGTAATCGGCTCTGGAAAATGGAGAAGCGTGAACTAAGAATTCAAAACAGATGCTTAAAGGAACCTAAGCATGTTAAAAAAAAATACAAGGGGACAAAAACTATGAGGTAAGAAAATAAATGACCAAGTTGAGAAATGTAAAAATGAAATTAATAATAATGACAAAAAACTCCTGGAGCTGAAAACCAAGCGAGTAAAATGAAGATTGCATCCAGAAAGAAAACAGCATTTAGATATTTGCAGTTGCACTATATGCTAGAGGTGGGATCCTCCCACTGGCCAGTTCCAACAGCAAAGATTCAAAAGTTCAGTCTCACTCCTACCCAGGATTCCAAACAATCTTAGAAGTGCCTATAGGTTTATACAAACAAAGTTGGGTGGATATTAGGAAAGATTTCCCCAAGGATGGTGACATTTTGATGATGAATGGGGAGAGTTGGGGCAAGAATGTATCTCTCTGAGAAGGTACCCTGCACAGAGGACAATCAGCAAAGAGAAAGTAGCAGCCTGTAATTAAACGCAGGCATGTCTGAAGTCACAGGAGAGCAATCTGGGAGGAAGCCAAAGGGGCAGGCCCCAGCGTGTCTCAGTCTCAGTAGAATTTGTGTAGAAGACGAGACAGTTCTTCACTGTGTGGTCTGTCCAGTGCCTTGTTGCACGTTGCACAGCATGTGTATTGGGTCCTGGTAGTATGGCAGTCTGAAATATCTCTTGCTCCTGCACTTCTGGGCAAAACTTGCAGGGTCTTGGAAGTCAGGTAAGGATTTAAAAAGTGATGTAGAAGGGATTACTGTACTTTGCACACATTCCTAAAGCTCACAATATCCCTGTGTGCGCACAGGGAGACAACTGAGGTTATCAGGCCTGCTGGGGACTGTAAAGTCCGCAGAAGGGGTTATGTAAGTTTGAACTGAGGCAGAGGTCAAAGACAGGAGAGAGGTCGCTAATTTCAGATATGATCACTGTTTCATTTGGGCCTCATCTGCCGGTTCTTCCCTGCGCCTTGAACTTGGCTCCTGATTGTCGACAACTATTGAGTTCTTCAGGTTATACTCAATACCCCAGATTCTGAAACCTCCTCTGCTTACTACTGACAAAGGGAAATTTCTGTCTCTGAATTGTTTTCTCTTAAGATTGACCTTGGACTTCCTGTGAGCTGAAGGGCACTATTTGCATTTGCTTCCACAGTAGACTTTCTCTCTGTGTGCAGTTTGTTAGAATGAAGCCAAAGCAGCCACCCATCGCCCCTCTTGTTTCTCATCAAAGAGAAATCCCCGGGGATAAATCACGTGTTTACAGGACACATTCGGTGGAGTCCTCCTCACTCCAAGCATCTGCTGAAGTCAACGGAATCATCTTATGGTTGCCGCATGGAAAAATCAACAATTGTCAGAATATATTTATGACATTATTTAGTGGCTTTCAGCCCAACCTCATTAGTCCCACCCTCGCACAGCACAAGGCCTTTCCCATTAGTAGAAGCAGGAACACAAGGTCAGAGATTCCCTGCAAGCTGCAACCACTAATTAGAGACCCTCTAGTAGAGAATGTAATTGGGCCATTACTGAATCCTTCTACAAAAAGAAAAATGTATCAGTTCGCTCTTGTTGTTTTTCTGTGAGTGATGCACAGATCGTCAATAGACGTTCCAAGGGTAACTGGAGTATTGCCAATGGGTTTTCTAAATATGAGCTTCCATCCCAGGAGATTTACGTAATATTCCTCATATTAAAAAGAACCTTCTTGGTCAAATAGCTGTTTAGGACGGCCTCTGAATCAGAAGTCAACCTTAGTAGCTACTAAGTCCCTTGGGATGGTCTCCATTGTCTGAATATAGTTTTGTTCCTTCTAAAATTCAGACTGATACTGGCTCTCCATTGTGAGACCTTGGAAAATAGAAATGTAAGAGATTTGAAGTAGAGGCTGTGTCTTTGGGAGAAGACTAAGATCAGAGTGCAGGCCCTGTGATTGATCCTAGTGTATAAGAAGGAGGTAAGCCTTCTTATAGGAATGTATAGTTTGGTAGTAGGTCTTAGCATACCTGAAATTTTGGGATCAATGCCCAACACAATAAATACAATTCAGAATGGAAAACAGAGATCAAAATGTATGTGCACTCCCTGTGTCCTGCCCGCCTTGGAAGGAATCCCCCCCCCCCTACCACCTTGGGACCCTACCAGCAAGGGGTCCAGCATAGGATAAAGACCCTTATCTTAATAGACGGAGCTCTACACCAAACAAATACACTTCTTTCCACTATATGCCAGCCTACAGCACTATCTAAAGAAAATTAGCTAACAGTGAACCCCATGCCGTGGCAAGCTCAGGAAATAGTGGCGTTGAATTGAAAAGTTATCAAGAACACGAAGGTTTCTTTGGAGTAACAATACTTTAGCAACATAAAGGTATCCCGTCCCACCCCAACACACACGTGCACACAAACACACACGCACAAGCACAGGTCCGCACACATGCACACACACGTGCACACACTGAGAAATAAAAGCACTCGGGGTTCAGAGTTGCAAAAGTGAGGCAATTTATTTTACAGTTTTTCAAAGCCGAGTGCCAATCCAGAATGGTGGGCAAACTGTTGAGTGCAAGGAACAATTTACACCCTGACGTCAGACCCTCCTCTCTCTCCTCATTGGCTGACTGATCAGGTGATGTCAGGTCCCGCCCCCCCTCTCCTCATTGGCTGGTTGATCAGGCAGTTACACTGGTTCACACATAAGTCTTCTCTTTCCTGCTGCCACTTAGGCTTTTCTTATCAAGACCCTGTGAAGGGGTTACCGGTGACTTTAAAGCCTAAGTGGTGGTTTGAATGACCTCCACAGGTTCCTATTTGATTGTCTGGTTCCTAGTCGACGGTCAATAGTAGCTAGATTAGCAGATTTGAAGGGGGCATAGCTAAGAACTAATGTCAGCAGAGACCTAGTGTTTTCTCTTTATCTGCATCTCAACCTGACTTGGTCAAGGCATATTGGTGAATAAACCATTTTTTTTCTGTTATTTCTCATGCTCTGAAAGATATGTGAGGATAAATATATAGTACCAAAATCAGATATTCCTAGTTTAGTATAACCCTGGAGGTATGAACAGCATAAAGATATCTACCTCTGGCCTTAAGTCTCTGGGAACCACTTGCTTCATGGGCCCTTTTTTTCTTTTCATGGTCATGATTGCCCCCCCCCATTCCACCCTCTGCCCTCACCCCTGCTCCCCCACCTACCCACTCATTGCTTCAGATGGAACCTGGGTTATAAATATGCTAGGCAAGCACTCTACTGCTAAGCTAGACCACCACTTGAGCACTTCCTTTGATGTGAAGAGGTAACTGGTTGTGTTTGTAGTCTTAGGGCTTGAGTGTGAAAGACTCTACAGGCTCATGAGTTGAACAACCTTTGATGTTCTTTTGGGAGGCTGTGGAAACTCTAGGTGGCACCTAACTAGAATTGTGGGTCACTGGGATAAGTCCTTGGAGGGGCTATAGCTTGTTCCTGTCTCTCCACGTGTTTCCTGCTCACCGAGAGATGAAGAGCCACACCCTTCATACGTTCCTACAGCCACGGGATGCTCTGCCACCATCGGGCTCAGAAACCTGGTGCTGGGTGATTACTGATGAACTCTTCTGACACCAAGAGCCAAGACGATGTGGCAGGATGGAGTCCAGCTGCAAGGGGAAAGAGCAGAACTTGGTAATAAGCACAGGAAAGGGTGAGATTGAGGTCCCAATGAGCAAACAGATGGGCCAGCATTGAGTAAGCCGGGTCAGCAATAGGGGACTGTGCTGGGCTGATGCTCCAGGGACCATTGAGAGTTCTCTTCCTGTTGTTTTTGTGCTTGGTTGTCATTGCCTCATTTGCGTAGTTGTGAGTTTCACAAATACAAAGAATCTTCTTTGTATTTCAGGAATCCCCAGTGTCTAAAACAGTGCTTCTGCCTCTTCAAGGCCCAAACAAGTCCTTCCTGGTCAAACATATAAATGAATAGCAGGTTTAGGGAAGGTTCTCTGAGCTCTCATCACTGGACTAATCAGCCCCTGTTTTAGAAGACGTGTCCTCTCAGTTCATAAGACTTGAGAAAACAGCTGAGCTCTGGGGGGGGGGCTTCTTTTGGCTGCACCCCTGGTCTACTGGGGACACACAGATTGGGTTCACTTGTGACTAAGAAAAGGAAGTATGGTTCTTCATACAGGGCTGGGGCTAGCTGAAGTGGAAGTTAGTGTCTAGCAGGATTCACTAACCCACTTTGCTCCTGCTAGCTTGACTTCGGAAGAGCTGGGAAAATCTTGTCATCGCTGATGAATGCTGCCCAGGAGACTGTTAACTCCCCTAGCAGGGTGGGTATTTATGGGCAAGGTATGCAAGGTGCAATGTGTCTCCTTGATGCATGGTAGTGCCCAGATCACTAATGCAGGCTTTGAGACCAGGAGCCCAAGAACGATTTGTTCACATGAAATAAAGCCTGCTCCCCTTGCCAGTTTTCACTTGCTCTGCTTAATATCAGCCAGAGATAGTCTGTCCCTTTCCTGTCTGTGATTGGAATGTTTTAAACAGACTGACTGCAGAGAGAGCCCAGGCTTGTTAGGAGTCAAAAGGGGGCCTTGACTAGGTCTTAACTGTATCATGAGCAGGAGTGTCACACTACAAGGGAGTGACGAAGGGGCGGGGAGATGCTTCGAAGGTTAAAAGTGAACACTGCTCTTGCAAAGGGCCCGACCTCAGTTCCCAGCACCCATGCCGGGCATCTCAGAGCTGCCTATAACTCCAGCTACAGGGTCGTCCACCACCTTCTGGCCTCTGTGGGTGCTGTACTCGTGGACAAACATGTGCACACAATCAAAAATAAAATCTTAAAAACAAAAAGACATCGGAAAAAGATGAAGATGGGACTATCACTTTGAAGAGTTTCAACGGATTTACAAACTTGTAGCTCAGGCAGGGATGTGGCTTTGTCGGTAGTGTCTGCCTCGCAGGTATGGAAACCAGGATTGGCCTCCCCTTACTGTCTACTAAGCCAGGCATAGTGGCACAGGCTTGTGATCTCACCTCTTGTTGGGTAGAGGCAGGAAAATGAGGAGTCCTTGAGGCTGCAAGTTTAAGTTTCATCATTGGCTATGTCGAAAGTTTGAAGCCAGTTTCAGAGAGAGAACAAAATGAACGTAGAGGACTCAGAAGAAGACTCGAAAACAGGATTCTGAAGTTCATGGGCTTTAGAAATAGTTTGCTTTAAATAATAAAATCGGCTGGTATATGAAAGCAGAGTTCTAGTTACCATTTAATGGGTCTCCAGAACCTCAAGGAATCCACCATATTGCTTTTCTGTTGCTGTTGTAAAACACTATGACAGAGAGCAAAGAGTGCATTTTGACTTAGGGTTCCAGATGGAGAGCCTGCAGTGGCGGGGGAGGAATGCTCAGAGCCAATGAGCTCATAACTGATATAGAGATTTGTCTAGCCCAGTCTTCAGATGATGTCAGCTGTTTCTGGTACACAGGGGAATTTCCCCACACCCCTTTTATTTTTATTGAAAATAGTACATACTGATGACAGCTTCTTCTCCCCAACCTGTTCCCCACCTCCACTCCCACCTGAATCCACACCCTTCCTTTCTCTCATAGAAAACAAGCATCTAAGAAATAGTAATGAAAGAAGATAAATGGAAACAAGCTGGAATGGGACAAAATGAAAGTATCATTGGCATCATCGGGTTGGTCTTGAGTTGGTCATCTCCTTCTGAGCACTGGGTCTTCCAATAAAAGGGCCAGTGGGTCTTCTTTAGTCAGTCTCTCTCTCTCTCTCTCTCTCTCTCTCTCTCTCTGTTTTTTAGATTATTTATTTAATGTATGTGAGTACATTGTAGCTGTCTTCAGACACTCCAGAAGAGGGCGTCAGATCTTGTTACAGATGGTTGTGAGCCACCATGTGGCTGCTGGGAATTGAACTCAGGACCTCTGGAAGAGCAGTCAGTGCTCTTAACCGCTGAGCCATCTCTCCAGTCCATAAATAACATAGATGACCCCAATGTGATTTGAACATGCAATCTTCTGACCTGGAGTCAGACGCAGCTACCTTTGCGCCAAGTCTTTTTTTTTTTTTTTTTTTTTTTTTTGGTTTTTTCGAGACAGGGTTTCTCTGTGTAGCCCTGGCTGTCCTGGAACTCACTCTGTAGACCAGGCTGGCCTCGAACTCAGAAATTCAGAAATCCGCCTGCCTCTGCCTCCCAAGTGCTGGGATTACAGGTGTGCGCCACCACGCCCGGCCTGCGCCAAGTCTTTTTTAATATCATGGGTCATCATAACAGAAGACATTTGTCTTCTAATTGTGAATCCCAGTGCCTGCCTGAAATTGTTGTTTATTTTTATTCGTGCTCTGTAAGAGTGCGACAGTGTAAGCGGCTTTCATGGCAATGAAAGAGTCAATGCTGGGGCTCAAGTCTCAGTCCGTCATACCATTCGCTGCCTGGGTGATTTCTGAGCAATTACTTTTCCTCAGCCTCAGTTTCCTCATCTGTAAAATAGCAACAAGATCACTGGTTTATTACGAAAATCAAAGGAAGTAATATAGATACTTCTCACTTAGCTGTATCTGTCTCTGATCATCAAATTTCTGGATTCAAAACCTAGATTCCACTTTATACTCCTTTAATGAAGAAAAAAATTACTGTGTAACCAACTATTACTTTTCCTCTCACAAGCAATATTTTAAGTTGTAACCAAGTCCGTAACATATAAGCTATTAGGTTGATGGGTCTGGCGGCACAGGCCTGAAACCCTAAGTACTTAGAGGCCAAGGCAGGAGCATTGTAAACTTGAGATGTGCCTGGACTACCGAGTTCAATCAAGGCCAGCCCAGGGAACTTTGTAAGATGCTGCCTCAAACTTAAAACAAAAAAGAAATGGGTGCCTGGACAGGACAGGGATGAGGGAAGCCTCACCCCTAGATGAGGAGCTCTGGGGAGCTGAGGAAGTGATGGGGGGGGAGGGGCGTTGCATATTTTTCTTCAAGGGCATGGCTGATGGTAGGTTGTCCACAAGCAAAGAGGCAGCACCAACTGGACTCAATAGGAGACAAAGAAAACAGAAGTGGGCCCATGGGAGGGGCACATGTAGGGTACGGGGTGTGTGAGATTTGGCAGTAGCTATTATCAAGATACACTTGAATACACATATGAATTTGAGAAAGGATAAATAGAAAAAATTAAGAGAGAGATTGGGAGCTGGAGAGATAGTCCTGGAATTAAGAATATTTACTACTCTTGCAGAGGCCCCTGGTTGGGTTCCCAGAATCCATGATAGAGATCTCGCAAGTGGATTCCAGCTCAGGGGATCCTAYCCTTTCTTCTGGCCCCCACAGGCATTATCACATGTGCTGCACATAAACACATCTAGGTTTACAAAAATAGAAAATAAATCTTAAAAACGTAGTTTGTCTGTTTTCAAATTTTTGTTGATGTTTTCCCGGTGGCCTTGGGAGAGAGAGAAAGAATATGAAGTCGGCTTAGTAGGGAGCTGGGTAGGATCTTAGAGGAGTTGGGGGAAGGGAGACAATATAATTGAAATATATTGTATGAAAAAATTGATAGTAAATATTAAAAATAAACTGAGCTGTTGTGGGATATCCACCAGAGAAGACGAGGACATAGCTTAAGCCAATAAAAAGTCTTTACTGGGGGGCCAGTAACTACACTGGGTATTTAGGATCCCAGTGTACCGCTGAGCCTTTCTGAGGTGAGCCTTTAAGCACAAACACCATGCTCTAGCTAATACACTTCAGTTAGCAAGAACAGTTAGCCAGAAATGAACTACAGAAGCTAAAACGGAAAGTTCTTACATTTTGAGACTTTCTCAGAACTATATGGACTTTGATGGATTAGGTCTTTTAGTTTTGACAGGTGGTACTGTCTACATTTTTTACAGTTTGAAAGGTGCTTCCATCATGGAGTCAGTTATGCTAAGGTCTGGGGCTCTGTTACAGTGCTAAGTCTGTGACCATGGGGAAGTGGCCTCAGGGCCGTCAGCACAGCATTCTAATTAAAGCTTTGTACTGACATAGAAGTGAGAAAACCCAGGAAGCAGCAATACCTGGGAAACGCCTTTATGTGGCACTGGAATTGTTCTTTTCAGAGACTTACGCTGGCAACTGATCTTGCCCTAAACTGTACTTACAAAGCTGTATTCCTGTGCTGTTTTTTAAAAAGTTTTCTCTTTTTAAGGATGTATATCTGTATCTCCTGCAGACACCAATTCAAATAAATCAACACGAGGTTTCATATTTTCTGCTGTTTTTCTTTTTCTTTTTTTTTCTTAAAGACAATCCGGGGGTACTAATAATCAATAAATAAAGAATGAAGACCTACTGGTTCGCTATAGACAGGTGATGGGAGGTATTTCAGGAGTCAGATCCTTTAATAACACTGGTGGCATTCGGGGATGGGGGCTGGAATATGGTGGGGATCCAAGAGCAAGTCACACAACAAAGGGAATTGCTTACATTTATACTTTCGAAGGAAGGATGGAGTCTGAGTTTAGCAGATTAGTGAAGAAACTAGACAGGATTTAAAGGTTTAATATAGGAGGATAATCCTATTGCCCCCCTCCCCCACACACCTTGGGACTACTATGAGGCTGGCTTGCAGTTTATGGCAAGTGCTAGGTAGGATTTAGGGGGTGGCTCATTCCACCCGCCCCTTACCTAGGCAGCCTCTCTGATCTATCAAAACCCAGAAGCGTCTATTCAGAAACCACCGTGCTTGGTCCTTAGGGGAAAAACAACAACAACAACAACAAAACAAAAACTTAAACAAAACAAGAACAAACAGATGAGAAAGCTGAGCTTGCTTTCTGACTCCGTGGCTCTTGAGTTGTTATCCATTCGTTCTTGGAGAGTCTCAAGTGGGAATGCAGTTTCTAACTCGGAACCAACCTTCTGTGGGAGGGAAATAAGAGCAGTCCGCAGCAGCCGCCCGGAAGGCGCCGCTGGGCTGGGGCAGGGGTGAGACCGGGAACCGACTCGGTCGGAGAAGACCGGTGGTCGAGTCGTCTCTCCGTCCAAACCCGAGGCTCCGACAGCAGAACTTCAGCGAGGGGAACGACGGTGTTACGGAACTTTGTAACTCCGGAACTAGAAGAGGAAGTTCCTTGTGTGGCAACCCGGCTGTATTATCAGAGGCACTTCCGGCGGGCCAAAATGGCTGCGGCCGTTCAGAACTCACGTGTGAGCCCGGGGGGCAAGCTGAAGCGTTCCCTGAAGAAGAAGAAAAAGATGAAGATGGTAGCCAAGGCTGCAATGTCGAAGCTAGAAGATGAAGTCAAAGACTCTTCCGATGGAGAAGGTAATGTGGCCGGGTGGAGCTTCGGCGGCTGAGCTCCCCAAGACAAGGGCTGGTTTCCTTGCGTTGAGTCTGTGGGGAGAGTGAGGTTGGACGAGGAGCCCTGCTGTTCAGAGGTGCCTCGCTGTCATGTTTAATTTTGTGTTTCCACTTAGATAGCTGTTACTAAGATGGATGAAACTGCCGGTGCCAATTAGAAACTTAACAGTAAAGGAAGAAGTCATGACAGGCAGTACACAAATTAAGAGCAGAGCAAAAGATTGGCAGGCCTTTTGCAGGTCCGGTACCTACTTAGAACTGGAGTAAAAACACGGTTGATTTTCTCAGATCAAAGCATAAGCTAAGTGTTGTGGCAGAGAAGAATCAAAGCTGGTACTGAGAACCTTGCAAAATGTTCACATCTTTACGATGGGAGGGTTTGGCTCGTTTTACTTACAGCCAGTCAAATTGTAAGCATTGAGCAGATAATAGAAAAGGCTAAGAGCAACATCCACGAGCTTCTATTTGGAAGAGTGAAAGGAAGGGTCTCAATAGAAATAATGAGCGGAATAGTAGGTTCAGGGAGCGAACAGCAAAAAGCCACAAGTGAGAAGAAACGCTATTACTATGCAGTGGGGGATTGTGAGCCTTTGGGAGTTAGAGACAAGTTAAAGAAGAGTAAATGGTAAAGGAGAAATGTAGAAGTAACATTTGCTAACAGTTTCTGAATGAAAGGTAGGTGATTCTCAGAAGGTCACGGCATTGCGTGTCTGCTGTTGGCTGCTGCTTTTAAGCATCCTTGTTGGCACTAGCATCTTAGTTTACAAGGAAGCTCAGGCACTAGTTTCCTACACTCCAGTTACTGCTCATGTGAGGCGGATACTTTCCGGATGTAACCATGAACTAGTTACTATGGGATTTTTAACTTGCATGGTAGGTCTTGTCATGTACTACTCTGCCGTTTGATAATTACTGATTTCTATTCATGTTGGTTGCTTGACAGATGGAACATGCTCTCAGTCTGGAGTTCTCTGCCTTTTGCATAGAGTATTCTTGAAACACTTGCATGTCACCCGCTTTTTCATTGACTTCAGTTTCTGGTCCAGTCCTTGTCAGAGACTTTCCCTCATTTGTCTAATGCATACTTTCCTGTCACCCTCACTTTGTGGCTTGACGCTTTGCTTTCTTTCTTTCTTTCTTTCTTTCTTTCTTTCTTTCTTTCTTTCTTTTTTTTTTTGTTTTGTTTTTGGTTTTTCGAGACAGGGTTTCTCTGTGTAGCCCTGGCTGTCCTGGAACTCACTCTGTAGACCAGGCTGGCCTCRAACTCAGATATCCGCCTGCCTCTGCCTCCCAAGTGCTGGGATTACAGGCGTGCGCCACCACGCCCGGCGACGCTTTGCTTTCTTTCTTTCTTTCTTTTTTTTTTTTTTTTGTTTTGTTTTTGGTTTTTCGAGACAGGGTTTCTCTGTGTAGCCCTGGCTGTCCTGGAACTCACTCTGTAGACCAGGCTGGCCTCAAACTCAGATATCCGCCTGCCTCTGCCTCCCAAGTGCTGGGATTAAAGGCGTGCGCCACCACTGCCCAGCTCAGCCCTGCTCTTTTTAAAGCACCACTTTTTAAATCTTGTGAAGTGATTGATTTTGCTGTTTGAAAGTTCCCCAAGTGTGCAGACAGTTGAATCTCAGCTCCTAGATCAACAACTGTCACTTGGGTCTATAAATGAGTGAACTTGTACTTCAAGACCAAGAAGCAGCTGACTAAGCTTTTAAATGGTAATTGTAGGCCTCAGCCCTCACCAGAGGTTTTAAGAAAAACAAAATGTTGGGCAGGAATTAGAGCCCCTGGTCCTGATGCTGTTTTCACTGCATTTGTTTATTTGATTTGTGCCCATGTGCAGAGGTCTAAGGACTTTGAGGAGATTGGCAGCAGGTGTCATTACCTGTTCAGCCATTTTATCTCCTTATGGCACAGTTTTGAATTGAATAATTGTAAGCATTACTGTCTAAGAAAATAAAACACAGCCAGGCGGTGGTGGCACACGCCTTTAATCCCAGCACTTGGGAGGCAGAGGCATGCGGATTTCTGAGTTCGAGGCCAGCCTCTCTACAAAGTGAGTTCTGGGACAGCAAGGGCTACACAGAGAAACCCTGTCTTGAAAAAAAACAAAACAAACAAACAAAAAAACTCACCCCACTATCACATTTTAAGTAAGAGATCAATACTGCTTTCAGATTTGGGTGAAAATTGGATTTCTTTATTCAGTACTAGATAATTGCAAGGGAGAATGTTCTTTTTAGCACAAATACTGATTAGGTCTCTATAAAGTTTTCTTCGGTTATAGATCATGTGTCAAGAAGGCTTCTGAATAGTATGGAAACCTGATTATGCAATGAATGTTTTCAGTGTTATGGTTACAGTAACCTTCTAGGCACTGACTTAAGTTACAGTTACAAGAGATGTGAACACATTGATTGGGCAGGATGGAGTGTGTCTGGGTGAGGGCACCTGCAGGAGTATTTATATTGTTGAGAAGTATGCAAGCTTTCAGATAGAGAATCCACAGTTATTAAGGTCATCTGTATCCTCTTGTGAACCGGTAACAGTGTGAAGATCACTGCCTAGTTATATATGGTTATGTACAGATGGTTATGTACAGATGGTTATGTATGGCTATGTACAGATGGTTATGAGCTTCCTGACACAAGTGCTGGGAATTGAACTCAGGTCCTCTGAAGGGTACCAAATGCGCTTACAACCCCCCCCCCCCAAAAAAAAAAAACAAAAATAAAAACAAAAACAACTCTTCTGTGTCTTTTCTGTGTGTGGTGCTTGGTATCAAGGCACGTAGATGCCAGGTAAGAGCCCCACACTGAGTTCAGTGCTCTCTATCCTGCTTCCCAGCATCCATGCCATCTGTGTCAGTGACAAGTAATGAAGGCTCTTCCATTTTGTAAAGTTGGTAGTAAAGGGTTTTGGTTAATATCCGTTCTTTGGTGTTACCCAGAATTCGGTATTTAACCTAAGCAATGATTGGTTTTCTCTTGTGAATTCTTAGTCTTTCTGGGAAGGTGGCCCATGGATCATAGGTCCACATTTTCACACGAGGAGTGGTGTGCCCGTTATAAGCTTGTACTGGCCCATCGCTCAGGAAACTGCATCAGAGACATGGTGGATTGTCAGCTGGGCGTCACAGTGATGAAGGGCAGGCACTGAGACTTGAAGAATGTCCTTAAGTAGGATGACGGTTGCCTGACAGAAAGCTAAAGATAGTAAGCATTTTTTAAACAAGTAGTTTGGGCTATTTGTACTTCTTCATTTGAAAAGTGTCTGCATAGTCTATTTACTCATTTATTGGTAGGATTATTTGCTTCTTCAGTGTGTGGTGTTTAGAGCTTTGAGAAAGAAGGTTTTAGCTGTTAGTCCTTTATCAGATGTGTGGCTGGTAAAGGTTTTCTCCTGCTGTATATACCCTCTCCCTGTGTTAGTTCTCCCCCTTGCCCACCAGAAGCTTTCTGATTGTGTTGTCCCAGTTGTCAGTCCTACTGTTATATCCTGGGCCAGGGGACTCTCATTTGGAAAGTCCTGCCAGTGAAACCCCTTAATGTAATGTTTTACATTTTTTTTTTAATTAGAAAACTAGACATTCAGGTTAAAAATATCTGCAGTTTGCTGTGTAAGCTTGAAAGATGGTAAAGAGACTTGGGTTGAGCTTTGGAAAGTAGACATACTATTTAAATTATGGTTGTAACAAAATGGAACGTGCTTATGAACCAGAGAGACTCACAGGCTATAAAAATGGTGCAGCCTATGTCTTTTGGGGGAATGTGAGGATCAAATCAGGGCCTTGGACTTGCTGTACTCCGCAGTCCTTCAGTTCTCTGTCTATGTTTTGTGTGTGTTTATATATGTGGGACATGGCCTGTGCTATATCACGCACATGGAGATCAGAAGGCAGACTTGGGTTATAGGTTTTTGTTTTGCTTTCTAGCTTGTTCGAGTTGTGTGTGTGTGTGTGTGTGTGTGTGTGTGTGTGTGTGTGTTTCTCTTGCCATATGCCACTGCATGTACCATGCTAGCTGGCCTGCAAGTTTTCAGAGAGTCCAGTCAGCCTCTTCCCTCCATGGGAACCCTGGAACTGCAGACATGCACTCCTGGGCTCCACCTCGTATGGTTTCTGGGGATTCCTCTCATGGTCTCAGATTAGAGCAGCAAGCACATTACCTACTGAGCCACCTCTTATTCCTTGTAAACGTATTTATTTTATTCTCTGTGAATATGTGTGTGTACTTGATTGTATGCGTATGCACTATAGATATGTATTGCCCAGGAAGGCCAGAAGATGGTGCTGCGTTCCCTGGAGCTGGAGTTACCAGCAGTTGGGAGCCTCTTGATGTGGGGGTTAGGGGTCATACCTGGATCCTGTGCAAGTGTCTTTAACCACTGAGCTATCCCCAGCCCATACTTTTTGTTGAGATAGTTTCACTAGGTTGTGCAGGCTAGCCTTGAACTCACTGGGTAGCCCAGGCAGGCCCTTGACCTGGTAGTCCTCCTGCCTCAGCTTTATACCACCTGACCCAGCTATAGTCTCCATCTTAAGCAAAATATGTCAGTTGGTGTAAGAGGGAGAGAGGATGATGTCCCTAAAGAGTTGTCCTTGAACTGTGCAGATTAAGTGGATAACTAGTTGGTTCAGATAAAATGTATCCTTGTTCCTTCAATTTGTAGTTTAGTATCAAAAGCAATTAGCACCCTCCTTCCCCGATCATCCCTACTAAGTAAATCACTTCTCTTGAACTTTGGTCAAAACATGAAAACCAGATACTATGAGGACGGAAGGTGGGACTAATTGAGCTTACTGCTCAGATAGTTGAATTAAAAGGAGGAGCTTCAGATGTGATGCTAACTAACCAGATTCATAAGCTCGTGCTCTTGGGGGAAAGTTTCTGTAGTCCATAATCTTCAGAGAAGTGTCAGGCAACTGTGACATAGGAAGGTGGGTGGTGGTGTCACTTCTAGACAGTGAAAACCCCTGCATGGTCTTGGTCAGTGTGGGAAGACTGCTGTCTACCCCTCACACAGGACCTCATCACATGCAGTTTACAAGAACTAGGGACAGCCTTTCCTTCTTTGACGACTACAGCACTGCACTTGAGACCGAGACCCTGCAGGTAAGTGCGCTTCCACCCCTCTAGCCGTCTTCATCAGTTAACTTCATAAAGTAGCAGAGTAGCAGAGCACAAGGCAGCCCCGGGGGAGTGCTCAGCCGCTTGTGTGGGACCTTCCCTAGACCTTCCCTCCTCCCTGTTCCCCAGTCTTCTCTCCAGGAGCCTTCCCAACCTTTATTGAGCATCTCTTATCTGCTCAGCTTAGGTTCTTCAGGGAGAGAAAGCTTCATTTATTTCCTTTTTCTCCACTCCTGGGTGCTCGGAAATGTTGGGGAGTGGGCATGTTTCTAAGAGGGTGTCTCAGTCCTGGTGAAACCGTTTACCTTCCTGTCAGCCATTCATTCCTGGGCCAAGGAACGGGTAGGTAGGCAGGGTATGAGGCTGCGGAAAGCCTGGGAGAGGCAGCGGGGAGCGTCCCTGGCTCCCTCAGGCCAGTCAGTTACGGTGGTGAAGGTTGAGGAGTTGAGTCCCTCGGTCCTGCTGCACGTACCAGAAGCACGTGATAGAGACCGGTGGCTTGTGGGTAACTGACATGAGCATTGCCCTTGTTAACGTTTGTCACTTGTTTGCAGTTAGCGTCCTCGGAAGTTCTTCCCTGGTCTTCAGATTTTTTTAAATAAAATGCAGAAATCACATATAAAGTAATATAGAATGCCAAGAGAATTTTTATACATGTCTAGTGATTTCTAGTCGTGTTAGACACCTGTGTTTACTTTTTGCTGTTAAAGATTGGTTACTGAAAAATTACCAAAGTCTTGTGTCAGGATACAGTTAAAACTGAAGAGCCCAGTCTTTCTGTTCTCAGGGTAATGATCTTCAGTACCCTACAAGAAAGTTACTTTGTGTGTCTGTGCTGGCAGATCTTAGTACATTGGCATTTTAAACATTTATTTATACAGAATGCCATTTCTGTTAGCAGCAAATGCTAGACTCAATCCCGAGCCTGAGCTTCTTAAAATGAAATGAAATGAAATAGAGATTTTTTTTTGGGGGGGGGGCTTCCTGTGTTCCCTGTCTTTTTCTTTGTGTGTCTGCTTCATGCGTGAGTTTCCTCCCCTCCCCCCAATAAATGCCTTTCTTCAACTGGGTAGTCACTTTTCCAAATTCTTCTGGAATTCTTTTCATTGGTATGGTGAGTTGAGGTTATATAAAATAATGCTATAAAGTTTTTACAGAATGATTGTGTAATGTGTGTGTTGCATTATTCCTGGTAAGAAACCCATCACAGTGAAATAGACAGGTTTTAGTGGTGAGCTGCAGTGGCCTTGCATCCAGGACATCCTCTGGGCCACACAGCGGGGGTTCTCTGCAGCCTTGGTACAGGTGCATCAGGACGGACGCTAGATGTCAGTGTTGCTGTTTGACATTTTTCTAGGCGCTGGTAAAGCCTGCTCTCCTTTTCTAGGCGCTGGTAAAGCCTGCTCTCCTTTTCTAGGCGCTGGTAAAGCCTGCTGTCCTTTTCTAGGCGCTGGTAAAGCCTGCTCTCCTTTTCTAGGCGCTGGTAAAGCCTGCTCTCCTTTTCTAGGCGCTGGTAAAGCCTGCTCTCCTTNCTCTCCTTTTCTAGGCGCTGGTAAAGCCTGCTCTCCTTTTCTAGGCGCTGGTAAAGCCTGCTCTCCTTTTCTAGGCGCTGGTAAAGCCTGCTCTCTCTCTCTCTCTTGATGCTCCAGGCAGTGTTGGTGCTTAAACTTTCAGTGGTTGTGCCTCTTTCATCTGGTCAGTGTTTAATAAAAGAGTAGGTTTTGTTTTAGAATTTTTGGTTATTAGCATCCATAGTGCTGCTGACCCTGAAGGCTAAAAGATATATTAATGTTTTCAACTAACTGCATTATTTAAATATTGATATGCGGGGTCCTCAGAGATGCTTCTGGGGAGAAGTTGTGTGGTCCTTTACTGGATACAGTTACCACTGCATTGATTACATTACCCTGTGTAGACTTTGCTGGTTGATTATCCTCATCCCTAATCTGGAAATTTAAGGACGTGTTCAAAATTAAGTTCAGTTACCCACAACTGATCAATATGGCTTTTAAAAATGTTCATATTGTAGTGTCTGGGATTTCAATTATGAATTTAGGGATGCCCAGATTGCATTATTTAAAAGTAGTAACTGAAGGGTGTGTGTATTATAATGAGTCTCTGGGTAAAAGATGCATGCAAGAGTTGTCTGATGGATGGATTAAAGTCAGAGAATTCCACAGTTGGCCACAGGTAAGGAGGTGTCAGCATTGTAGTAAGTAGGGAACGGTGGGGAATCCATGCCTGATCCTCCTCCTCTTCCTCTTCCCTTCCTCTTCTTCCTCCTCTTCCTCCTCCTCCTCTTTCTCTTCTTCTTCTTCCTCCTCTTACTTTAATATTATCTCTTGATGCAAAGGAGTCACTGAATGATTCCCAGTAGTTGATCACTAATGTTGATGTGTTGATAGTTTGATAAGAAAAGTTTGAGGTAATAGCGTTTGGTTTTTGGTTTTTTTTTTTTTTTTGTCTTGTTTTTTTTTCTTTTTAACTAACCTTTAAGATATACAGGAGTCAACCTAAGAAAGGACCTTTGTTTCTTAAAGGTAACTGCGGAGGCAGTTTTCCTCTGAAAGCAAAGCCTCTCAGCTGCCTTTGTTAGCTCTTCTGACTGGAAAACATTCCAAGCCACTCAACTGTAGGGTGACTTCCCCTTTGAAGTATTTTCCAGTGAATTCCACAGGGAATTCACAGAAGCTCCATGGAGTGCCCTGCATCCTGTAGCTGGTGAGGGCTGCCAACTTTGCTGCTCCTGCAGGGTGGGATTCTGCTGCACTCCTCGAGTGTATCATTTGGTTTTGGTTTTGGTTTTTCTAAGAGAGAGAGAGAGAGAGAGAGAGAGAGAGAGAGAGAGAGAGAGAGAGAGAGAGAGAGCGCCAAGTCAAAAATTTTAGTGCTATATTCACCTTTTTAAAAGTTAGGCTGGTTTTTAGTATTTCTCTGGACACAGGTTTAGAATTTTAATATTTGGGGCAAGTCTCTTAGAAAATTGGTACGCTGACACAAAGATGTTTCTCTTAATGCATTAATACTTGAATACTTAAAATAATCTTGGTTAGTCTGGTCAAGGAGCTTAGATCTCTGGGTACTGAGAGCTCTCAGCATTGGCCCTCAGTGTCTCGTCAGCCTCACAGAAGTGAAGTGAAGTTGGGTTGCTGTCRGCGCTGTGGGATGGTGTCCCCTGCTGCTAGCAACACAGAGATCCTGGTGCCCCTCACCCAGATGGGCCCTTGGGGCCTCTGGCAGTGCCCTGCCCGGGGCACTAAAGGTTAATTTATTTTTGCTCTTATGGTCAGCAGGAAGCTGTGAGTCAGAGATGGACGACTCCGATGATGGCGCTGTCGAGGCAGACAGTGAGGACAATGTTGAATCCTGTGAGGAAGAAAATGAAGACGCAGCAGAGTCCAGTGCTGCGGTTAATTCAGGCTGGGCAGATGCCATGGCAAAAATCCTTAACAAAAAGACTCCTAAAAGCAAACCTACCATCCTCACCAAAAACAAAGAGCTGGAGAAGGAGAAGGAGAAGCTAAAGCAGGAGAGGCTGGAGAAGAGGAAGCAGGTGTGGTCCACCCGCCCGTGCTGTCTCACACTTAGCTGCACTCTGCCTTAAGGGCCTGTGAGGGTGGGGAATCGGGGCTAAGTCAGGAGCAGTCTTATGGGTCCACTGAGCCAACGCAGCCCTATTACGTAAACCTGTGATATGAGGGGGTACGGTTCAGGAGGGGTTATCTCTGCTGGCAACTGATCTTGCTCCGGTTAGTTGCTCCTGATAGAAGTTAGTCCACTTTAACCGTGATTAAAGACCTAAAGTTGCATCTAAGTTGGCTGTTTTACAATATAAAAGAAACTATGGTAAGGTTTTCAGGGCCCTTGTACTACTACTATAAGTATCACTATGTCAGAAATATAAGTATTTTCTAATGAAAGAGAAGCGACCTTCCATACTACATTGACAGTGTAGAAGTGTGACTTCCAGGGACTAGCTTCCAGGCGCATATGGGTTTGGTCATGTTGCTCTTTATGTCTGGCAGTGCCCGCATCGCTTCTTTGCTTGCTCTGCTTGAAAGCTGGGCCTAAGGGCCTTGTTCTCTTCACACACAGCTAAACCTGGGCCTGAGGGCCTTGCCCTTGTAACATACTTATGCTCACACTCAGATTTTTTTTTCCTTTCTTTAAGATAGATTTTGTCTCTAAACTGTACAGAAAGCTTTTCAGCTGATATGTGAATATTTGTTTATTAACTGGCAAAGGCTAGACCAACTTTTTAAATCTAGATACTAGATTAGACCTAGTCTCCAGATTCTAGGGAGGGGGAGCAGAGCACAATTTGAAGGCCAGAGCCAAGCCTATGGGTCAGCTCTGAGTCCTGGAGCCGCTGTGCACAGAGCTCGTGGGAGCAGCTTGCCGAGAGCACAGAGCGCTCAGAATAGATGCTTAGCGGCCTCTGGGTGAGTAGCCCCTCGGGCCAGTGTATATTAGTGTGGGAAACAGACCTACAGCCATTCTGTGAACCAGGCACTGGGGGTCAGGGTGATGTTCAGAGTGTTTTTCACTAGCCTGTGCCTCGTCTGTGAGCCTTCCTTGCTCCAGCCCCCTTCTGTTTGCACAGTGGTAGGAAATAGGTTCACTTGAATATTTGACTTTGAGACTAAAAAGACTGTGTGTGACAAGAACATTGGTTAGATGTGCCATGAGGGGAGAGGTAGGTTTAAATGATTTTATATAACGAGAAATAGATAATCCTTGAGTATCCCCGTAGTCTATGGTTCTGTTCAGAGCTGACGCAGACTCCATCCTGAAGGCTGATGAGTCTGCTGGCAGGGGAATGGGTGGCACAGCCTGCGCCTCTGAGGTGGGCAGTGCTGCTGTGCATCCCACTGGTGGTGCTGTGCTGGTCAGGTGGGTGGCCAGCTCACCCTGCTGTGAACTGCCTGGCTGCATATCCTGGCGGCTCTCCAGAGCTGATGCCAGAGGACGACCTCTTAGAGACTGCTCACGGAGTGCTGACTGCAGGCTCTCGCGCTGAGCCCCTGACACTGGCTTTCAGAAACAGCCTGTGACACACAGAGGTAGGGTGCTTCATTACCTCTGGCCTTTCACAGATCATATCAGAGTTTGCTGCGCTTTCAGAATCACCTAATAGCACACTCATAACCGTATTCATAATAACCATATTCACCACACAGCTTGATAAGAAACGGGAGTGGGAAATGCTGTGCAGAGTAAAACCGGACGTCGTCAAAGACAAGGAGGCAGAGAGGAACCTTCAGAGGATTGCGACAAGGTAAGACCGTGCTTCGAACGCCTTGCTAGTGATTCCTGTGCTCGGATGGCATTCCTCAGCCCCGCCTTCTCAGAGCCAAGCGACTCACCTGCAACCTGCTAAGACACTGAGTTTGACTAATGACGGTGGAAGCGTCCTGAAGCAGAACTGCAGTGTCCGAGTGTGTATTTGGTCAGAATCTGCTCTGGTGATCGTTTTTTATGTCTGTTGGATGGTGCAGTCAGAGCCAGTGCTTTCTAAATGCATGGTGCTGGACTTGTTCTCTGGCATTGTACTTACAGGATGCTATTCCACACATTATGCCAGCTTTACCTTAGCCTGTTCCCTGGTCCCCGCTCCCCCGACATGGGCACCAAACAGTTGTCATCTTCCATATCGAATGTGGTGTCTGCTGTGTCATCGCTCCTCATCTGTGTAGATGAGGCTCAAAATGGATGAATTGTACGTGTAGTGGCAATCATGGGGACTGGGGGTTGGGGAAGGGCTACTTACAACACATAGCAGTAGCTGGGCGGTGGGGGTGCACGCCTTTGATTCCAGCTCTTCGGAGGCAGAGGCAAGGAGATCTATGAGTTCAAGGCCAGCCTGGTCTACAGAATGGGTTCCAGGAAAGCCAAGGCTTCACGAGGAAACCATGTCTGAAAAAAGAAAACAAAACAACAATAAACACTTAAATTTAGTGGCGTGGTTTGTAACTTGTGGTTAACAGATTACCCTAGTCATTCTCTGACCTGTGGGAGCTGCACAGTGAGATGTGAGAGCCTGCACACACCATTGAATGTCTGTCTCACCTCATCTGTTAAAAGAGGGCATTGTTATTTCCAGCCTGAGAAATTGAGACACCGTGGTCATTTTGGTTTGAAAAAAAATGAAATAACAGTTTTCAGTACTCTGTAACCATTATTTTAAAATAACAACATGAAAATTCACCTTATTGGCATGTTAAGACCATTCACTCATCGATTCACCATGCTGTAAGGTAAAGGTAAAATGAGCTTATTACCTGATTTGACTAAAAAGACGGTGCCTGTTAAGTCCCTGCGTTGTTGACTGAGTGGACCCTGTAAGACTTAGTTCGGCTCAGTGTTTGCTCAGTGTTAGCATCCTGGCCTCGAGAGCGCTTGCCTCTTTCCTGGGCGGTGGTGGAGACCGTGTCCTGCTGTGCTCTGTGTCTCATGCTGCCCTGACGCTTTCCACTCTAGGGGTGTGGTGCAGCTCTTCAATGCTGTCCAGAAACACCAAAGAAATGTCGGCGAGAAGGTTAAGGAAGCAGGAGGCTCCGTCCGGAAGCGGGCTAAGCTGATGTCAACTGTTTCCAAGAAGGATTTCATCAGTGTGCTTCGAGGGATGCATGGTACGAGTGAGAGCAGTCCTGCTGGGAAGAACCCCAAAGCCAGACAGGTAGGGAGTCCCTGGCATGGTGGGGAATTGCTGCGTCAGACTCTTATGTTGTTAAAACTCTGAGATGGAGAACAGCAGCCTGGGTAAGCAGAGTTCGTAGGGCTCCTTAGTTTCTGACTTTCAACAGCGTAACTTAATGTCTCAGTGTCCTGGCTGCATGATGATGCGAGTTAGCAGTCGTTGATATCATTGCCCTGGTGACAGACCTGGAACCAAATGGGGTCATCGAAGTGTGTGCAAGTGGGGTCTGGGTGTTCCCACCTGGAGTCCTATCATTCCACATTGTGGAAAGTGGAGTCCAGGTGAAGATGGCAGTCTGTTGAAATTTGACCTGCAGACATGGTAGTGATGGGACGTAACTTGTAACGAGTGGCGTCCAGACCAGGAGGAGGGATGGTAGGTAGATAGTATCTACGCAGATGCGGCCTTGGTGGTGCTTGTTTGCTGGGTAATTAAGACAATAAGCACCAGCTTCCCAGCATTCAGGAGGCCAGCCTGCGTACTTCAGGAGTTCTAGGCCAGCCAGGGCTGCCTATTGAGACCCTGTCTCAGGGAATGGAGAGATTTTCAGCATGTCTGTGAGCTTTGCAGTGATGGCCTCTCTGCTCCCCTCTGCCTTCATCACACAAGGACCAGGTGAGACAGGGAGAGAGTGAGTGTGTGTGTGTCCCAGCCCGTGTGCGAGCCTGTGTGCGAGCTTCTGTGTGTGTGTGAGAGCCTGTGTGCGTGCCTGTGTGCATGCCCGTGTGTGTGTGTGTGTGTGTGTGTGTGTAGATTTACTCTATATTACAATACATGTGGAGAGATAATTTTTTTTTTTTTTTTTTTGGTTATACTGATTTCAGGTCGTTTCCTGTTTCCCTGTCTCCGTCCCTGTCTTCCTGCCTTCCTCACTCTCTCCTTTAGCCGGCCGGGGCTCAGACCTAGGCTTATGCATCCATGTGTCCTACCACTGACCTGCAATCCCAGTCCTGTCCTCATTTTCTTTAAGTGTCTGATTAAGACTGAGATTGGTGGAGCGTGTTGTAGCTGACTGAGCAATCTCCATCCCTTCAGGATGGCTGTCCACCATAGACGTGCTGGTTCTGAAACAAGTGTGCTGCGGGACAACTCGTTATTGTAATCAGCATAACCATAGGGAGGAAGTTTGTCTCTAGGAGCCAAGGACTCGCCCACGTGGTGCACAGAAGGAAGTGGAAGATGGTTCTTACTCAGGCTCGTATTTTGCCGTGTCTTATCAGAAGTAGGTCTAGTGACATCATATTGGGGGGAGGATTTATACTTATTTCAAGTCTTAGGCTCTGTGCTAGAATAGGAGCTGAGAGTTCTGTATGTCTGGAAGAGTTCTGTATGTTGACTGGAAGGCAGCAGGAGTCTGTCTTCCACCTTGGCTGGAGCCTGAGCATAGGAGACCTTAAAACCCGCCCCACAGTGACACACTTCCTCCAAAAAGGCCACAGCTCCTAATAGTGCCACTCCCCATGGGCCAAGCATTCAAATACGTGTGTCTATGGGGCCATACCTATTCAAACTCAATATGTGGTAAGGCTGCTTGTGGCAGGAGCTGATGGATTCTGGGTGTCTCAGTGAGGCCTCTGAATGAATCTTTGGTAAGTCTTTTGGAGTAAGATAGTTGCATGTCAAGTCAGGCAGGGTGAGGTGTCTTAGGATGAGTTTCTTATGAGTAAATTGAAAGGTTTCTTGATTTAGAGATCCACTTCTCTGTGGGCCTAGGCCTTGCCCTGGACCACGTAAGTGGTACCTCACATGGGCACACATGTAGAGTGCTGAGTGGGGAGCAGTGCGTGCTCGCGCTGACATGGTTTAACTTGTAAAGACAGGATGCTGGAGTTTTTTCATTCCAGATTTAAGACTATGGAAATGGGTTAGTTTATTTTATTTAAAAATTGTAAAAATGTTTATTCTTAAAAATTGTAATTATTTCTTCTTTTCTTCAAAAGCCAGTTAAACTCCCAACTGCTTTTGTGGAATTTAGTTCTTTCCCCAAAGGCAGGACTGCATGTGCTGCGTTTTAAATCTGAGTTTCAAAGGAGACTGTCAGTTGCTATTAGGAAATTGTTGCTGTATGGGACTTCTGCCCTTAATTACAGAGTTTCTGCAAGATTTTCATATATTAGAAATTGGCACTATGTCAGGTCCAGATTTGCTGTAATTAAGCCACAGTGATAATTTTGCAGAGGGAGGGTAAGTTATAGCACAGGGCAGAAATTTCTAGAATCTTTGCAACAAATGTCAGTGTACATTTATGCAGAAAAAGTCTTTTTTTTTATGGTTTTGTGATGTGAAGTCTTTAAATGTTGAGTAGAGATGGTGGAGATGGTGGAGATGGTGGCTGGGACTGCGTACTGTCTCTTAAGTGGCCCTGGGTAGCATGGCCGGGCCTTCAGTGCAGTGTAAAGGAAAGGCTTTCTTGGTGTGTTACTGCCCAGGCCAGGCCTTTTTAGGTACCTTTAAACAAAACAAAACAAAAGCCCACCAGTGACTTCTTAAAGAAACAAGGTGGTTTTGAAGAAGTAATAATGAATGCATGGTTTTCATTTATCCATTTTTTTTTTTTTTTAAATTCTGGTGTCTTTTAAGTCATTGTAAGCCAGAAGGTAGGAGCTAAGATGCTGATGAGATGTGTGTCAAACTTTTCTGGCACAGTTGACTCTGAGGTTTGAACTTGGATGCTCTACTCTTGCACACCAAGGACGTGTTCAGAAGGCTCCGTGTACTGATGCAGGATTCCCTGGCCATCGGGGTCATAATTGGCGTCCTCTGATAGAGCCGTGTGCCCTTCCCGGCAGGCAGGGCGTGGGCTGTGATGCACACCACACTAGGGAAGGAGCAAGTTCTGTTCACTGCTTTTGTACTCCAGCACAGGTCACGGATGCCTGCGTGAGACAGGAGTGGGCTCTGACCTGGCCTCTGCCCCTTAGACATGGCCCTGGAATTTACTGTAGGACTTCATATTCTGGGACAAGAATCTCAGCCTGAACCTTTGCTTTCACTCTCTTGCCCCTAAAATCACATCTTCAAGGAGCTCTGGCAGGAACGTTCTGTATATGTTTAAGTCTTTGGCGGGATTTAATGTATAGTGGGTTATAGTCATACTCTTTATCTGGATTCAGCTTTGCCAAAGAGCCCTTTCAAACAGGTTCACTCCTTCAGACTTCTCAGCAAGCTTGTCTCCTTACACAGTGGGTCAGCTTATTTCCCAGACGAATTCACAGTCTGTTGATTCAGTCATAAATCTGGGTTTTCCTTTGATGTTGTGTAACAATGGGATGTGCTTTGAGTTATTAGTGGGTAGGGTCTATCTCAGGTACCTCAGACTCCTGCTTTGGTGTGCACACATGTAGAGCACACGTGTGGAGCACGCTCACCAGACGCTTGGCTCGGCTTTTGGTTAGATAGTGAACTTTAACTTACCAACAGTTTTACGAGGCTGTGACTGGTGAGGAGTGTTGTGTGAACATTCCCTGGAACTAGATACATGAACGGTGGCTTGGGATAGAGGTCACCACACAACAGTCTTCAGTAGGACTGGTATTGAATAGGGCAGAGTGGAGGTCACGCAGTTAGAATTGAGTGGATTCAGCAGGGATCAGGAGAACCAGGCTTCAGGAGTAATCGCTGTGGAAAGGGAGAATTAAGTTTTCTTAGAGAACACTACATTTAACATGTACTTGGGTTATAAAGGAGTCTTAATTTCATTAACTGGATCTGTCTGTCTGTCTGTCTGTCTGTCTGTCTGTCTGTCACATTCTCTCTGGGGTATTTTTTGTCAGGCCAGGCTAGTTCTTGGTCTTATAAAATTACCCTATGACTAGAACCGACAAATGTTTGTTTGCTTGTTTGAGGTGGACTCTCCCCCTCACAGCTCAGGCTGGCTTTACTGTTTTAGCATTGGGAGCACAGGCAGTGCCACCATGCCAATCACAAAAATCTGGAAACTGTACAAGGAGTTAAGAGAAATGAAGCCCAGTGAGCTTAGTACCTGGACTATTACCATGCAAAAATAGACAAATTACAGCCCGACTGTGGAAATCACCATGTGAAAGGGAATCACTCACCCAGGGAGGACACTGGGCGTCACTTGGTAGGGACTCTTTGAGGACCAGAGAGAACGGGCACTGTGTTGCTCTGGGTTCTAATGTCTCCATCTTTAGTATGGAGTCTACGGGAACTCTTGTGCACTCCTGAGGGCTGCTTCAGGTCTTAGGACCAGCGAGGTGGTGCGATGTCCTGTGTGATTAACAGCCACTGTTGTTCCTTCCTTTCCACAATTGTAGTTGAAAAGAGTTTGATATTGATATTTACATGAAATCAGCCAGCACTAAAACTGCTTTGTTTAGCTACAATTAAAGTAAAACTCAGTGTTATTAGATGAGTCAATTGATATAAACACATTGATCACTGCTAAACCTAAGATGTGGCCATTCTTTTAGGGTTTAACTTTTCTTCCTTCAAGATGGAGTGAGATTAAACTGTTTAATTATTGGCTGTTGAATTAATAACTTCAGGTCTTCTTCCTTAGCATTTCTTAGACATCAGTATGTCTGAACATAAATGGTTAGTACTTTAAGAGCTGTCTTAATCTTCAAAATTTACACCGATTGCATCTGCATGGTCTTGATTGAATATTTGTATTAGGAGGAGCAGGCCACTGGGCACACTGCATCATGTGGTTTTATTTGGTACTCCTGCCCACAGGCGTGCGAGCGCAGGCTGGAGGTGCGTGATGAATGCTTTCCTCTATAGCAGACAGTCTGTCACTGAACTGGGGCGTCATCAGTGGGTCCTCTTGTCTTTCCCTCCCAGCACTAAGACCATAGGTGAGGGCTGCTGTACCCCGTTCTTTTCCATGGGCACCGGAACTCAGGTCCTCTTGCTTGCATGAGACACTTGACCCTCCCTCCTCCAGTTTCCTTTTCAGTTAGTGTGAGCGTGAGGGGCTATAGACAAGCTGCTCCAGCCCATCTAGTCAGTCCAGCCTCACCTCATGGCGTGACATGGGCTGGAGAGAAGGTGGAGACGCAGTGCTCTATGTTAGGCCTCGAGTATCCCCATGCCTGGTTTTGTTTTTGTGTTAACTTGTCGTTATCTGGTTTATCTTCATTGAGATGCTCTAAGCAGTATGCTTGGTCGTAAAATGGCTTATGAAGCAATACAGTCGGTTGACTTGCATAAGAACAGTCTAATTTGTTCAGTTTAGAACTTCTGTACAAGTTAGGTCTAAGGGATGTAGTTTAGCCCGCAGAGTACTTGACCAGCATGCACAAAGGCCTGGGCTTAGCCTCAGCACAGTGTACTCCATGTGTGGTTGGTGTGTGTGCCTGCAATCCCACAGTCAGTGGTAGAAGCAGGAAGATCGGTACTTCAGGCGTCTTCTTGTCTCACAGTTAACTTTGAAGCCAGCATGGAATACAGGAGACATGTACCACCCACCCCAATAATCTTAAACATATTCAGGCATGTGCTGTGTATTTTAGCGTTAGTTCTGCTGTGTTGCTGATGGGAGATAACTGGTAGTAGAGCAACGTGTGTAAGAGAGGATTTCGTGGTAGCCCGTTACCATGTGTCATACGTGTGTAAGAGATGATTTCATGGTAGCCCGTTACCATGTGTCATACAAGGGTGTGGACTTCCGGAAGCGTCTTGGCCTGTGCTCCAGGGCTGACGTGTCCACGAACACTTGAGCAAACGGCTTCAAGTCTGGAGCCCCAGTTTCCTTTTCTCAGGGAGTGGTAATTCCTACCTGGCAGGCACTTAAGCGAGTTAGAAATGTGGCGGTGCTGTAAAGCATCTAGCCAGCGCATGCTGACTCAATAATACAGTAAATAAAGTTAAAATGGGGCAGAATCATTATGTTAAAAAGTAAATAAATAGAACCAGCAGGGTTCCTTAACAGAGATGCTCTTGAGATAGACTTAGAGGAAATCTGGAAACTGCATGGTAACGCAGGTGTGCTGTTCTGTTTGTTTGCTTCTTGTTTTGCTGTCCTGCCTTTTAASGTCTCTTTGCATTCATGTAGTCTTGGAGGTCACACTTCACCCCAGACTCATTTATTTTAGTGCAGAGCTGATATTTGGTGCTCTTTGCCCACTCTGTGGCTTATAAGCCAGGGTCTCCACACTCCTGTATACCTACTGAGGTCTTCTTTATAGAAGCCCCGTTCTCCTCTGTGTGGACCCATCCTCCGGTTGTCCCCATGACTGTTCTGCCTTTTAAATGCATTGCTGTGCCATCGAGGTGGCTCCCATGTTAGCTGGCGCCTGTACCCTGGTTCTTGTATTATGTGTCCATTCCCTCTTACTGGTGAGGACTCCTCCAGGTTTGTCAAATGCTGGCAGAAAGGTTGGTGGCTGGGTGATGGGATCTTCTGCCTGCTTGTGCCCTGGGAAGTCACCGCTGCACGGCATGCCTTAGACCTGATATGAAGATGTTCTGGAATTTCTCTTCACTCTGAGCCTGGAGACTTTCTCCTCCCTTGGCTGTCTTGCTGCTGCCCTGCTTTGGTTTCTGTCCCATAGCCTTCCTTCTGGGAAAGGCTGATGTGGTGGGAGTGTATTTTTGCCTCTGTTCTCTCCTACCCCTCAGTAAGGATGTGTGTGAGCACTCGCTTCTGAGCCACAGGTTAGTTCCTCTGTTGTGCGCTTTCTCTTTTGAACTGCTGATGCGGAGCCTCCTGACTGGCTTCTGCCTTACTTTTCTGTTGTTTGTCTCTTTCTGTGTGATTGTCTTAGTTTTATCTTCTCACCTGTCTCTTCTCATCAGCATGTGTTTTAGCTTCACGCCACCGTGGCCATCCTTGATGTCTAATGACTGCTTTAAAACAAAAGTAAACCTGAATTTCAGTCTAAGTGTTCCTTGCCTATTCCTATAGGCCAAACTTGCTGTATTTTATTTAAGTAAGAATTTTAGTATTCAAACTGTAGACTATGAAGTATGCTTAAACTATCATAATTTTGAAAACCCTGAAACTGTTGGGAGTATTGATCCTGACTCTTAAAGACTGAGCAGTCTTTTTTCTGTATTTTATAATTCTAAGTTGTATTGTTGATTTAAAACCTAAACCAAAAAAACTGAATTGAAAACAGGTCATACTGGCTCATTTTTATAATCTCAGCACTCAGGAGGCTAAGGCTGAATTGCTGTGTGAAGTCTGGCTCAGGCAACATATACAGTAATGAGCTGTAGTCTAACATGGTTTGCAGTATGAGACCCTATATCAAATTATTATTTTAATCAAAAGCTTTGAGTAGTTAAGTTGGCTGGCCTGCTCTAATTGTTGGTCCCGAGTGCCAGGACGAGAAACGGGGTTTGAGTCAGAAACCCTGGAATAGCTGCGTAACGTCAGCTCCAGTCAGTGGACAGGCCCTGGCCGCTCACCTGGCCCGAGTCTGCCCCCTGCTTTGCTGCGGACAAGCATTACACTGTTGTGTTCTCAAACTGCACAAGTGTTTCCAGTTCCCAGAGCTGGCTCCATTGCAGCCGATGTCTGATACTTGAAAGACTAAAGTCAGTTCCCAGTCCATTCATTTATCTGCTTCTCTGTCTCCTGGCTGTACTGGGGTGCAAGTTGTGTTTTAGTTTTTCATCCCACAAAGCTAGAAGTGATCCATTTTTCCTCTTAATATCTAAATAGTTTCTTAAAAAATAGACAAGCGTTAGCAGAATTATGTAATTAGCTTGTGAAACCTTGCAAACATTTTGGTGTCTTTAAAAAAAAAAAGCTTGCTACATAGATACAGTCCCCAGATGGAGTAGATTTGCAGACCATCTAGAGTCGTGAGAACAGGACTTGGTTTTGTTCACCTCAGTGTTCCTGACACAGGGCCCTGCTGGACAATGGTTAATAAATCAGAGAAATGTGTTGCAGTACTCACTAATGCCACACGGCGGTGCTGCTGCACTGCAGAGGAAGGCGAGTATGCTCCAGAGATTATTACATTAGTCCCATGACTGCATAGAATGAATTGCCTACTAAGTTCGTTGCTTGCTTCAGTTATTTATAACTTTGGGGTTTTATTAGTTCCTGATTCCGTGATTGTCTCAGGCAGTGAGACCTTGTTTTTTTGCATTCTTACAGAATCTGGATGAGGTACCACCTCAAGCAGCTGCCCAGCACCAGTTAGCGTCCACCTCTCGCTTTGGTGCAGTTGGGGTTAAACTTTAGGCTCCATGAGCACAGTATATAAAATCAATTTTATATTATTTTGGTTTTATCTCATTTAAAAGTACATATTGAAAAGTTTGTTTTGAAGTGTATAATTTTTAAATTTCCTTTATGGTTAAATTGATTTGTGAATGGTTTGGTTCTGTAATTTTTCATAGACTGAAGTGAAATCAGAAGAGGACCCAGGGTGGAAGATTCTGCGCGATGATTTCATGATGGGAGCCAGCATGAAGGACTGGGACAAGGAGAGCGAGGGCGAGGAGCCTGCCGGCGGCAGGACAGGGTCGGCCAGCCACTGAGTGGACAGACATGACCATCCCGCTCCGCTGCAAACAGCCCTGACGGATGGGAGCCTCGAGGCCATCTGCGAAATGCCAGGACTTCCTGCGGCCCTGGGCTCCAGGGTTGCTCTTGTGCAGACTGTCTTCAAATTGTATTTTTAATTCTTATATAAATTGAAGCTGTTTTTCCAAAATATTTGTACAAAGAAATATTTTTTTTCTTGAGCAGTAAGATGTGCATTTTTCTAGGACCCTTTCTATGGACACGTGCTGGTTATACACCAGTGTTTCTAAAGTGCGCCCCATTTATGATTAAAGTGAATCTGGTATAAGATTTCTCTGCTTTCCTACTYAGAGCCATATGTCTGTCTGTCGTGGAGGGTGGGTAATTGGTGGCATTGGTTTGTGTGGTTAAGCCTGTAAGAAAAAGGTATGTAAAATTTCATAGATTTTAGAAGCACTGATAGAGCTGTCTGAAATCCATCCACTGTTTCTGTGAAGCTTGGCTCGATTACCGCCTCTGTGAGGGCAGGAGGCGCTCAGTGTGACGTGCTCTCTTGAGAAGGATCGTCTCTCTCCGCCTTTCCGTGACGTGAGCCCCGGTGCCACCCACGGCATGTGCTTGACTCTGCTCCACACTGAGGCCGAGCCCTGCCCACTGGGCTGGAGCAGAGACGTTTATGTTTTCAGGCCAAATCAAGGCCTCCATGTGTTCTGTGACTGCAGGGGCCCTGGCTGGAGTGCGGGTCAGAATGGAGGACTCACCGTAGCACTGAATGCTTATCATAACTGAGCAAGCTTTCCTCAGTGGTGATGCAGAAAAGCTGAGTAATCCTGACATCACTTGACACAGCTAGCTTAGGGAAACGTGTACTGCCTACAGATTCTGCCTCTTCAGGACAGAAATGGCTCCTCGCTGTCTTCTGCTGACTGACTGGGCCAGACTCCGCCTCTGCAGTTTTCTGAAGCTCCCGTGTGGATAGCAACCATGTGTGTGCAGCTGCCCGTGATGAGCAGGTTGTCCTGGAGCGGAGAGCTGGCTTTTCCAGCCCTCAGTTAACCTCAGGAAGTTGAGCCCAGCTTTCAAAGCCTGCACAAGGAAGAGAACATTCACAGATTTCTTCTTTCAGAAGGGATTTTATTCCATAATAAAAATCGAGTTGCCCCTGAACAAAAGTGCCACTGAGAAGAGAGGTCATGACAGAATTCTGTCGTGTGGACATGTCTCTGTGCCTTGGTTGTATGTGTGAGGAGCACTCTGAGGAGCACGTGTAGTTCTGGATTTGGACTCTAGGTACCAGGGTAGTCTTGGAAACCTCCATCAGCTTGCTTAGCTTCCCACACCGGTGCGCACCGCCACACCCAGCTGCTATGTGTGCTGGAGATGGATGTACTAAATGCCTGCTTCTGTCACCTCTAGCCTACGAATTTCTAAATCCACTAAACTTCCTCTATCATCTAGGATTCTAAGTCTGTTTCTACATCAAATTGTATAAAAAACAGAGGAGCTTCAGTCTCACTCTCCTCTCCTGTCACCATCTAAAGACATCAGCATTGTGTCACATCGTTACTGATTAAAAAATGAGTACTGGTGTTTTGCCTACCTCTGTGTGTAAGCACCATGGCCCTTCAGTACCTGTGGGGGCCAGAAGAGGGCGTCAGATGCCCTGTAGCCGGAGTTACAGATCTCTGTGAGCCTCCATCTGGGTGCTAGAAATAGAAGCCGAGTTCTGCAAAAACAGCCAGTGCTCCTAACTGCTGAGCCATCTTTCCAGCCCCGTGACTGTTGGTTTTAAATATTTATTTTTGTTTATATGTGTATATCTCTATTACATATGTGGGTGTGAATGTATTGTTCTTGAAGGCCAAAGGAGTCAGATCTCAGGGCCAGAGTTACAGGTAGTTGTGAGGCAGCATGAGTGTGTGTGTGTGTGTGTGTGTGTGTGTGTGTGTGTGTACCAGAGGTGAATAGATATCTTCCTCAGTTGCTTTTCAGTCTGTCTGTCTGTCAGCCCATCTGTCCGTCCATCCATCCATCCATCCATCCATCCATCCATCCATCCATCCATCCAGGGCTTCACACTAAACCTAGAGACTGCAGATTTGGCTGGCCTGCCTAGCCGGCTTGCAGTTGAACATCAGTATGCTGTACTTGCACATGGCCGTGGCCATTGAATTCAAGTGCTCTTCCTTGCATGCTAAACACTTTACCAACTGAACTACCTTCCAGGGAAAGGAAGTTAATTTTATTTATCTGGAAAGAATTATGAGACTAATAGCTAATGTGTGATGGTGTGTCTTATTCTCTTTTCTGGATGACTGTTTGGTTACTATCTGATAGCCTGAGATAATACCATTTCAGAGCAGAAGACTAGGTCATGTCTTTATAGCATGGAGTGCAGCCCTGACTCACCTTCAGGATCCCAGGATTGATTCTTCCTTGCCCGAGAGCTATCTAACATTTAAAATACACTTCCAAACCCCTTGGATACAGAGAGCCAAGGCTTAGTCATCCGGTTACTGAAAAGCCGGCAGAGAGCGGGGCTGGAGCATCAGCTCGGTGGTTCAGAGCACACCGACTGCTCTTCCAGAGGACTTGGTTCAATTCCCAGCACGCACACGGCAGTAACTGTCTAACTCCAGTTCCAGGGGATCTGACACCCTTACAAACACACATGCAGGCAAAACACCAGTGCACGTAAAATAAAAAAATCATTAAAAGTTTCACCCCTTTAAAAAAATCTATTTGTTTAAAAGTTAAAAAGAAAAAAAAAACCAAAACTGAGTGAAGAAAGGGGTGTTACGTCTCGGGATGCTCTAAAGGCTTTTTGACAAATGTATTACGTACAGAAGAATACACAGTGACCACCAGCCGAACAGCCTGCTGGGATCTTCAGGCTACTGAATAGAAAACGATTTAGAGATGCCTAGGAAAGGCAAAGTAAAGTGAAGTCACTGAGCAGCTGAGGCTGTGGCGCGAATGGGAACAGCAGACACTCGGAGAGCTGAGAGGCGGCGAGGTCTGAGAAGATGCCGCCGTGGACTCTCAAAGGAGCACGGGCATTTCCATAGAAAGAGGAGGATGGGTAAACAGTCGGCGCTCCGGGCTCGGCAGCCTTGGCCCTTTAGTGTTTGGTTATCCGTGCCATGTGAAGGGTTGAAGGAGGAGGACTGAGCTACGAAGGATCTCTTCATGACTGGAAATGCGCTTGGCGGGTCAGTGGGCTTGTGCCGCGAGGATTTCACTTTTAACTGAGGATGAGGGAGGGAGGTAGAGATTGATTTCTAAKTCTTACTATTTTTAAATAAGATTTAAGAGATAAGACTATTGCTGCATTGCCTAGGCTGGCCATAAACTCCCGGGTTCAAGCGTCCTCTTGCCTTCTTCAGTCACTGGGACTCCAGGTGCACCCCGCCCCGCCCCGCCCCACCCCACCAGGCCACATTGCTGTTTCTTAGGAAACATGCTGCCCAGTAACTGGTAATAGATCTTTAAGATAAWAATAATAATTTAGACTTATTTTATGTCTGTGTATTTTGCCTGCATGTATATTTGTAGACCATGTGTGTACCTGGTACCCTGAGAGGCTAGAAGGTGTTGGGTCCCTGTTAGTTGTGAACCGCCGTGTGGTCACTGGCAACCAGACCCAGGTCCTCTGCAAGAACAGCAGGCACCCATAGGTGCTGAGCCGCCGCTCCAGCCCCCAGGTTTTAACTTCCGCAGAAGCTTTAGCTCCTGAAATGGATTGCCACGCACATCTAGTAGAACTTGAAAGTTACTTCACACACTTTACCAGCATTGACGGGACACCCGTTTTAGGTGCTGTGTCACCATTACTTTTGTTGACAGCATAATAAAGGGTTGTTTAAAACTAATGGTGAAGTTGGATCTCCTTTTCCTCACTAAGGAGGAATGTCCACAGTAAATGCTGACTTGCTTGCATGGAGGATCTGAGTTTGGTTTGCCAGAACTCACGTAAAAGGCCGGGCGTTGTGGCAGACCTCTGTAATCCCTGCTTCGGGAGGTAGAGACAGGAGAAAAGGCTGGCCAGGTAACATAGCTTAACCAGTGATCGTTAAGACCTAACCAGACACCCTGTCTGAAGACATTGTTCCTGAGGAAGAACCCTTGAAGTTGGCTCATCTGTCTGTGCACCACCCACCAACTTGTAAGTAAAGCTACTGTAGTAGGATTTCAGTTTTATATCACAGGGCTCTAGAGTAAGAAGCCCGTGTAAAGCTGTGGGTGTGATCTCCCGGTACAGTGCGTTAACTTTGCTTTCTTCCGTTGGAGAGAGGATCCCCCTGTCTGTCCATTCCCAGGTTCGTCCATTGCGATGAAGTTACTGGATCTCACCTCCACCTCCACCTCCCCTTGGGTGTGGTGGATGCCGAGGCTTTGCGCCCTACACACACGTAATGAGCACCAGGACTGTTGGAGGTGAGCTGGCAGGAGGAACGAATTCTGGAAACAGGACAGAGCTACTCCACGCCTACACACACCTTCCCAGTGCAAACAGGAGTCTGCAGTTTGAGGGCTGCAGCAGAGCTGGACAGAGTGACCTTAGGAGAAATGTTAGACGTATCCATCCGGGGACCCGTGAGCAGATTACGGAAGGGGAAGATGCGGCATTTTGAATGGACGCCGGTATCTGAGCAGGGCAGGTTCTGATGGGCCCAGTCACAATCCATACATGGAGAATGGGCTCTAGGTGTTCTGAACTAGTCCCTGCCCCTGTAAGCCAGTAGTGTATTCTAGCTTAGAGAGGCTTCACGATTCTCCTGTGGTCTACTGAGCATCATTTGGGTAGTCAGCACTGATGGCTCTATGTAGGTGCGGGGTGAACCACTTGTGTGTTGTTGCTCAAGGTACCTTCCTTCACCTAATCCCCACAGCAGGAACATGCATTGAAAACTCTTTGGCTTCCACTGAGGTCAGCAGACAGGCAAACTGAATGAGCTAGGCACCTTCTGTCTCTCCTAAGTCAGTGCCCTCCTATATGCACCCTGCACTCTGGTGGACACCGGCCCAGAGAGATGGCTGACGGCCATTTTAACGTGGGTAGAAATATAGAGAAGAAATTTTAATTTTTATATTTTTAATTTTACTTTTCATTAAAAACGTTTCACAGCTACGTGAAGCTCCTCCGCATGTCTTGACTCTGAAGAAAATAAAGTTATCCAGCACATATCCTTAGTATGATTAAAGCAGTGCTGGATTTGGGAATTCTATTCGGTGCTAGTTTGAGTGAAAAATTTCCTCACGTGCCACTGGGTGTCTGAACACTTGGTTCCTAGCTGGCCATGCTGTGTGGCAAGGCTTAGGAGGTGTGGCCTTGCTGGGGGAGTGTGGTGCATGGGCCTCATTCTGCTTAGTGCTTGCAACTCCAGAAGGGGCGCCCAGCGTCCCTCCTGCCTCGCCGGTGCAGTGCCTGCTGCTTGCCACCACAGCTCTGCTCTCCACCATGGAATCCTTTCCCTCTGGAACAATAAGCCCAAATAAACTCATCTTTTTGACCGGTTCCTTGGCCTTGGTGGTTTCTCACAGCAGCAGAACACTCAGTAACTTGCAAGTCTCTCTTGACTGTCTCCCAGATTTTCTTCAGTGAAGGACTATTCAACAGTGATTGAGCTGTCCAGTTTGGGGAACATATTGTGTGTGTGTGTGTGTGTGTGTGTGTGTGTGTGTGTGTGTATGTGTGTGTGTGACACACTTATAATTAAAGGATAAATAATAGCTATTATTCCTAAGTGTTAGGTCTGAAGCTTTTAGGATGAATGCATCGTACTTACATCTCATCACCATGTACTGCAGGGCTAGGTTCTGGTGCACCACAGAGGACCTTTGGAGCCCTGACATTGGACACCATTGAAGTAATAAGCTCCCCTGTTGCAGAGTTCCTTCTGGTTCAGGGTCACTCCTTAGGAGCTCCTCAGGAAGTGCTTTTAGCTTTCTGAGGGTTCCATCCTGTCCCGGTGCACACTGGACCTGCTGCCAGAGCAAACGGTACAGACTTGGGGGAGACAGAAAACAACACCGTGGGTGTTATTAGCCCAGCCGGTTTTGATGATGAAGTGTTAACCACATTTTGTATAAATAACAGTTTCTCTAACCCTGGAACCATTATGCTGCATTTTTAATGCAATCAGTTCATAAACATCAAAGTGGGAACACCAAGTCTGTATGGGGTCAGGACCAACTGGGGCTCATAGTAGAGAGACAGCTGAGAGCTGTGTCCCCTGTGTGCGTGGGTGGCCTTGCAGCTGTTGATCAGGCTACTAGACAGTTGCCTCTCTGCCTTTGTGGACCATACCAGTCTTAGGCAAAAATGCATACCCCACCATGCAAAGGACATAAACAGTGAGCTGACATCAGCTCTGAAAACAGCGGGTCGGCAGCCAGACACAGCAGTCATCCCCAAATACTGGGTCGCAGAAGCATAACATCTGCACAATAATATTTGTCTTTGTACAATAGCGCTGGGTTCTCTTGAGCATGAAACTGACATAAAGGCTCAGATCCAAGACGGTCACTGTGTTGTTATCCTCCGCAAGGGCAGTGGGGCGAGGAGCAGCCAGGCTGAGCAGGACACCGTGACCCCAAGGTGCTTGACAGTAAGCGACAGCAGCTACTCAGCAGTCTACTGATCTTTCTGGGACGTCCCTTGCAGTCCAAGGAACCACTTACAGGAATGCCGTGTTTTAGAATTGTTTTTAATAGATCAAAAACTGCATACAAATTCATTGATTTTTTTTTTGAGAGTGTTAACATTACCTGAAAATACTTTCCCATTTCTAATGATCACTGAAGACAAAGAAAAACCCATGAAGCCAGAGTGGTCATGGGTGGTATAGGTGAGAATTTAAATGTACTAAGTGAGATTAATAGAGTAAGACATCCTTTGTAAGACCGACTTTTCAAAGTCTGAGAAGACAGGCCCCATGTTAAAAAAAATCCCAATGTTTGATGAAATACCACAGTCTTCTTAGAAAATGAAGAGAAGAGATTTTGTCTCAGGTTGACCAGTTACCCCAGGGGAGCGTGGACCACAGGAGCCCAACTCTTTCCCGCCTTTCATCTGCTTCCCTGTGCCTCTTAAGGAGCAAAAGCTGATTTTTAAATGGGCACCTGTTTTCTTGGTTTATTGTAGTCCTCTTCGATGTGAGGACACCTGTAATTTCACTTACCCATGCAAACCATGTTTTAATAACTCAAAGTGGAAAATGTCAGGAGTTCACCAGCTCTAGGCCAAATGCTGTTCTGAGCAGCATGGGAGAAGGCTTGACTCCCCTGCCTGGGAATGGACTGTCCCTTGGTCCACTGGATCCACAGGGTGCTACCAACCCGGAAGTACCCATGTTGGTCATTATATTGCAATGCTAATATTCAAATAACCCTAACAGTGACCTCAAAGTACAATGGTGGGTGGCAGCAGTCTGTGCTAAGGGGAAGCTATGAAAAGGCTTCCTTTAAATGAAAAGGTGAAGTTATTGTCTTGGGAAAATTACCGAGGGTGCAGAAAGATGTTAGTAAGGTGGACTACTTTTAGAGAGGATACATTTATTAGAGTATATTTTAGTAATTATTCTAATTATATGCCAAAGTTAGCCACACAACCATAGGTATGTAATACAGGAATAAAGAGTATAAACAGGGCTTGCTACTTTCCAGTTCAAAGACAGCCCTTCGGGCATCTTTAAATGTCCCCTGTGGATCAGGAATGCCCACCATGTTAACTGGTACTGATGACTTAGAGCAAATTAGATTCTAGAAATTAAACTCTTAGGGGAAAGATAATGGAGCATGTTTAAGTTAGCGGTCCTAGGTGTGACATGAGCGTGCGGCCCGTGTGAGACACACTTAGGCACCAGGCACCAAGAGATGCCTATCTTCCCACCAGTGGCAGCTTCGCCGTCTGTCACCCCCTGGGTGGGTTTGGATAGTACAGTTTGTTGTGTGGTGTGTTATCAGAGAAGCCATGACAAGGTCTTTCCCGAGCATGTCTGATAATAAAGGGTTATATTTTGATTATCCGGGTGCTGTCTGGCAACTGCAGACTTGGTGTGATTCCCTTTAGTACTAAGATGTAGGGGACTGTCTTGGACTGCTGCTTTCTGCTTAACACCGTGGCTGGCACCTTCGTGATGCTATATAAAGAAGATTTTAGCTTAGAATGTTAACATCTAGGACCTAACAGGTGGCAGACCTGTTGATTAAGGTCACTGTTGTTGATTAAGGACATTGCATTTGTTTTGAGGCAGGGGTATCATTTAGCTCAGGCCTCAGTGTGTGGATGACCTTGAACTAAGATCCTGCTGCCTGTCTCCTCAGTGCCCGGAGGACCTGTGCACTGACACAGCTTTTTGATCCTCTCTAGGCATTAGACCCAGGGCTTCCCAGATGCTAAGCAAGTCCTACCAACTGAGCAGCATCACCAGCTCCTGACCCAAGGATGTTTTTCAAAATGTCATCCTTTAAAAACTGTAATTTTTATTTTATGTACAGAAATAGAAAATGTTCTTGAGGAAAAAACGTTAAGTATGCTAGTTTTGTAAAGGGCTTCGTAATAGACACGCAATATGATTTCATATCAGGCGATGCCATCGCTATGAGGAAAATATTGTAGCTTGAGAACCCAAGTTTCTGGAAATTGCGAAATTCCACTAACGTCCCCCAGGTGGCAGAGTTTCTGCTGTCATTGAATCCTCTTAGGGAATTCCTCTCCTTTGAATTGAGTGGTTGCTTTCTACATGAGTGTAACTGGCATTGATTAAATCGTTACAGCTGGTCAGTTAGCCAGACTGACCCTAGAACAGTTTGTTCACTAATGATCCCACTCAACGTAAAATCCTAAGACAGAGAAACTTCTCCAAGGAGCAAATAAAACCAGTCATATGGAAGATGGTTTCCGAGTCACTGAGGTTTGGGTCACCGTGACATACTGTTGCTGCTTTCTTTCTCTAGTTGATGGACAGCTTGCCATATGTTAGGGACTCTAATGGTGTCTTTGTTTTCTAAAAACACATACAGACCAGATTCAAATAACCACATATTATAGGAATATTGATCATACCTTTTGAGACACAACTCCCTCAGTTACTTGACGTTATCTTTCAGGGAGTCCCCGGTTTGTGGAAGCAACAGCTTGTGTTAGGCAGGAAAGAGCAACACAAAAAGTCAGTATTCTCTGAACCATGGTAGTTAAGATATTTTAAAATCATATCCGTTATTGAGTGTGTGGAGGGCAGTCAGCAACTTATGGGAGCGCTGCCTGGGTCCTGGGGAATTGAACTCTGGGTCGATAGATTTGGTGGCACTGGAATATTACCTATTAAAGCCAGCCCACCAGCCCCACCCAGCACAGTACGGCAGGGGAACACTTGTTTCTCATGTCTAAGGTTATCTATTGTTCGTTTGTTTTTCTATAAATTCATGAAATGCCTGTTAACTCCCAATTTTTCTTATATTATTAGTGTGTGTGGGGGGGAGAGGTTCGTCCATTGTGTGTGTGAAGGTCTGGGGACAACTTGGATAACTTTATAGAGTGTCCACCTTTGTACGAGTTCCAGGGATGGAGCTCAGGTACCCTAGCTACTAGAGCAGGCAGCTTTATCCACGGAGCCGTTTTTGCTGGCCTCCTCATCGTTCTAATGGCTGTTATCTGTTTTCTCCCCATGTGGGAGATTGGCTTGCCTGTGACCCACAGCTTCTTGCAGACTTCACTGTTGTGATGGTGTAGTTTTATATGAACTACTGAAATTGTGGAGTAAGTGTTTTTAAAGGAAGCTGTGAAATGGTGTGGAGATAAACAAGGCCAGGATGTGCACAGTGTCTTGTGGCCTCTGTACCCACAAGGGGAAGCCAGAGCCATTCCTGCAGACGCAGATGCGAGAGCAGCTTCATCCTAGCAGGACAGCCTCATAGTGCATTTATGAGTTCTATCCTCTTCCCTTCCCATGGTGCCTGGGTGTTTGTGATGAATGATGTGGCTAATTTCATTAATAAGAACGTTGATTAAATCTGTACATCCTCTACCATTCTTTTTCAAGAGTTGAAGTTGTCACTGGAGAGTTGTGGTCAGGACTTTCAAGTTTTACGGACCAAAGCCATCTATCCAGCTGTACTTTCAGAAATAGTTATTAACATATACTCTTTGCTTCTTAAAATACTTATTTACCAGTTTTTCCATCAGTCATACAAACCACAGAGAGGTTTTTTTTCTTTCTTTYTTTTTATGCAGTTACTGTTGCCCTGTGTCTTCTGCTTTATTTTCATGTTTTTAAGTTGCAGAGTGAGGTAGTAGGAAAGGCAGAATTGCTTGAAAGACAGGTTGGTGATTTTGCCAGTAGAATTGTACATGTTTGGAATTTCACAGTCTGGAGCCCCCTGAGGTGAAAGATGACAGTCATCGACAGTGGATGCATCTTAAAAATGTTCTCTCTGGAGATGATCCAGTCAGGAAGGCCCTTGTCTCGCAGGCAGGAGGACCCAAGTTTGATCCCCAAAACCCACATAAAAAGCCAGGAAGAGTCCGTCATGATAGATTTGTTTATAATCGCAGGGCTGAGGATCTGGAGACTGGAGGGTCCCTGGCCAATCTAGCTTACACAGCGAGTTCAGGGCCAGTCACAGACCCTGTCTCACAAGAGAGTAAATGAAGCCTGAGAGATGACTCCAGATGATGTCCTCTGACCTCCACACACAAGCACTCAACGTGCAAGTGAGCAGAACACTTTGTGTTCTGTCAGACTCACTAATGAGAACCCTAGCCCTATTCTTTCTGTTCTGTGAAATGAAAGATGTCTTTCATTTAATTTCTCTTTGTTCAGATACTTTGCTCTTCTTCCCCAGTGCCCTGGCCCTGGTGGTCACTGTTTCCAGTGTCATGGACCACACAGGTGGTACGTGAGGGAAGCCGGAGTGGCCCTTCTGTGGCTGGCCCCACCCTTCTCAGCATTAGCATTGTGTGTGCACGACACTTGTTGAATGCTTACTCGATGGATTGCACCAGGGTCGAGAGGCATTGCTAAATTTTAGAAAAACCTGGAGAGGGACGGCAACCCAGGCCTCTGGGCAGCTGCACTCTTGATGGAACTGTCTCCAGGCAGACTGGACATGTGAGTGGTCTGGGCCAGGAGCCTGGTCATCACAGCGTTTTGTTCTTTAAGGCTGACTGGGTGCTGGCCTTCCCCATTCTTACTCTTAGCCATTCTCCCCTGACCTGCACAGGTCTCTTAAAGGCCCTCTCTTCATGTTCCCTGCCACCACCCCATCGCTTCATCTGGAGCTCAGTGTACTTATGTCAAGTAAAATAGGAATCGATTATTGTTAATCAGGGCGGGAGCTGTGAATGTGCCTATGTGCATGCGGGGGACTTTACTGACCAAGCCATGTCTGTGGTTCTTTTTATTATTGTATTATTCTACTGAGAACATGTTAATATGCGGTTAAACTTGTTTTTTGAAATACATACAGATCATGAGAAACAACAACAACAACAACAACTGATGCGGACCAAGCGTTGTTTTTGAGTTATGGACTCAAAGATGAAATCAGAGAGCCAGAGCGGTAAAGTGGCTCTGAGGGTAAAGGCATGGCGACCTGAGCTCCAGTGCCAGGAGCCCTATGGTGGCAGGAGGGTTGCCCTCTGACCTCCACAGGTGTGCCATAGAGCGCACACTTACACAAATCACTGCACAGATGGAAGTTACCAGGAAGAGTGGAACAGAATTATCCTTGCACTTCTTGTCACAGTGACTGAAAAAACACTTGCAGCTTCATGGCTCCCCCGCTTCCTGCTTTTTACTTTGTTTTGTTTTGTTTCGAATGCTCRAAAGCATTGAGAACACTTTCCAAATTGTCCCAGGTAAGTTATTCCTTGGCGAGAGGAAGGAGACCCCAGGCCGGACTGTTACTGTGACACGGGGCAAACGCCTGGTCAGCAGTGAGCAGCCTTGTTTTGTGGACACTCCACGCCACTGAAGTGAATAACAGAGCCATTAATGAGGAGACGGGGCTGCTGGTCGAAGCAGCTGCTTCCTCCTCCTCAGCCTCTCTGGCCTAGAAAGCAAACCTTTCACTTTAGGGTGTTCAGAGACCTTAATGCCTAGTGCCTAACTGAACTTCGATAGCAGGTTTGTATCGCATTTCATCAAAAGTGTGTTTCTTAGCTGCTTATTCTACAGTTACAGAGGGGCACAAGCAGATTCCGGTGGCGTCTTCCCTGTGTATTTCCTGGGTGATGAGTGCAGACCAGGCACAGCCTTACTTGGCAACGGCCCCAGACTGCCCTGGAGGGAGGATAATAGTAGCTAGTTTAATGAGCAGACGAGGCTCTGACCTCTGACCTCGTTACAAGCACTTCCGTGCCCTGTGTGATGACCCCTCCCTGTAGTCTTCCGCATATGTCCCGGTCCTCACAGCTGATCAGCAGTCCCTGAATAACTTCCTTAGGTTCAGAAAGCCACAGAGCAGGACTTTGAACTCCTGGAATGGTCCCCTCACCCCTGGGGTAGTCAAGATGGTAAATGTATGTAATATACTCTCTTATTGCCTATGGAACTCGGAGCACATATGATCCTTAAGTGTGGTTTTGTTTTCTGAATACAAATGCAAAGGCCTTAGCGTTGGGGAAGACAGGATTAGTTTATGACAACCAAGACCCACTCTGGGGAACTGCTCTCCTGTGAGACAAGAGAGGCCCCTCTCCTGAATTCAGTTGCTGTGCTCCATCATACCGAGACAGAAAAGATGTGTCTGTCACCTCCTGGGCTTTGGGAACACCTAAAAGGAGCCTTTTAGGAAGAGGTCTGGCCCCAGGCCTAAGGCGTAGAGTGCTGTAAGTGCTCAGCCACAATCACGCACAGGAGTGTGGGTACTGATCTTGAGAGGGCGCTTGCCTGCGTGGATGGAGTACCTGTTTTCCCAGATGAAACACAGAGAGCTTGCTACTGCTCTGCCCACCCGTGTTCTCAACCGCATCGGCTCATGCTAAGATGTACCCGTGGCTGTTCCCCTAGGCTCACTGGCTGCTGAGGACACCCCACCGCTGTGCTCAACAGACTTCCCTGGTAGCTCTAGCTTCTACTCTGTGTCTCCTCTGTACAGCTGGATCAGAGTGGCACTCAGAGGCCGACTCCAGCTGATGAGACCGTCAGCAGCACAGAAACTCTTGATCAGTTATGTTTCAGCTTAGACAATCGTAGGCGGTGGTCTAACCCGGAGACCTGTTTCTGTCTGGAGCTGACCTTGAAGGAAGAAGTCTGCCAGTAATGGAGGTGGTTTTTAATATGGTTTTCAGAATCATTTAGGTGCGTGTTGGAACAATTCATTCATTCCAGGGTTTTGTAGGGTCAGTGGAGTAGAGGAATTTTGTGTTCAAGGTGGGTGGGGAGATGATTAAAGAGTTTTCTGCAGGATTCTTAGAACATAGAGCATGACTGCGGGGATTGTGACTCTGTGAGAGGGTAGTAGGCTATTCTGCATCTCCCACACTTTCTGAACCTGGGGAACCCTGTTTGTCAGATGTTCTGGAACTGATAGACGTGCACGGTGGGAGAGAACCCAGGCGGTGGGCCTCCTCTGCAAAACCTAGGCCCACCACTTCCAGTTTTCTGCAACAGAGATGTCACTTCCTATGGTCTCTGTCTCCCTGTCTGCGAAATACAAATAATAATAATAGTCATTGCTGTATATAATGTATACCAGCTATATCATTACATATCATTACAGCTCCCTCTCTTAATAATTTAACACATGTGCGCGCGCACACACACACACTCACACACACACATACTGTACGCATCCCTAAAAGCTTGATCCTTTTGAACTAGGAAATGATACAGAGATCTTGACCTGGAGGGAATTCTCGAGAGTTTCCAGCTTTAATCACCTGTCTAGTCAGCGTGGCCACAGAGTCATCGCTAAGATTGAAATGTTGACTTTGACTAACTAAAGGCGAAAGGGAAAAAAACCAGTGGCAAGGACAATTCTGGTATCCATCCAGTTTGGGCAGGTTGGGGTAGAAAATGTCAAGCTCTGAGTATTGCGGGATGGGAGGCAGCAAACATTTAAACCCAGGGGTCTTAGATAGAGGCTGCAACAGGTGGGAGACAGCCGCTCGTCCCTGTCTAGGGAAGCCACGTGAGCAGAGGACTCACTTACAGAAGGCAAAGAGTTCCTTTATTCAAGGCGGTAACAGAGAGCATGCTTCAGGTGGAAGGGGTGCTTCAGTTTTCTGCTAGTTCACAGGCGAACAGGGCTGGATTGTAAGCAGACTAATAAAAAACAACCTGTTGTGGAATCCCTGAGAACTCAAAAGTTAGGTCAGGAATCTCAGATTGGAAGGCATGGGCTGGGCTGGGCTGGGCTGGCCTTGAGTATTCTGGGGACAGGAGGGACTCAGGAAGCTGCAGAATCAATGATCCCCACAGTGTAGAAACCTTAGCTGCCTGCCCCTCTACAGACAGTCCCTTGGTGATCACAGCCAGTGACTACTGCAAATTCCTCAAACCAGTCGCCCTCCCTTACCGGCCTTCCCCTTTTCCACACCCCCTCAACGGTCGACAGCTCGTGCTCTTAGTAACAGAGGACTTCTGACTGTAATTCTAGCGCGTCACTTTGTTGAAGGCAAACACGTGGTTTGGGGAGCACTTATAAATCTCCGCTCCGGGCAGGATCGTGATGTTATCTGCTGGCAGCAGAAGGTTTGCTTGGAGCGGAGCTGCTGGCGCTGCCGGCAGGAGAGCAAGTGAGAGAGAAAGAGAAGGCGCAGGGAGCTGAGCTCTATCTAGGGCAGGCACCAGTGATGGCGAGAAGTGGTAGGGTTTAAGGAGCCATTCTGGAGCAACCCAGCTGCAGAGAGAAGGATCGATCGGCAGAGGTCTATTTTAGGGTCGCGAGTACCTACTTACCCTAAGCGAGAAAGTGCAAGCTTGGTGGAAGCCAGGAGAGGTTAGGGAAGGGTGCGAGTCCCGGGGCAGCCCGCAGCCAACGCGCCCAGGAGGCGGTGTTGTTCCACAGGGGGTTAAGGAGGTGGCCGATCTCTGTCGCCCTTGGCCGCCTGGAGCAAGAAAAGGAGGATCTGAAAGACCGAGCTGGAGGCTGGCCCTCTTTGCAAGCAGCAGCGGCGGCTGCAACGTGGAGCGACCCAACCGGGTGTAGGCCACAGCGCGGCCGGTAGGAGCGGGATCGTCGCCGCCTGCTCAGGCCTCAGAGGATCTCCGGGGCGGACAGTACCCCATCGAGTCTCCGAGTGAGCTGCTCTGGGCGCATCTGTCTCCCCGCGGCTCGCCAGGCTCGCCCTGGGCGCGCGCACACGCACGCGCGCACACATCCACACGCACACTCATCCACACACGTGTGGAAGGCAGGGCCGAGCCGCTCGGTCTTTGAACATCTCAGTTAGAGCCCGGCGCAGCTCCGGCCGCCGCTCAGCGCTCCCCGCGGCCCTGCGTGCCTCCTGCCAGCCCCCGGACCTTCTCTTCTCTTCCCTTTTGGCTGGAGGATCGGAGTTCAGATCAGCCACTCCGCACCCAAGCCTGACACACTGAACTCCATTTCTTCCTCTTAAGTTTATTTCTACTTCAGAGCCACTCACTCTCTCCCTTCCAGGAGGGAAAAAAAAAAAAAAAAAGAAAAAGAAAAAACCAAACCTTTCTTACTCCTTAAAGTGAGAGATCTCCTCCCCCCCACCCCCAACCCCAGCATCGCATATTAATATCTCCACGTTGGGAACGCGTTGCATTTTCTTTTTTAAAGGAATCCCAGCCAGGGACGTTTTTCTATTGGGCATTGACTTTCGACTGCTTTGCAAAAGTTTCGTATTAAAAACAGCTCTACCTGACCGCTCTGAAAATTACTAGTTCCTTTTTATATATTTTTTTCTTACTTTAAACAACAACAACAGCGTTTCTTCCTTTTAAAAACATGCACTACTGTGTGCTGAGAACCTTTTTGCTCCTGCATCTGGTCCCGGTGGCGCTTAGTCTGTCTACCTGCAGCACCCTCGATATGGACCAGTTTATGCGCAAGAGGATCGAGGCCATCCGCGGGCAGATCCTGAGCAAGCTGAAGCTCACCAGCCCCCCGGAAGACTATCCGGAGCCGGATGAGGTCCCCCCGGAGGTGATTTCCATCTACAACAGCACCAGGGACTTACTGCAGGAGAAGGCAAGCCGAAGGGCAGCCGCCTGCGAGCGGGAGCGCAGCGATGAGGAGTACTACGCCAAGGAGGTTTATAAAATCGACATGCCGTCCCACTTCCCCTCCGAAAGTAAGTACAGTTTCCGAGCTTTTCGCCTTTTCCATCCCCGAGTCTAAGGTCGGCCCGGAGCTCCTCAGATCCACAGCAGCCTAAGGCGTTCGCCCTTTCCTTTCCGAGTCCCCAGGTCCCGATCGCTCCGTTTCCGTTCTGTCCTTCGCCCCTTACACTGCCTTTCCAAGTCGTGGGATGGAGAGAGAGCCACAAGCTTGCAAACCTTCAACTTATGTTTTATTTATTTATTTCTCCATAACTCCCTTCCCACAAACGCCCCAGACCTTTTAAAAGACGTTTGGAGTTCTCCTCTTCCCTGGTCTACCAACTAGCGAATCAGCTCCCTTCTGTCAAAAGGAAAGCGCTTCCCGGGATGACTTTAGACTAAGAGGCCACGGTAGACTTTGTTTTCTTTGCCGGGTTGGCGTGCAGTGGGGGTGGGGGTGTCCTCCAACTGGTACACAAAGAGTTAAAGAAAAGTGCTTCCAAACTAGCCTTTCCAAAGGCGCCCCCCCTTCCCTGCTGACCCATCTGGGGACTCCCCAAGCCTTCGCTATTGTCTCTCACTCCCCTTAGAAAGTCAGCATCACCAATACCAAACTGGATTGCGGCGTGCGGGGTGGGGGTGGGGGTCACTCAAAACCCCTTAAATCCTCCCCGGTCATTTATTGCTCTCTCTAGGTGTTTTTTCGCCCAGTCCTCTTGCAAAACCGCGTTGCCAAGTCCCCTTTTGACCTCACGTGGACAGTGAGAAAGGGTAAATACCGTTCTAACTGGGCTCAACTAGGTTTCACTTCCCGTTTTTCCTAGGTAGTGTTCGCTAGCCTGGGAGTAGGTCGTTTTTCTTAGGGGGGATTCTCCGTGATCTTTTTCAACCTTGAACTCTGTGCTCCGGTGCTTTCACAAGCAGCAGGGTCTTCTGTGCATTCCGAAATCAAAGGCAGGAAAGACAGTTTTTTTTTTTTTTTTAATTTCCCCCTGTGTCGCTGGGAGCAATAGCTTCAAAAACAGCTGGCATACAGTAGCAGTGATTTATTGTGGAGCCTTATGGGGGGAAGGGATGATTTGTTTCAGAGTTCTTGGAAAGGGGGAGGGAGGAGAGAGAGAGAGAGAGAGAGAGAGAGAGAGAGAGAGAGGAGAGATTCTGCACCAGCAACAGCATTGAGTGGTACCTGAGAGGGTTAAACACCAGGAAGAAACACTAAAAGAAAAAAAAAAAAAACTTCAGCATCCCTGTGTTCCAAGTCCCTGTCGTAAACTTCTCATTGGCTGATCTGTTCTCTCCTCCCCTTTCATGCCCTATATCCTCCCTGGCTGCCTTTGTGAAGTCTCTGTGTCTTGCCTAAATAGATAATGCAGCCATCTTGGTAATTTTATCCCAGAAGTTAGAACTGCAGGGTGGTGCTTTCCTCTTCTAATATTTATTTTTAGTTTGACAAGTCATAGCTATTCTACTTGCCGAGTCTTGTCTTGGTGCCCTCAGGGTGTCCGTCTACCCATGTGTCTAACCACTCTTTCTGGTCACTTTTCTTACCCTGTAGTGTCTCTTGTTGTTTAGTGCCTTAACAGATGCAGGGAACCCTGCCCAGCAGGATGATTTTATTATTATAATTATGGTCCTATCCACCATGGTGGTGATACATACACTCCGCCCTGTTTATTCCCCCCTGGGAAATAAAGATTTCTATCTGGGGCGGAGCCACAGTGATGTTAGGGAAGGGAGTTCATTGTAATTAGTCCAGAGCCGCTGAGGCTGAGGAAGGCTTGAATCAGGTAGCGCTCTCCCACATATGTGTGTTGGTTCTGCAGATATTCAGACTGACAGACAGGCATGTTATGCGGGGCTGAATAACTCCTTCTTTGGTGTTTACATGCAAAAGCTCAGATTAGCTGTCAGGAAGTTTGCCAAGAAGACAAAGATCCAATCTCACATTGCATAGGAGCACAGGGAGCAGGCTACCCGGGGCGTGCTTCCGTCCGATGGATGAAGGTGGCAACTACAGGTCAACCCGGGACCAAGGTCACAGGCAAATCAGAAAAACTCCCAGCTTATAGGGAGGATTTGAGAGTATCAATAGCATTAATATGTGGACTCTTCTGTACCCACTCACTCCTGAGCCTTCAAATAAATGCGCCCACGCACACACACAAATACTGTATGCACACACACACACACACACACACACACACACACTATAGGTACACATGTGCTATCATTTTTATGTGAAAAATAGAGATTTGAGAAGATTGTGTTCAGCGTAGAAGCTTAGGAGTAGAAAGTTATATTAATAGTAGCAGATTCAGCACAACTGTGCAGGGGCTGTGGATAATTTTATAGAAAGTAGGTTAATTGATTTTCCAGGACTTTCTAGTCCTGGAATATAGTGAGTGCTTCCAAAAGGAAAGAAGGAAAGGAAGAAAGAAAGAAAGAAATTAAGAAAGAAAGAAATTAAGAAAGAAAGAAAGAAAGAAGGAAAGAAAGAGAAAAGAGAAGAAAGAAAAGAAAAAAGGAAATCATTCCATTGCATTTAAAGCAAGGAGAATTGGAAGGGCAGGGCTGGCTGGCTTATGAACCAGCACTTTCTGGTTCACTGTGGTGCATGCGGGGAGGGCAAGCGCCTGTTACATCTTGTAGTGAATCTGAAGAGGGTCATAAGCCCATAGAGAAGTCATGGGAAAGATCGCTGCCTCTCTCTTTTTTTTTTTTCCACCAGCTTATTAGCGTTTAGGGAGTGACTTCAACTCAAGTATTACAAATATGCCCTAATTATGCTTGGTGACTATATATCACTACAGATGGCTGATAGCCCGTGGTGGGATGTTTTATAAAGTTCAAACTCAATATTTTTAGCAATGTGGAGATTTAAAACCGAAAATACAAGAGATATTGTATATGCCCTCAGGCATACTTTGTCTTAAATATTATCCTTGGCCAAATGTGCTGTATAAATAAGTAGATATTAATAGAACTGGCCATGTGCCAAGCTCCCAGTATGAATTTTAGCCAAGAATGTATTTATGGGGGTATAAATAATACTGTGTCAACATTTAAAGAAGGGATCTGATTAGTTTTGAATTTCTGCATATTGATCTTTTCGCTTACTGTTGGTTTAAGACTCTGAGTGGAGTTGTGCTGGAGTTTGCGGACAGCCTGCCGAGCAGGAATTAGTGGATGCCAAGCACTTTGACTATTCCTTTGAAGTTCAAGGTGCAGCTATTCAAAAGACACTGTATGAGGCTTTAAAGATTCTGAAAAAGTGACTCTTTTCTATCTAAGAAGAATCTAAATTGTTATATTTTTTTAGAGATTTATTTATTTATTTTAAAGACTTATTTATTTATTATATGTAAGTACACTGTAGCTGTCTTCAGACACCCCAGAAGAGGGCGTTAGATCTCGTTACAGATGGTTGTGAGCCACCATGTGGTTGCTGGGATTTGAACTGAGGACCTTTGGAGGAGCAGTCAGGGCTCTTAACTGCTGAGCTCTCTCTCCACCTCCCTAAATTGATATTAAAACAAATAGAGACACGGTGGGAGAAGGGGAATTCATTTTCTTTCTTTTTTTTGTCTATTTTTTATTATTAATTAATTAATTTATTTATTTGTTTCTTTGTTTTAAGTCTGAGGTTCTCCCGTGTAAGGACGCACTTCCTACCACTGATCTGTATTCTAGACCTGTTGGTTAAGATGGGCCCTCAGACTGAGCTGGCCTTAAATTTGTCATATAGTGTAGGTCATCCTCAAGCTCAGGGCCTTCTATCCTCGTCTCCCCTGGTGCTGGGACCACCTAGGCGCACCACCATGCTTGGCTCTCCTCTCTGCTTCCCTTCACAACAAAGCTGTCACCCATTGGGTCTTACCCTGGCAATGCTGAGTCCCGCTCTTTCCTCTCATGGCTTCTGCTGCAGACAGCTGACAATGTCTGAAAATAGTTGTCATTGTCTTGAGGTGAGATGCTGCTGGTCTTTTCGATAGAAGCCAGGGATATTCCTATCCTATTATAATGAAGAGGGCAGCCTACCCCCTCCTCCATACCCGAGAATTATTCTGCCTCACATTTTAATGTTGCCCATGGTGAGAAGCCACAGTTCCCTGGTGTGCAGCTTGGGCTGCCAAATTCTGCTCCTAGTAACATTTTAAAAAGTAATAGCAATGACAAAATATTTTATAATCAAAAGGTATTAAAATAAAATCATCAAATAGAGAATAATCAGAATAGAATATGGATCAGGCTACTTTGCACGACGGGTGTTTTATTATTACGATAATGAAGCTCCCAAGTTAGAGACAGCCAGTTTTCCCGTTCATTTGCTTTCAGTGATGGCGTTGGTCCCTCACTCACCAGGAACGCCAAGTCAGCACACAGAAAACAAAAAGAACTGAGGAATTATCTTGGATTTTCCTTTCAAACGGAATAAGCAATTTGTGTTTTCGAAGAGTGAAATGGTCAACCCCAGGCCAGCAAAGACAGTACATTGCCATGTTGGCTTGTTCTATCTCTTTGAATTATGTGGACTGAAGTATACAGCGTGGAAAAATCACAAAGAGGTTGCCTTTGTAGTCCTTTCGCTCGCACGGAGGAGGCTAAGCATTCAATGCTCAGCAATTCCCCCTCTCCGCCCCCCCCCCCCCGTAATTTCCAAGTGAAATGGCGGGATGTAGGGTGAATGCCATCCTCACGATGGTTTTGAGGAATGTGACTTAAATCATCAATCTGTCATTCTGTATACCCAGATTGCTGGTCTATTGGCCCAATGAAGGGGGATATTAGCAGAACACAGTAGTAGCCTTACTTTAAAGATGTATTTTTGCCTTTTCTCCTAAAAGATTCTCCCTGTGTGTGTTTGTAGATGAGAGTCAGAGAGAGGAAGGGGGGTGGTGAGTACAGACTAGCTAGGCCCTCTTTACTTCCATGATGGTTGTTACTGATGCACAACAGAGCTGACTCTCAGTCCCTCCTTTTTTTTTTTTTTTAAAGAATTATTTATTTATTTTATGTATATACCATTCCTGTCTTCAGACACAGCAGAGGAGGGCATCGGATCCCATTACAGATGGTTGTGAGCTGCCATGTGGTTGCTGGGAATTGAACTCAGGACCTCTGGAAGAGCAGTCAGTGCTCTTAACCGTGGAGCCATCTCTCCAGCCCCTCATCCCCTCTTTTTATTGACACGTGGCCAGCACTACTTTTAATGCCTCGCCTCCTTCCGGATCTCCTTCATTTTTACTTTGCAAAGTAGGTGAGTGAAACCTCAAATGAAAACACGGTTTATAGCTGGAACAGGGAGGTAGCTTTGCTACCTAGAGTACACCTCTATGTTTTAGAGGCTGGGGGCGGGGGTTCCCCAAGATTAAAGAGCATGTGGTTCGCTTAAGGACACCTCCGTGTCTCCACAGCGTCTCCACAGCGTCTCCCGTGGTCAACGCGAGGAAATGCAGGTCTTGAACATTGTCTTCCCTGTGGTGGAGAGATGATGTAACCTCCTCAGGCACCTTCTGTGTAAAGATACGAAAGAATGACAAATCGTTTTTCCTAGAGGAAATGGAGATGTGAAAAAGGGCTAATGATTCACTGTTGAACTCGCATCAAATCTGGGTTAGAATCGAGGAGGTCAGTGACTATGGGGCCTTTGCCCAGAGATTACAACACACTTGAAGCTGTAATTTTGGAAGGTTCGGGAAGGCAGGGTGGAGGAGCCCGGGGAGAAGTGTGCAGGGATGGGTTCCTGGCCTAGGTCCTTCCCCACTGCCCCTGGCATCTTCTCCATAAATTCCCAAGAGAGGTGGGCAGCAAGCAGGTGCCGCCCGGAGCAGCCCTTTCCGCTCTCTCCCTGCATTTCCGGTCTGTCCTTCAGTCTCGGTGAGAAATCCACTTTGCAGATCCCCAGCAGCCTGACGAAATGTGGCTTTGGCTGAGATAAACAGATGTTTCTGTTGTCAATTTTGAAAGCATCTGGTGTGCTTGTGCTCTGCTCTTTAATATATTTTAAACAGGGATAGTATTTAACCCAGGAATTCATTGTTCTTTAGGTGCTTTATTTTTAAATTTAAAAACACGTCAGGGATTCTGGGTCAGGCTTGTTTAGACCAAAAGGTTTACTTCCACCTTTTGTTTAAAAGAAATTGTGTCTCGCTCTAACCCCAAGCTGCCTTTGGAGGGTGGTTCTTTCTTTTCTAACCCCTGATAGTCAGAAGTGGGTGTTAGGCTGCACTCTGACCACCAGCTTCCTATGTTGGCCTGATGGCTTTGACTCCACATCAAACCCTCTTTCAGCCCTGGCTTTTTTCATCCAAATTGCTCCTCACCCTTGGAGATGATGTGTACCCCTCAGTAGGGTGGTCAAACCATTGTGCCTAAGTGTATCTAGTACCCTGCTGTGTGTGTGGGGTGTGGCAGCCCTTCTGATTTCTACAGGGCCACCTACTTCTGCAGACTGCAGAGGTCTGAGGTGGGAAGAAGCCCTGGGCAGCTTCTGGCACTTAGTAGGCCTCTGCAGGGCAGCCATCATTCATCGCCTTGCAAATGTCATTGACTTTAAGGCGTGCCATGGCTCCCACACCACCAGAAAGGAGGATTACTCCAGCGGATTCCAGTGCGTGACTGATTGTGAGGTGGCATGGGTTCAGCAGTACTTATGTGAGATGAGATGTCCCAGGGACCACGGCTGTGTTCTCAGGATGGCTTGGCGTCCCCACATCTTTCCATGGATGCTGCACCCAGTGGGGCCAGATCCCTGGTTCTTTCCGATTCTTCTTCAAATGGCCTTTAGGAGAAAGAGGATGTTGAGGTGGATGACCTCTTACCCGAGGAGGCCAGGAGCTTTTTTGTTGTCTTCTTAGGTTCAGCTCTCTTAAGTTGTTAGCTCCGTGAACCCCCTTGAGGTCAGCATTACCTTCATCCTGTTCAGCCCCGCCTCTGCCCGTTACCAAATCTCGGCCTGTTGGCACTGCTTTCTGGCAACCTTTTCTTTTGGTTTTTATCTGTGAACAGGCCATGGGTTTTCATGTCTCTGGGTCCTGTGGGTGTTGTTTCTTCAACTGGATGAACTGCCTTTTAATATTTTGAGGATCGTTGCAGACGTAAGAAGACGGCTTCTCCATAAGAGAGCATCTTTGCTTTGATTGAATTCAATTGGCTCTTGTGCACCCGGAGATTCTGACCTGCGGTTTACTCTCATTTCTACCTCCCCACACTGTCTTGTGCTGTTGGTTCTGTAGATGTCCCGGGGCCTCTCTGTTCCTACAGAACCTAGCACACTGTCTTTGTTCAGTAAATGTTCAATAAGTGAGTGTTGCCTCCTGAGAAAGACTAAACCTACAAAGTGACCTGCACCAGCAGACCTGGGAGTAAAGGCTGTTCCCCTTAGAGGAGCAGAAAGGACTTATAGTATCCCCAGACAGGCAGCACAGGCTCATTTCCTGTTTCTGCATTTTTAGAGAATTATACTCATGTGGACAAGAAGAAAGTGAACCTTTACTGAACACTTCTGTGGCTTTAAATATTCACATGTGTCTCATTTCGTCTTCCTATGCCAACTCTGAAGCTGGCCCTAGCATTTTCATTTTGACATCTAGGGTTACAGCCATCAGTGTATCAGTGATATATTATATAAATAAAGGTTGCACTTTCTGCTGATAATAGAGGCCTTAACACAGAGTCCGGGAAATGGACACTATTGCTTTTCTTTTTGTTTGGTAGATATGGAGTCTTCGTGTGCAGCTCAGACCTTGGGATATGTACTCCAGGCTAGCCTTGAACTCTTTATTTTACTGTTTCTGCCTTCCGAGTGTTGGAGCTACAGGTGTGTGCCACTGTGGGCAGCTCAGCATGGCCTTTCTTGACCTGACATTACTGGTCAATCCTTGTGAGAATGACTCTGTTCTCCAGAAGAGCACTGCATTTGCAAGTTCAGAATAGTTTCCTAGGAAAGCAAATGTATCTCTGAAGACTGCACAAAACTGGAGGGATTTTTTTTCTCTTCAACACATTCAGCTTTTATCTGTTCACTTGGTTGATACAAACATTATGATTTATCAAGTCCTTGGCTTTGACCTACTCTGCAACCCCTCCCAAAGACTGCATGATGCTTTTAGAAAATCAACTGATCTGGATAACAAAACGAGCCTGAGCTTTGGAGTTTACTAAGAAGTAGAAGCAAGAGAAGCAACAAAGGAAGGGGATCCACCAGAGGAAAGCAGGTGGGAGTTGTAAACACGGGGTCCTGCCTTGACTGTATCATGGTCCTGTCGGTACAGGCTTTCAGAACTGTGTCGTTACTGGCCTTGTAGCATAGGTTCATGCTTACCACCTGCCTGGGCCTCAGTTTCTCAATTTCTTAAGAATGAAGAAAATGACAGCTAGTGTTCTGAGCCACAGTGTAGCAAGGGTAAGGAGGACACCTGCTACAACTGCTTCTGACCCTTAGAGCTTGCTCTCACTACTTCATAGTGGTTCCCTGTCTCCCCCCACGCCCTCCTCCCCCAACCCTCCCATCCCACCCCCTGTTCCAGTGAGTCTCTATCAAGAAAAAGGAAGCAAGACATTTGGAGAGAGCACCGCCAAGCGGGGTCAGCCAGCCATGGTTTTAAGCAGGGCAGACTGACTTTCACTGGAGACCAGCTCTGGCCCAGCCCTGAATTACGGACAGAGGCTGAAAGCAAGTGAAGGACCTTAGAGGGTGGGGGTCTCAAGGAGGAAGCTGGATGAGAGGGTCCAAGGGGCTGCGAGAGAGTCACCTGAAGTGATTTGAGGAAGCAATCCAAACCAGTGACAAAGGGACAGCCATGCTGAGCCCCCGGGCCATGCTTAACCGTGCACTGTGGCCGTTTCCTCTGTGAGTTTGTGCCCTGGCTTTCTCAGGGCAGCTCGGGAGCACACCTCACTGGTGCCAGACAACTCTTCTGTTCAAGAGGAAATTGACTGGCTTTAGGTCCTTTGGAAAGAGGGGAGGCTTCGTGGAGCTGAGCAAGCCCTGTCCCGTGGGCCTCTCCCTTCCCCTCATTCTCTCAAGCAGCGCTTGGACTCCTTGGGCCTGAGAAGTTAGAAATGTTTGGCTTCGCTTTTTCTTTAGCCACAATGACTTGAGAAACCAAAGGCAGATGGGAAATACTCTGTGGATGTTGTGAAGCCCAAACCGTCTGAAAATAGTTTGAATGCATTTCCAACCCTGGGCGGGCAGCTGTTTTCCTTCACACTAGCCCCGCTCCGCTCCGTGCGTCTCCATTCCCAGGGAGAGTGTCTGCTGCCTCAGGGCTTCCTGGCTCTTTCCAGAACTGGTCATTAGGAGCCAGGTTGTTCCTGAAGAGGAGACCGGGCATATCTGAAGGCACAGTCATGGAGTAGGTACGTGAGAACTGCTCTCTGGTGGTGTTTGTTTCAGGAAATTCTCCAGGACCTTTCCAGTCTCGTGAAAGAAAAAGAAAACTGCCATGGCTTAGTTCTTGGCTCCGTTCACGTGGCTTTCCCTATCTTGCCCACAGCGCACTGACAAACACCACATCTGTCCCAACAAGCCAGTTCACGGATCACCATCCATTCATAACTTCAGGCTGCCATAAGAGCTCTCATTCAATCCTTCGCGTGAACAAGAATGCTGCGTTTGGCTCTGAGAAACAGGCTGAAGTGGTCACAGGCCTAGGGCCTCTCAAATCACTCCACCTGAAAACAGCAACAGCAAAAAGAATTGGGTAGTTTTTCTTGGTGGATTTTAACAGCACAGGGATATTTATTGTTGCCAAAATGTAAGTAGGAGTATTCTGGGAAATGCAATTTCATTTTCAAGCTTTGGACTGGTTTCCTTGTTGGTAATTTCTGTGCTTCTCAGACCACGTGTCTCACCGATTATTCCGTCTGCACCAGACATGATAGAGCTTTGTCATTTTTCCACTTGGGGAAATTCTTTCTTTTAAAGAGCCATCCACAGTTCATCCGCCCATTCAGTCTCATTGTCATCATCATGATCACCCCGGAATTGTTCCTACTTGATTTATAATGAATTTCTGTAATTAAAAGCCTAGCTCAGAAAGTCCTAAAAAGTGCATACAGTGTGCTCTGACCCTGGGCCAGAAGAAGAAAAGAGCAATCCCAGATAAAAGCCATTTCTTTGCAGAGGAAGAAAGTTTATGGGAGGAGAACTGCCCCCTGGGATGTCTCTTGGGTATCTTTGCACATCCAAGTCCATCCCTTGGCATCTGAAGCTCTGGAGGTTGAGGGCAGGGACAGAGGAAGGCAGGGTACCAACCCTTTCCTGCTCTGGAAGTGGTAGAGCATCACAAAACCGAATTCCAACCTTCACTCCTGGTGCTGCCCCAGCAAGTCCCGCCTTTCGAGGTGTCTGTGAAACCCTTAGATTGCTCATATCTTTCAGCATCTTGTTTATATCCGAGACATCTGGACGCGTTAGGGACAACCAACAAACCTTGCTGGTTTGAGCAGTGCCCACTCTTGTACCTACCTCTTAGTCACGGTATTAGGTTGCCAAGGGCGTTAACTAAAGTCACTAGGTGGGCCTAAGGGACCTGCACCCTGACCAGCCTCTGCTTCCTGCGAAGCCTGTGCTCTCTCTTGGAGGGGGGCATATTCCAGAAGAGTTCCACTGTCAGAAAGGATCGCGGTCAGTAATGAAATGATGTGTGCAGTGCTCGCATGGTGGGCAGAGGGCCTGGAGTCAAGTGCCAGGACTGCCTTGCCCAGTAGCAGTGGTAGGAACATTCTAAGAGCAGGTGAGACAGGTGTAGTCTAGTACCGTTAGGTAGGGCAGAACCCAGCTGTGCTAAGTGCGATCGTTATGGAGAAATACCATGGATGCTTGCACGGAGAGCTTGGGAGGGTTTCTCGGGAGCTCATTTGACATGAAGCTTATTGAGACCTTGAAAAAGTCTCAATATTTATTTTATGTGGATGGCCACGCCTGCATGTACATATGTGCACCCTGTGCATGCAGTGCTCTCGGAGGCCAGAAGAGAGGGTATAATCCCCTGCAACTGAAGATACAGTTTTGAGCCATTGGGCAGGGACTGGAAACTGGACCCAGGTTCTCTGCAAGAGTAACCAGTTATCAAGCCGTCTGCCAAGCTGTCTCTTCACCCGACCAAAGGTTTTTTTTTTTTAAAAAAGATTTATTTATTATTTATTTTATATTTATGAGTACACCATTGCTCTCTTCAGACACACCAGAAGAGGGCATCAGATCCCATTACAAAGGGTTGTAAGCCACCATGTGGTTGCTGGGAACTGAACTTAGGGACCTCTGGAAGAACAGTTGGTGCTCTTAACCGCTGGGCCATCTCTCCAGTCTTCGCCCGAGAATTTAAAATGACATTTAATTACATGCGATGAACTCCACACAGTATTCCCAGATGGTTTCTAAACAAGGAGCTCCAGGAGCTCTTGACCTCCTTGGCAGGATGCAGGTTTCTGGAACCCTTCTGACAACCGGGAGGGGTCAGAGACAAAGGCTTGGTAAAGCACATCCGTAACAAACACCAGAGCGGACTCAGGGGCTCTTGGGCATCGTAAAATCTGAAAACCCCCAGTCCCACTCTTTGCCTCTTACACTCTAGAAAGGCACTTTGCTACACTGCAGTGCTCCTCAGGGTCATCCAACCAGCTACAGCAAAGGAAAAGTGACCCTTTGTAAGTCGAGGGTTTGTATCATGGCAGCCCACCCGTCTTACATTAAGTCCTGGGCTAAAACAAGTCGTGAGCTCTCGTGATTTACATCACAGTCTTTATTTATCCATGCTAAACATTCCATCCTCACCTCAGTCTCTGTAACTCATATTCCTCTTTCTCAACCTGTGAGTACCCAGGTACTTTTGAACAGTATTGTCTCTAAGACTGAATGTCTCTGGTTTCTTGAAGCATTTCTTCCATCTCGAAGCATCGTGGGTAACCAGCGCTTCATTCATCTGGAAAAAAAAAGTGTATCCGTATCATCGATTATACAATCTGAATAATGATTATTTTAACAGTGAAGACTTTTTTTTTTGTGGCCTGAGAAGTCACTATTGACTAATTTATAGAGCCATGCAGTTTGTGATCTTACTGTCTGTAGTTTTGGCTTACACCAGACATCCCTTTCCTGGATTCCTGATTAAAAAGCAGATAGCAGGCAATAGAAGAGGACAAAGGGAGAGGAGAAAGGGAGGAATTATTAATATTGCAATTTTATTGTGGGATGAAAGCAAACCAGAGGTGCATACTTAAAGGATTCAGGAATAGTCCTCCCCTCCCCTGGTTCTCACTAGTGTTCCTGTGAGCTACATGACTTTGGGCAGTGTCAGCCTTCTCACTTCAGTGGGCAGAGCCGTGCCTCTTCTGTATCAGGGCATGTACTGGCCTGAAGAAGGTGCTGTTTCCCAGGGAAAGGACTTAGGTTCCCCCCCTAAGTAATGCATAGGGCCCTCACACAGAGGAGCAAGCTCTGCTGAGAAAGCAGCTTGCTTCGCATCTCTGCCCGTCTCTGATTATATTCCTTAAGAGTATTATTTAGGATAACTTTCAGCAAGGCTTTGTAAAGGTCAGATATGAAAGAGAAAGGCCCCTTTTGCTAATCTTGGGACAAACAGTTTATACGCGGAGTGAGGGATACTCTCCCTATCATACTGTGGAGAAACCCTAAAAGTAAACAGTAGTCACTTACTGGGAGGAACACATGGCCGCAGATGCGAGCTTGTAGCAGCATATGGCAGCAATGTGACAGTGCCATGCGCAGCGAGAGGGCCATCCGTAGCCTTCATCGTCCCCGCCACACCAGCTGAGCGGAGCCCCGTTTCCAAACCAAAGAGTGTTCTTCCGCCTTGAAAGCCAAATCTGTACACGTGTGAACATCTGTCACTGGGGTCTTGTTAGTGGATGAATGTTGGAGATGGTCAGTTACAGTGTGGGAAGAGCTGTCGCTGTCTAAAGTGCAGTGGGAGGAAGCACGGGTCTGAAGGGTCCCAGGTACTCCTGGAAGATACACCCGTACAGACATACAAACAGAAGGCACGTGGACTCCAAACCCATGCGCAGTGCCGGAACGGAACTGCGCCTGCGCCGGGTCTGGATGTAGCGTTCACTTCACAAACCAGATAACTAATAGGATTGCACCATGAGATTACCTTTTATCTACTGGTTTTTAAGATACAGCATCTTAGGGTTGGGGGCGGGGGGGGGGGAAGGAGGACATGTCTGTCATCTCTTGCATACAGAAGTATGGGTAAATTCATGGGGAATCAACAGATTTTAATCTGCATCTTCTCATGCAAAAAAAAAAAAAAAATCCCTGTTGGCAAGAGAGAAACTGTTGCTTTGAACATTCAGCAGTGTTTTCTCTTCCCTTTGAAATACATGCATACATGCGTGGGGTTTTTTTGTTTTTATTTGTTTTGTTTTTTCCCCGTGTGTTTTGTCTCTGAAAATCAGGTGGCGGCAGTTAAGTCTGATTGCTGCTCTGTTGGAAGAGCTAGCCTCAGGTGTCAGGACAGCTGAGCTCTATCTCTTTCAACATGTGCCAGCATTTGAAACCATAGGGCCACAGCTCCAGACCAACAGGCCCTTGGATTTCTGACCTGTAGGTGAAAGGGGTTTCATATGTGGGGGGAAAGAATAAGGGCAGGTGTCTTTTTAAGAACCGTGAAATCTAGGCCAGCCAGACAGAAGCTCAAGCATTGCTCTTAATGATAGGCTGTCTTTTGTCCAAGCGGGTGAAGGCCTTTTCCATTCCTCTTTAGTCTAACGCAAGGTATTACCTTTCCCCAGTTTGGTATAGAAATTGCAAACTTACTTTTACGACTTCAGCATCTTAAGGGGACAATTGTGTTGAGCAATGTGGGCTGCTGGGGAAGGCATGACATGAGACCAGGGGCTAGAAATCAAGGGTGGGAGCGAGAGCTGGACTGTTTCGTGTCCTGCCTTGGGTACCAGATGCCTGCTGTTTGGAGGGATGGCGTGGGGGGATGGTAAGACTAGCCAGCAGGTTCCTTTTCTACTTGGAATGCGAGTGTAGTTCTGGGCTGGGCGTGTCTTCAGTAAAATAGCTAATGCCTGCTTTTTAAAACTCCTAGCTGTCTGCCCAGTTGTTACCACACCCTCTGGCTCAGTGGGCAGCTTTTGCTCCAGACAGTCCCAGGTGCTCTGTGGGTACCTTGGTGAGTATACTTGTCCACTTTATTCCTCCTTTGACATGGTGATGCCAAGTCTTTTATATGTGTCTCCAGTGGGGAATTAACTGGTCAGAGGGGAGACAGGATTCTGAGAAACAGCTTGTAGGTGTGCAGTCACAGAAGTGCCTGGCATTTTCTAGTCAGTTTCATGAGAAGAACTGATGACTGGCTTCGAAGGGACACGCTGCCCCGTGTGCAAGAATTACTACGGGGGTGAGCTATGTGTGCCAGGGATCACAGAAGGATTTAAAATATTGATCCTTTGATCCCCACAGAGGCCATTTTCTGGAGAACCCTGGAGTAAGGCCTGAATGTTAATGGGGAGGGGGGTCCCTTTTACAGAGTTTGTATTTGCATTACTATTTTCGACACACTGTAGATGTTGAATTGATGCTTCTGGTACTGAACCAAAGGAGGTCCACCCCCACGCCCCCGCCCTTCAGAGTGATAGAGGGAGCCTCCAGGAAGAGTTGTGTTAGTGCTTCTTCTCTGACCTTTGCTGTTGATGTGTCTGAGTTGCACGAGAAGAATGGATTGTCATATGTTAGCCCCTCAGCTGGCTGAGCCTGGAAACCAGGTCCGAGCCCCTCGCCACCGTGTGTTAGAATGCAAGTCACCAGAAGCACAGACCTCTGCTCCTCTCTGCTTGGACCATCAACAGGTTCCATCAGCGCGGATGGAACACGTACTGTGTTCTGGACAATGAGTCCCCAGAAAAATCAGGTCTGAGTAAGCCAACGCTCATAGAATTCAGTGGCTGAATTGTTTCTGAGCCATGCACAGGAAGAAAAGAAATAGACCAAGTTAGGACTCTTGAAATGTATGTGGAGGCTCTGCATAGGAACAGGGGGCAAGATTCTCCTGCCTTGACTGAGGCCTGGTCCTTGGAGAACCTAGTTTGCAACTCTCCATGCCTGGCCTTGCTTCTTAGGATCTCCTATTACATACAGTGGCTGCAGCTGAGGTTTTCTAGTACAAAAAACAAGCAAGCAAGCAAACAAACAAAAAAACCCAGTTCTGTTAAGAGTATATGTTGGTGGTTTTATTTTGATATAGAAGGGCCCATATGGGCTAGAGGGAAGAGTAGGAAGAAAGTCAGTAAAATGTTGAATCTGCCTTAAGGTAGTTGTTGTGTGATACAGATTACATCTGGTTTCTCGGTTCTGAATTTTTATTTTATTCTACTCTCTGAATCAAAGCATCAATTGTGCTATTTCTTGCTATTCACTGACTGGTGTTGGGGTGGGGGGGGTGGGGAATGGAAGCAAAAGAGTAAAGACAAACCTTGTCAAACCTTCTCTACAGCCTCATCACCCAGGTCACATGCCCAGCCTCAGGCCTGGGTTGATACGAGAAGGTCAGGGACAGTCTCCTTTCTTCTTCTCCTTCTCCTTCTCCTTCTTCTCCTTCTCCTTCTTCTCCTTCTCCTTCTCCTCCTCCTTCTCCTTCTCCTCCTCCTCCTCCTTTTTCTTCTTCTCCTTCTCCTTCTCCTTCTCCTTCTCCTTCTCCTTCTCCTTCTCCTTCTCCTTCTCCTTCTCCTTCTCCTTCTCCTTCTCCTTCTCC
>BDUI01000131.1:312449-344675 GCA_002335545.1 Apodemus speciosus
ATATGAGATTAACTTGTGAAAGTGTTTTCTAATATAACACAAAAACTGGTCTCCAAAAATCTGTTCTCAGGCTGCACCTGGCCCAGGCTACAGATGCAGCTCAACACAAACTTACCCAAAACTTTATGAGTTTTGTTTTGTTTTTGCAATTTTTAAAAATCCAGTTATCCGGTTCCCAAAGGCGAACTTTGTAGATGGGGGCATGCTTTTGCAAATGTCCAAAGGTTGGATGCGCCTAATCCCTGAGGTGGCTGGGCGTGGACTCCATGTCTATCAGCCCAGGACCCTAGGGAAACAGAAGCGCTCTGTGGAAACCCAGATTACCAGCCACCCAACATGTAAGGACTTCCATTAAGATTTAACGATGAGAGCTGGTGAGAAGGCTGAGGTAAGAGCCCTGGCTGCTCTCACAGAGGCCCCGGGTTTGGTTCTCAGTAACCCTGCAGTGACTCACAATCATCAGTAATTCAAGTTCCAGGCAACCTGATGGCCTTTTCTGGCCTCCTCGATACCAAACACAGGCATAGCACACAGACGTACATGTAGGCAAAACACTCATACACACAAAATAAAATAAATAAAGCTTAAAAAACCAAAGATTTAAAGGTGCCGTTCAACGCATAGCTTGTGTTTGTATACTCCAAGGCAGCTTCCCTGGGCCTGTCCCAGACCAGTGGGTGGGGGCAGCTGGGAGGTTGCAAGCTCTAAACAGTCTGCAGGTGCTCCTGATGTCACTGAAGTTGGCAGCCGTGGGAGCCAGTGGACCCTCTGATGATGCGGGTCTGTTTACTCACAGAGGCCCACGTGGAAGGCTCCAGATGCAGCGGGATCTCTGTTTGATCAGCTGGTGCTGCAAGGGAGGGCCCCTGAACCCACAGCCCAGTCAGTCTTCCCTGTGCGCCTCCAGTTTTTTAACATACCTACAAACACTGAGGTGGAGCTGTTACTAAAGTATCGTGCAAAGCCCCCGCTCCAGATTCACCACAGGGAAAGGCCTTGTGTGTACAGGGAAATTATTTCAGCACATAGGGGGTAGCAGAGGTATCTTGTAATCAGATAGGGAAGTGATCTCGTCATTCAAGTGCCTTCAACCAGGCAACTGTGGGAAGTGAAAGAGATTATCTTATTGTATATGTGGAAAGTTTTTTCTTTTTTTTTTCTTTTGCCTGCGTGCATGTATGTTTACCATATATACACATGCAGTGCCTGAGGAGCGCAGAAGAGAGTCTTGAATCTTGCAACTGGAGTTGTGAGCTGCTCTGTAGGTACTGGGAACCAAACCTGGCTCCTCCGTAAGGGTAGCAAGCACCCTTAACCACTGAGCCATCTCTTCAGCCCCCAAAAGGTGTTTAATGCATATAAGACAGGTATAGACATAAGCTAATGTATAATTCCCGGGGGTGGACTTTGGTCAAAACGCTGAGATCCTCATTGTGGCCTGAACTCTCATTCTGACACATCCCATGTGGGTTAGGATCTAGCCAATGACAGGATGTAAACTCCACTATCTGAACAAAGCTATGCTTCTTCCGGTAACTGCGGTTTCACTTGCCAAATGATATTTTTCTCAAAGGTGTTAGAGCTGGGTGGAACTAATCATTGACTTATGCAACACCAGGCCTCCCAGAATTCTGATGCGATTCTTGAACCACCCAGGATACTGAGCGTTGTCCTACAGTAGGAATATTTCAGCATAGCTTTTTCTTCATTTGCAGTCATCACTCTATCTAGAGATCTGCCCAGTTCCCCTCTCATGGCTTCCCTCACTGCTGTGGAATGAGAATCACTCAGAGGGTTAATTTTACTCCACAACAAGCTTTTAATAGAAAGATCTCTGCCTTAATGAAAGTCATTGAGAGAATCCTAAAACAGACATCTAATGCTTATTTCACAGTGTTTACTGAGGGCCTGCTTTTACTGGGCGGTCTCCATGATACTGCCACTAAGTGGATACAGCAGACGCCAACCCTTGCCTTTAGAGATCTTAACCCCGCTGATGGAAGGCAGTTGGTAGCGGAAGATTAAAGGAGAAAGGCGCAATCTGATAAATGCGCAAGTGCTCTGTGGGCAAGAGGAGGGCCAGGGGATGGAGGGATTTGTAAGAGTTTCACCCAGGCAGGGTGATGTTCGAGCAGGGCCTGGAAGGAGACCAGGGTGTCTGAGAGAAGACCATAGCTGCAAAGGAAGCAGCGAGACTGGCCTGGCACAGCCTGGGGTTATCAGAAGTATCCTAGGAGAAGGGAGTAGAAGGCAAATGAAGGAATGCTCACTCAGGGTCCTGTTGGCCACTGGAGAGCTGTGGCTTTCCCTCAAAAGCCAGCGTGGCTTTACTGTGGTTTACTGTGCCTGCTGAGTTGAGAATGGAGAACAGAGTAGCCCAGGCAGAAGCAGGAAGTCCAGCAAGATCTTCGTAAGGCATGGGAGTGAGACCTTCCAAGGACACTTCCAGGTAAATCTGTACCATAATGACACTGTGCGTGTGGGCCCACGTGGCATGGACATCTGTTCACGTACTGGGGAAGTCGTCGTTATTTTGCTGTGTAGCGGCGGGAAGGATGGGCAGGTGCCACAAGTGTGCATGCGGCAGTGTAGAAGTCAATTGTCTCTTTTCTGCTGTGTGGAAACTGGTGTAGAACTCAGGTTGGCCGGCTTGGCTGTGGGCACCGTTACCTGTTGAGCCATCTTGCTGTCCCTGATTGGTTTTAGTTAGTAATTCTGAGTAATCAGTAACTCACTCTCTTCTCTTCTGACCAGGAGCCATCCTGGCATCCTGCTGTACATGAGACGGTCTCCCTAGGTCTCCCATCCTGGACTGACAAACTCAAAATGGCAGCCGTTGGAGGAGAGTATGCTTGTTGTAATGTTAGCCGTAGTTCCCCCTTGACCCAGTGGTCAGGGACACAGAGCGCTGAACTCATAGGTGACTGTGCCCTAGCCGCCAAGAATGACAGTCTACTTTTCACTGTGCAAAGCAGAAAGCCAGTCTGTCACATCTTTGGGTCTGCCCAGCTCAACCCAGTAGAAGAAATCGAAATGAGAATGCCTTTGCTTCAATATTAAAGTCAGTTCTTAAAGCAGGGAGGGTGTGAATCACTCAAGAAGATCTCTGTTGGGCCAGATTTTGCTGCTTAATTCAAGCTCTGAGCACAATGACTTCACATTCCCAGGCCGATTTCATTCCGCGTTATCTGAACAAGAAATATCAATCGAGTTTACAGATGGCCAGCGCAGGGGTGTAGCATAGACTCTACTCTAGTTTCTTCTCTATTGCTATAACAACACCATGGACAAAAGCAACTTGGGGGAAGAAAGGGTTGATTTGGCTTTCAGGTAACAGTGCGTCATTGAGGGTAGACAGGGCAAGAACCCAAGGCATGGAGTTGAAGCAGAAATGATGAAGGAAGGCTGCTTCACCAGCTTCTGTTTAGCTAGTCTTCCTCCACGGACGGCCTACAGGTAGTGCCGCCCACGGTGGACTAAGCCCTCCTACATCAGTCAACGGCCAAGGCAATAGCTTATAGACATTCCTGTCTGGTCCAGGCAGGTCTTCATCCGAGCTTCTCCTCTCAAATGACTCTAGACTATATCAACTTGACAGGGTTAACTAGTACAGACCCCACTTTCAGGGAATCTACAACTTAGTAAGGAACTTAGGGAGACCAAAACAGCCAAACGAAAGCCAGCACTATGTGATTGATTTCAAGCAAGGTATCCCAGAGGCCAAAAGTGTTGGTTAACTATGACTTAGGGAGATAAAGGACAGCTTCTAGTGGGCAGGGGGATGGTATTTGAAACCCGGAAGATGACCTTTGGGATTGAAGTTTGTAGTTTGGCCACCTGGCACAACAGGAAGTGTTTTATGTTTTCTGGAAGCAGATTTGTCCTTTCTCATGAGCTTGTGTGACCAGTCAGGAACCAGCCAGCCAGGAAGACTTCCCAGCGTCTTTGAAAAAATTGAAGTATGAAGTGTGTCTACAAGGGCACTCCTCTTATAAGTCTTGAAAGACTGAGGCTGGAGAATAGAATTATAGAGTTATATGAAGGGCTTGTTTTTCAAAGTTGGTTTATTGAGAAGATGCATTTAGTCTATTGATCGTAGACATGCACCCAATGCTGTGCTTTGGTAGTTGGGACTCCGTGAAATACATTATCATTCCTCGGAAGCTCTGATGTCAATTCCAATAGCCAACAGTAAAATTCCAATAGCCAACAGTAAAGATGTATCTATTATTCGTATTGCTATAGTACGCCTTCTGAGTCGACTATGTGATGCTCTGGGAAATCTCCATTCAGGGACCCTATCTTAGGCATGGCAACAGTCCCTACCCATATTCCACAAGTCACATGGCCAAGGCTGATTTTAGTAATGTCAGAAAAGGGCACAGGGAGAGGATGAGGGGCATGCAGATGGGTTTACAGAAGAGGGTAGCCAACATTTTAAATAAATGACACCGTCTATCTCAGGTTAAGTAGAGGAGTTGGGAAAGAGGTGGTCTCACCAAGGTTGAAAATTTTCTATATTGTAGATATGAACTCAGTCCACACTGTGTCTGTACAGCTTTGAAAAGTGGGTGACTTGATGATACAAAGATAGACATATATGTCATTTGCCTTTATTTGCATAATGGCTTGTTTCCTCAATTGAGACAAGTGTTTCTGGCATCAGAGGCATGGTTGGAAGTACCAGGTTTCTGAAGCATGTCTTGATATAGTGTATGTAATTTATGTTTGTCAGAAAAATGCTGAAACAGGCTTACCTTCAAAGCGGTGACCTCTTTAGCTTTAGGGTCCTAAATTGTTGTCCTAGTTCTGACATGCCCAGAGGTGCCTGTAGGACAGGTTGTCTACAGTGAGGATTCTGCCTAATCATCTTTGAGGCTCTGAGTCGTTAGCAGTTTGTGAGAGGGAACCTTGTCTATCTTAGGCTCTTTGGATATCCTATGTGAACTTCATGCTGCAAGACAGCCTCCTATATCATGTTATTCTCTAAAACTTTGGTCTCCTGATAAAATCAGGTACAGATTTTAGAGACAGGCTCTCACCTGCTAGACCCAAAGAGCATACTGGAAAGTAAGTAGCTCTGGCTTGAAAGGGCTGTTGCTGCTGTGTGACCCCCATCGCCATGACAACTCTCTGCTGTGAGGACCCCTGAGTGAGCAAGGTAGCGTATGTCTTACGAGTTCATAAATAATCATCGGTCCAGCCTATTCTTAGTAGCGACAGATGCTAAGCTTTTTCCAGCCTGCTCTCGGGGTCAGTGGTGGGAAGGAGAAGAAGAAAATGAAAGCATTGTTCCGCACATGACCGGCCATCTGGATTTCTGAATCGCCCTGTTGTTTGTATGATGCAACGGCTGGAGCCGTTTTGCTGAATGTGAACTTTGTCCACCGACTGGAGTCTAAATTGGTTTTGGATCCTTCTGAAATCTAAATGGTCAGAGCATATTTTTCTAATATTCAGTTGGATTGTGTCTTTGCTCTGAGTGGAGCTGACTCCATATGGGCTCCCAGCAGCAGCAGCAGCAGCAGCAGGGGTCTTCCTGGTCCACACTGCTTGTTTTCCCAAGACTGACTGCTACTGACTCCATCCATTGTCCTTATCTGGGGAACCACATAGGAGACCATGGTGACTTCTGGGGTCATCAACTCTAGGAGCAGTGTTAGGAAGCAGAGGAGTTTGTTGTTCAGACACTGAGCAAGGTGAATCACCAGCATGGCTACCTACAGTCGTGCTGACTCTGCCTGAGTTCCACAAGTAGAAGCACTCATGTCCTGGCGTGGTAGTGCTAATTCAGAGTTTGAGCCCCCACTGTGCCTCCAAATCAACAGGGCAGCCTATGTCACCTGTGCTACAGACAGACCAGCTGGAGAAGTTCTGACCTAGTTATCTGTAGAGGGACCTAGAATCGTTAGCCCTCAAAAGGCCGTCCAGGTGGTCTCAGAACCTGTTTGCGGAGAATACCTATTGCTTATAATAAATCCTTGTGATTCTGCCTAGCTATTTATGTTATATTTTGAGGGATCTAGCGTGGGAGTGTTGATGGAGAGAGTGGGTTCTGTCTTTACTAATATTATAAGGGCAGGAGAGATAGCACAGGCCATAACAGCCAGGGCTACACAGAGAAACCCTGTCTCCAAAAACCAAAAACCAAAAAAAAAAAAAAAAAAAAAACAGGTCTGTGCTATGTGCTTGTAATCCTAGTTCTGGAGACAGGATGGGGGAGGGGCAACTTAGTGCTTGAGCTTGCAGGGGTTGGGGGGAGGGAAGCAGAGCCCTACACTCACTGTGGCCATCTCAGCCTACTAGGTAAGTTCCCCGGCCAGTGAGAGAACTTATTTGTGTCAAATAAAACATAGACAGCAAGCAAGGAATGACGCCAGGTTGTCATTTCTCCTTTCTACCTGCACATACATACATGTGCACCCACAGATACATGAAGATACACATGCAGGTACACACCTTTATGCACAACAAACAAAACTATGAATGATGTTGCTAATAGTAGCTAATTCGTTGGGCCCTGAGCCAATGTCTGTTTGGCCGTATAGATGACCACGATCATTCAGTTTTATAGGCAGGAAGTAGAGGCTTACAGATATCACGTGTCGTTTTCCCATAGCCACACAGATGATGGATGGCAGAGCCAGAGCATGAACCCGGGCTGTCTGACTCAAGAGGCAGCTCTCCCTTAAGGGATAAACTTCAAATTTAAGTGAGATTTTATGTGTAGGAATGAGATGACCGAGGGACAGACTCCAAGGGCTGGGAACCATGTGTGTCTCACGTACAAGGAAGTCGTTCTTTTCCAGCAAAGAGAAAGATGTGTTCTTTCTTTTCTTTTTAGTTTCTTAGACTCAGTATACCTCTCTTAGAAGCTTGTGACACCCATGGGTTCAAACACTGACATGAGGGGCTCATGCGTTTTCTTTGAAGACCAAAAACTTTTTTTTTCCTGCACATGAGATGCATGACAGGTGTGTTATTGTTTTCCCTATGCTGGCCAATAAATATGATGTGCAATATCCAGTCCTTCTATTTGTGCAAACAATGGTACTGGGTTTTGCTTGTTTGTTTATTTTATTTTGTTTCCTCCTTATCTGTTTGCAGCCTGGAGAATCTCAGCACTCTCTAGTTGCTTAAAGCATGCATTGATTCCCTAACACCTGCTGAAAGATTAGGGTCCTACCAGCACAGACCAACCAGTAGGACTCAAAAATTTCCATAGCCTTTCCTGCCAAGCCTGTCAATCCCCACACATGGGAAGGAATTCGGCAGATTCAGGAGCCCAATAAATACTTGTTAAATGAGACAGGGACTGAGTTTTGCAAATATGCACCGTAATAGAAAAGGCACTGTGCATCATGCTGAGGGCTTCTGAGAGAGAGAGGGAGGGCAGGCTTTAGTCACAGGATGCTTGCATCTCTCCATGAGTGGCAGACTGGCCAGCCCCTAATTGCCTACCTGGAGGGACACTGTGTCCCCTTAGTGTAGAAGTATTAATTAATAGGCCTTAAAATTAAAAAAAAAAAAAAAAAAGAAAATCTGACCACGACCAGCCCATGTTTCTATCTTTGTGTTAACGAAGGCGTGCTGACTGTTTCCCCTCCATGTTGTATTTTTCTTTCTTTGATTAACTTCTTTATTTGCAGTTTTGTACATGTATATAATGTAGTCCAGTTATTCTCTGCCCAATACACTCCCTTCCACTCCAGGTTCATGATTTTTGGTTGTGTCTTATAACCCACTTCGTTTAACCAAGGCCCAATAGTGCCACCAGTGGGTACACAGCTGAAGGCAATGACTCCCCTTCTCTCTGACTCTATCAGCAAATAGCTCAGCAGTGGGGGGTAGGGCCCCTTCCCTCCTCCTCCCTTCTCCATGCCTAGCTGTTAACGATAGGCCCATTTTTGTGTAGACTTACATTTGCGGTGAGTGTGCAATTGTCATGGCAGTCTTGTCCAGAGGTAGACTTTTTCAGCTCTTCTCCCAATCTTTCCGTTCTTACATTCTTTCTGTCCCATCTCCTGAAGTGTCCCCGAGCCAGAGAGGAGAAGACACTACGAATCTCTTCTGTGGGGCTGAGCTTTCAGCTATCAGACGTCCTCATCCCTTAACAGCCAAGGGTCTCTGCATTTACTCCTTTTCAATGGAGACAGGCTTCTCTGTTTACATTTGAGAGAAATATTTGTCTATAGGTATACATACAAATATTTAGAAGGCAGTGAGACATTTTGTCAGAGTTAACACTTTCATCAAAGAGGCAGGATACAGACTTAACATATAAGAAATCTATAGTCTTTCTACATACTAAGGGTAAACACACCAAGAAAGAAATCGGGGAGACGCTCCTATTTGTGAAGGCTTTGAGAAAATTACCTTGGGGGAACCCTGAGGAGGTGAAGGACCTCTGCAGTGAGAACTTTACAATTTCAAAAAAGAAATTAAGGAAGATGCTAGACAATAGAAAGAACTCCCATACTTGTGAATTGTTTGATATTGTAGAATGACCATCCTACCAAAAGCTGTTCATAGATTGTGTGCAATTGCAGTCAAGATCCCCATGCTAATTTTCAAAGAAAAAACTATATAGTATTTTTCTTCTTATAAGTTAGGGAAAGTTCAGTATCCCTGGGGCACAGAAGGAGCAGAGAGGAGAGACTTTCCAGCCCTTGTGAGAAGTGGGAAACTGTTCTTCAGAGGCTTCTCATCCCCAGAGGCAGGAATACCTGGGAGAGACTGCTCCCTCAGAGAGTTCAGGCCGCTGTCACAAGGGCTATAAAGGGACACTCAGCCTGTGCTCTTATATCTGTAGCCAGACTTCACGAGTATTTTTAGGGCCCCTTTGTCTCAATCTGATTTCTGCTTAAGACTTTTACCACATGTAGCCTGTGTTGAAATGACTTTTAAACTACTCTCTCAGCAGTGGAGGAGGGGTTAGGTCAGCCTTTAAATAGAGGATTTTTCCCCCTTCCTTTTAATTTTTTATTTTTTTATTGCTAAATATCCAACAGGCTGAATGGAGGAAATTCAAGTCTAACCCTGGAGGGACCCTGTTTAGTCATCTGTCTAGACAGATGAGTGTCTGTAATGGGACTCTCTTACTTTTGCTTTGTGGGACAGAAGGTGGTCCTTCCAGTTCAGCTGGGAAGATGCTAATGTTTTGTTTTGTTGGTTGACCCACAAGCTGCTGTCAATAAGCTAAGAAAGGGACTCAACCTCTGACCGATGACTGTCTCGCGTGTGGCAATTCAGTTATGAACTATGGGCAAGAAAAGACAGGATCTGCATGGAGAGACCAGGTTAAAATCCGGCAAGCCTGCTCCCCTTTCAGAACCTCACTTTCTTCTCTTTAAAAGGAAAAGATTTTTTTTTAAACTTCACTTTTTAATGAATTTTAAAGAAGAGAGTGATCTAACTCACAATGCTTGGTTCCTCGTAGGGGCTGGCCAAATTTCCCTTCTTTTATTCATTTCCTGGCCGCTGTGGAAGCCCTTAACTTTCTTCCTTTTCTGTTGTGAGGATTCGATTGAAAAAGTAGGAGTGTCAGCTCATGGTTTTAGGACCACACTGTTGACACACTCATGGAGAGGTGTGAGCAGTGCCACCCCAAAGCACAGAAAATCTGAGAGAGGGCCAAGTTCCCGTGAGAATAGAAGAACGTTACAGGTACCATTTAGAAATACAAGGTATCTAAAGACAATCAAATTCAGAAATCTCAAAAGACATGGCAGCTACCTGGGAGGTGGCCCGAGAACGTCTGGGCACCGGGTTTTTAGACTTTCAGTCAGGCAGGAAGAGTGAGCTCTCGAGCTCTCCTGTACAAGGGCGTTGTAGCTACTCAGCGATAGAACTACGTTCACTTAAAGGTGTGCCAGGGGAGTAGATATGAGGTGAACTTCCGCCAGCTCCACCCCAGCTCCCTCAGAAAAACTGGTCAAAGCCTGAATAGGGTAGAGTGGCTTTCCTTGGAAGGGCAGGAAACTGAGAACTTGCCTGAAAGGACTGTGTATTAGCAAGGCTTTCTCAAAGTAGATAGCCTGTGTTTTTAAATTGTGTGTGTGTGTGTGTGTGTGTGTGTGTGTGTGTGTGTAATTTGTGTATATATGCTCCTTACATCTGTATAGAGGCCAGAGGAGGACACTGGGTGTTTTGTTCTATCACCGACTTCCTTCTTCCCTTGAGATAGGATCTTTCACTAAGGCTGAAACTATTGGCTACCCTCCTAGCTCCTCTTCCCTGTGGGGTTACAGGGGCAACAGGTCTGTGCAGCCGTACCACACCCAGCATTTTACACAGGTGCTAGGGACTGAACTGAGGTCCTGATGCCAGTCAGCAAACAGTGGCTCTCACTTCCCAGAGCCACCTCCTCCCCGCCCCCGCCCCCGCGTGCGCCCCTGAGTGGATAGCACATTAACTATCTCACCCCTCCTTCAACCTCTCCTTTTAAGTTCTTCATGGATTGTCCCTGAAAGTCACACCTGGAACATTTTATCTCTTTTGTTCGGTTTCATTTTCACCATGCACGCACTGCATTGTGGGAAGACCATGTGCTTGGAATCGGAAAACAGGCCTCAAGCAGAAAGGTGCGAAGGTCCTGCCGTGTGGGCTGTAAAGCCCTCTCAAGGCCTATAGACAAGAGAGTGGGCAAGTCCCCTCTCCGATGGTCTATTTTAGATCCTCACACTGTCCCTGCTGCTGCTGCTATTCGCTCTTTCTAGGATGTGGGGTTTATTACTGGTGGGGTGTATGAGAGCCCGGTGAAGCGCTAAGGGGTGCAAGTCCCGCCTCTCATCCAAGGGAACTGTGGTTTGCCTGGGGATGTGTTCGACCCCCGGCCATCGTGGATGAGGCTCTTAGCTACTGTGTGTCTTCAGAACCGTCTGCGTTTCTTTGGGTGAAGCCTCGCTTTGAGATGTTGCTCCTCAGGCAGCCAGGGAACTTGAACTTGTCTTTGCTTAGGGCCTAGGCTGCATGTCTCTTGTTGTTGCAGACAGACAGGCTGAGCTGGCCAGGGTCCTGGCCACAGTGCCCTGGGGCTTCCCGAAGGCACCCTGCATACCTTACATACCTGCCACTGAGATCAGATAGGTGAACTTCCGCCAGAAGACTGTCTCCAAGGTCCCTGAGGGCGATCCACACAGGCAACCGGCTGTGCACACTCTCAAGGAGCCTGCTGTTTGTGGCCATTGCACACGAGGCCCCTACGGGGAGAGGAACCTGACCGGCCTAATTGACTGCAGAATTTTTATTCGTTCTGATGTCACAACTTTATTAACCCTGCCTTCAAGCAGTTCATATTCTATTTGTCGAGATAGACTTATAAAGGAACTACGACACACAGTGCAGATTTTTTAAAAAAAATATGAAATGGATTTATAGGCTCAGCACAAGTGAACATACAGGAGAGGGGGCTTGGCGGATAAAGCCATCCTGTGAGGGAAAACATCCCTCAGGTTCAGAGAGCCCAGATCAGCCACAGCCACAAAGAAAGCAAGGGAAAGCAAGCCCTTCAGCAGCAGAGGAGAGAAGCAGATACCCATGATGTCAGCAGACCCTTTCCTACCCCACACTGTGGTTCTTGACACCCATGGCCGAGGAATCCCACCAGAACGTAGTGCTTTGCAAGACCGTGGATACGGTACCTTTGAGTCATGTCTCTTTCAATACAACAGCAATCAATAAAAATCCCCAGTAAAATGTGGTTAACCACAAGGACATCCCTCCCCACCCCCACCCCCGTGTCAGCACTGTGATTCATTCAGCCCTGTGCTTCTAATATTATCTCACCCTGGGAGGTACGTACCCTTCTTCAAGTAAAGAACAGAAGTCCTGCTCTTTTCTGGGCCCCCTGCTTCTCTGCCTAGGACCCCTGGGGAGCTGAAACCTACCAGGTACCTGTGTGGGTGACTAGGTCCAGGAAAGCTCTAAGCGGATCTCAGGATAACGGGATGGAAAAGATGTGGCCTGCAATCCCCTGAAGGTGTCCCTGAATTAAAAGCTGCTCTGGCCTCTTCCCACACCTTCATTAAAATAAGTGCCGAACACAGGCCTCCCGTGGCCATCACCTCTGTGTAGCTCATTAGAAACATATGCGGTCTCCCTGTGTTTTCCTTACCTGTAAGGGAATAAATTCTGACGACCTGGGGGAGGGGGGCAATGGGGGAGTCAAAATGAGGAAGGTGCGGAAAGGGGGGCTATGGAAAGACCGTCATCTGTGTGTGTGTGTGTGTGTGTGTGTGTGTGTGTGTGTGTGTGTGTGTGAAGAGTCCAGCTATTAAGCTATTATGACATCTGCACTAGAGAAGACCAGGATGAATGCTTACAGGCTGGTCTACAATATCATTTACATCTTTCTCTACATACCTTAATTTATTTGATAAATGATGAAGAAAAGCCCCGTTGCATCTAAAGCTTTTCCTTAAGATACCAGTTACCCTTGGCCTAGAACCGGTTGTGTTCCTTTTACTCACACTTGGTGTTTGCTCAGTAGCAGCGGCAATCCTTAGGAGAGCTTTTGGGGGGAGGGGGGCAGCGTTTTTGGAGACTTTGATTCATTTGATTCCGGGGGCAGTCGTGAGATTTGGATTTTCTTCATTTCTCTTTTGAAGACACCAAGGCGGAGAGAGGCTAAACTACTTCTTCAGATGATAAGGTGGCAAAACCATGACACCCACTGTCTCTCACCCCCATTAAGAGGAAGCTCAAGTCTAATTATGTCACCCAAGGCTCCAATGGCATGAGTGTATCAGATCATAAAACCCTGGGGAGAAAATGGCCTAGGTCTGAAATATTCGAAGAAAGATTTCTGTCTAGAAATAGATTCATTTTGACCTAAACTTTTGAATCAAAGCGCATCAAATATACTAGGGTCTCAAACTGAAAGGAGACAGCCATATGCAAAATTCTCATTGGGAGCCTTCATAATACACACACACACACACACACACACACTAAGTTCTCTGATTAGCGAGCAGTCCAATGTTTATAAGCTGGAAGATTTTCAGTATCTTTATTTGAATTGCACAAAGTGGCCAAATGCAGCTCGGCCCCAGGCTGCAGGGCCTGTGTGTCTTGGTGCCAAGACACTACTGAGCTCTGCCTGAGATGCCGAGCATTCCAGGCCTGTTACCTTGTAAGTGTAATATTTAACAGATTTTCTTTCCCCTAAGATGAAGAGCGGAGACTGAATAGCAGAGGTGCTGGATGTGGGCTGCATAAAATCAGAGGCATATTCGGATGGGGGATTACCTGGAAAAGTAAATGAAGGTTTGCCACAAACAATCCCTTCGCCGGCAACTCAGGATCTGGGAGGAAATAACAGAGGCGAAACACTTGGGTGTTCATCATGTGCCGGGCACAGTGCTGAATATTTTGCTTTGATGCTTCTATTTTATCCTCACCCTCTACAAGGCAAACTCTGCTAACTCCTCCTCCATTCGTGAAGAAGGTGCATCTGAGTCCCATGTACGGCCCACTGGTAACCCTGTGCTGTTCTAAGGTCCCTGCTTAATATGTTAGCACAGCTGGTGTAGGGCCAGCAATGCTAACAGCACATCTGGCAGAGCCAAACAGGCTCAGGAACCCGTCATGTCTTCCATTCTTTTCCTTTCTTTAACCGTCCCATATGCCCTAGGAGTCAGACGTTATGGTCTTCCATTCCTGGAAACTGAGTAAAAGGTTAAGTCACTTGTTAAAGGCCACACTAGTGTGTGGTAGAGCCAGGGTAGAATCCATGTGTGCTGGATTCCAAACCTTAAGTCTCTTTACATCTTCATGTGGTACCGACGACAAGATCACAGGCCAACCCCGGAAGTCTGGGCCAGCTGGGATCTCTGTGACATCCCTGAAGGAGAGTAGGTTTGAGGGCAAGCAAGATGGCTCTGTGGGTAAACAACGTACATGCTGCCAAGCTTGCCCACCTGAGCTCCGTCCCCAGATCCATGGGGGTGACGGGAAGAGACAACAGCGCCTACGTGTTGCCCTTGACCTATATGTGTGCTCTGCGGCACACGCGGACATGTGCTTGTGTACATTCTCAGCACAGATATGCACACTCATACACAATGTGCACACACAAAACATTTTTCTTAGTTAAAACAATTGTGGGATTCAAGGTAGCGTTTTAGAAGTTTGCATAGACCACGGTGTCTATACAAGCAAATGAGATCTTTCGGGTAGGCGTGTCTCTCTGTCTATGTGTGCGTGTGGGCATGCGCGTGTGTATGAAAGCTTGGGTGCTTGTACATGGGAACATACATGCCCAGAGGGGCATCTGAGACTAGGGCGTGGGGAAAATTAGTTTCAGACTGAGGAAATCCCTAGGTGCCAGAGGAGTCCTAACTCTCATCACTTCACTCATGACCTAAGGTTCGGAGACACCCAGCAGGTTGGGTTACCATTGTTACCCTTAACTCACCCACAGAATAACCCCACATTCACTTTGATGTGCTTTTGTGAAAATGCAGCCTTCCTTCCTGCCAGGCAAGGTCCTTATGAGCCCCTCCGCCCCCTGCAGTGCCAGGGCTGCCATCCAAAGAGGCTGGAAATACAAACAGAAGGGCCTCACTCCCCCAGGCCCCTTGCAGGAGTTCTTTATTCAGCTACCAGTCCTTTCGCCTCAGAAGGTTCTGCTTTGGTTGAATCTCACCCCAAAAGCAATATTTTTAGCTAGAGGTGGAAAATTCTAGAAGCAAAGGTGTGAAGTGAAGCTTTTTGGTGAGTGGTGTCCATGGAAGAGCAGTCATCCTTAGCATGGACGAGATGTGCTCCAAGACACACATTTAGGCGCAGCGGGGCTGTATTCACAAAGGTCCTTGATGGCCACCGCAGCCTGGATGGCGGTTGCTAAGCAACCGCTCGAACTTCTTTAGTGAAGCAGGGAGTCGGGGCTTTTCTTTGTGGACAATCAGGCTTTTCTCTGCTGGCCTCCAAGTGCCACTGTGTCCTGTGAACACCGGGATGTGGGGACCAAAGCCAAAGGACGATTTTCCATAATTGGATATGTTCAGGTAAAAGAGGTAAAGCGAGTAGCTGGAAATGAAGCCCCGCCCTTTGGGTAGAGAAGTCTGCCTTTAGAAGATGAATTCTTGAAGCCATCAATGCCTGTTCCTAGGCCAAAGCTCAGGTCAGCCTCAGGCCTCAATGCCCTCTCCTCTTCTGAGAATGCCCCCTTGCAAGTTGCAAACGCTGTGGTGTAAAGCGCAGGCTTTACCTACTCATCTCAACTGTAGAAAACAGGTGTCTGTGACACACTGAGGGGTCCATTACCCAGTCCAACCTGACTGCACGAATGGGCTCAATTCGGGCGGATTCTGAGATCTCTGCTCGTCAGGGTGGGCAGGAACACCGTTTTCCAGTGACTCTGCTAATGGCCTGAAAGGCAAGGCTGCAAAGCATGGGTCTCTCGAAATGCCTCTCCTATTGCAATAGCAGTCTACATTAACAACGACAAGGACAAAACTGTCCAAGAGTGATTGCTGACTTGCCTTCCAAAAGTTCTGTGTGCCTGTGCGCGTGTGTTTCACAGGCAATGGATGACATGTGGCCTCTTTTGGCACGGGGCATCTTGATAAGAATCCCCAAGCACTCCTTGTTTGAGCTGTGTATCCACTCACCAATCATGGATGTGCGGGGTGTTCCTGTTTCTTTCTTTTCCCTTTTTAATTAAAGGATTTTACCCTGGCTATTGTGTAGGGGACTCACAAGACATAGGACACAGACCTCGAGTCAGGATTACGAAGTAAAGGTGGAGTTTGGACAAGCCCCGCCTTCTGACCCTCAGCGTCACTGTGCATCTACGCAGGCGCAGGTGTACTTGCCCTCTGCCTTTGTATGCCTTTCTACACCTCAGAGTTTAGCATTCGTGCAAGCTTTGTGGTTATGTTTAACAGTTCTCTAGCAATGAGATGTACAGAGAGTTTATGGAAAGGTTATTTAAACCACATATGGCAATTCGGTCACTAGCCTTCCCGAACATCTTGTTGCATTAAGAAGAAGAAAAGGAAGGGTTGCGGATGTAGCTCAGTGGTAGAGCTCTTTGCCCCGCATAGCCCCAGGGGAAGGTGGCGAGGCCGGAGGCAGAGAGAATGGCATTAAACACCTTAAGTATTTGGAATGCCTTAAACACTGGATACGTGTCTTATTTTTAATGAATTTTGTTTTCATAATTCATTGTTTTATAGGACTGGAGGTTATTTTCTTTCATAAGGAATTAATTCAGGTATTGAAGTAGATTCAGGACAATGAAACCCACACAGTGGAAAAGCATTAGTAGTAGTTCATGGGATATTTGAAAGTAATAGATAGGCAAGCAAACCAAATGCTAGTCTCTCTCTTAAAAACATTTAAGCGCGTGCGTGCCTGCGCGTGCGTGCGTGCTTGCGCGTGCGTGCGTGCGTGTGTGCGTGCGTGTGTGTGTGTGTGTGTGTGCACTTCAGCGCGGTGCCATGGAGACTGGAAGACGGAGTCAGATCCCTTGAGCTACAGTTATAAGTGGTTGTGAGCTGCTGCCAGAAGTGGGTGCCGAGAACTCAGACCTTTTAGAACAGCAAGCACCCTCAACAATTTCAGGTAATAAATTCTACCTGAATCTTAAAATGAAGGCCTGACAGTGTACTATAAACCAATTCTTTTCTGGCTCTACCACTTACTAGCTGTGTGGTCTCTGATGTGTTTAGTTCAGGCAGGGTGGTGCTGCACTGTAAGGACTTTGGAGCCAGAAAAGCTCATGAAGGAAAGGAGGGAGGGTTAAGGGAAAGGGATCCCACCAAAGGCTGTTGCTTCAGACACTGAGGATGTGGTAGCAGGACAGAGAAAAGGCTGAGCTCCAGGCCTTTGGCAGTTATTAAAATGGAGTTGTGTGGTTGGTTCACAGTGTGGCTCCCTCAGTGCAAGCTAACAGAACTGCCTCTCTCTCCTAAGCCTTAGTCCTGAGCCTAGTTCCCTCACCTGAAAGATGATGGTATGAAGAAAAGATTGCCCTGGGAGAGTCCTTCAGACTCAGCTATTGTGATTGTTTTTTTTTTTAAAGATGTATTTATTTATTTTATGTATTTGGGTGTCCTCAGACACACCAGAAGAGGGCATCGGATCCCATTACAGATGGTTGTGAGCCACCGTGTCGTTGCTGGGAATTGAACTCAGGACCTCTGGAAGAGCAGTCACTGCTCTTACCTGCTGAGCCATCTCTCCAACCAGTGATTGGCTCTTGACCTACTGAGACTGGTCCTGGAGACCAACTTTACACTGATTTATCCCACCTAACTTTAAAGCTCATGGACAATTGGTACATACTGTGGGTTCTGACCGTAGGACGGTGGAGGGCGAAACTATGGTGCTCTTGAACTTGAAGATAACCTGTGGGGAGGATCTACAGACTAAGATTTGAGAATGGAACGCAGGTGCTTGAGTGGTTTCCAGGGAGTGCTCCCCTACATCCCCACTGTCATCTGTAGAAATCATGACAGAGTGATCTTAAACACTCCCAAGAGGGGCCAGAGTTTACACTCTGAAGCCTAAGTGATCCCTTCTCAGTTTGAGGCGCATGTGGTGAGTGGGAAGGAAGGAAAGTTCAGGACCTGGGTGTCACTCCTCTGTCCCCTCGCTGGTACTTTGTGGTGGCTGTCTCTGGACCTCAGTTGCCTTATCCGCAGACTGGAAGATAAAGCTCAAGAGTTATTTAGGGACCAGAGGATTAGATAGGAACATGTGATCAGATGCTCCTCTGAGGATGGCTCATCCAACGCGAGTTAGCAAGACTACTTCCTTTTACGAGAATGGCCTTCTTTGGTTCTGGCTAGAGCCCTATGACGTGACCCACAGTTGACAAGCACAAGGTTGAGTCTTCTTCGATGGTGCATGACTTCAGAGGCCAGTGGGAATTCCTTCTAAGAGGCAGCAGTCCTTGGTCAAAACCCTTGATCCCTTGGCCATGAGACTTGGAAGATTTTCCATGAAGGGTTTAGCATCCACATGTCAGAGCTGAGGCTGAAGTCTCTTTGCTGCGCTTCAGCAGATAGTTATGAATGAGAAATGACAGTAGTCTTGGCTGGAGAGGGCCTGCTAAGGGAACAGCGATGTGGATCGCATGTCATCTTCTTCCAAACCTAAATTGGCTTTTCAGAAGTTCTGCCTCACATTGTGATGCTACCTGGCTCTGTTTCATCTTTGACTGATGGAGCAATTAAGACTAGCCCAGACTACTGGGTCACAGGATAGCGTGACCTGCTATCCAGTTCTCTCCTTGAATCTCACTACAGGAGACACTGTCTGGTCTCAGGGTGGCTTTGGTCCTTTCTGTGATCTGTTAGAAGGCTCTTCCCTGTGCTAAGCTTGAGTTGTTCTTGTATTTTTTTTCCTTTTACAACTCTTATCCCTGAAGCACCACAGAGCACGTCTTTATGAGGTGGGGGCAGGGAAGAGTAGAAACTGGGCTTGGAGACAATCAGACTTGAGGCACTTTTTCAGCCAATTATCTGTTTTTGGCTTTATGAGGTTGAACAGTGGCTTGCCTCATGATAAACTCCAGTTCTTCAACAGAAGGGTGGAGGTGAGAAACTGTTGGATCCACAGTCTGTACTACACACACACACACACACACACACACACACACACACACACACACACACACAGGTATTTATATGAGATACCAGATGACACGAAGGTTACAAAAAGGTGATTATGCCCAAGAAAGTACCTTGTCCATGTGTTCAACTGTGAGAAGTGCTGATGATAATTTCATTTGCTGGAAGTTTACTTATACACCTGGCTTTTGGGGGATCTAATTGGTCATTAGTCTTTTATAAAGACAAAAGAAAAACTTCATTACATTTGCTCTCTCTTTCTCTCTCTCTCTCTCTCTCTCTCTCTCTCTCTCTCTCTCTCTCTCGTGTGTGTGTGTGTGTGTGTGTGTGTGTGTGTTCACATGGCACAGTGTACACATGGAAGGACAACCTGAAAGAGTTGCTTCTTTCATGTCTCGTGGGCCCTGAGGCTCAGAGAGGTCATCAGGCCTAGCACAGACTGAGCCATGTCACCCACACATCAATGATTTTTGCAATCATAAGAGCAGGTAGTATTCTAGAGTTGTCCTACTGTGTCATGCTCAGACCTGCCACAGGTCCCTGATACCAATAATTACAACTGGTGAAGCAGGAGTGTCTGGTCCCAAGAGTTTTGATGAGGCCTTAGGGCAGAGAAATGAATGGCTCCTGTCCCCAAGGTTTCCCATACTGCCACTGCCTTGACTCTTGTAACCTCTCTTACAGCCCTTTATAGAAAAGACTTATTGATTTTGGCTGAGGGTATACATAACTCTCCTTTTTGGCTCCCAGAATAGTGTTACTAATATGACTTTACATTTATTGAGCATTTGCTATGCTCACATTTATTGACTCTTGTCATTCTTAGGGTTGTTCTTACCAGTGAATGTAGTTAGGTTTGGTTTAAAGATGATGCATCATCATTTGCTTCCTCTGACTCAAGACTATCTGCTGAAGCCCAGGGAAGAGCCTTTGCTTTTAGTTCTGACATGTGGTCATGTTAAAAAGATTCATGGCCAAGAGGACACGGGGCTTCTGTACAGAAGTCTTATGAATTGAGGGAATATTTTACAAAGCTTTAGTTAGATCCAAATAGCTAATGGCTGTGCTCTCGAAAGTAAGTAGACTTGCTAAATTCAGAATGATAAATAAGAAGGAGGTGTTACCCTCTCCCACCACTGTAAAGGCCTAAACAGGACTCTGTACTCCACATGACAAATGCTGTCAAAAGAGAAGGGAGTAGCCGAGTGTGCTTTCAAAGAGCTAGAAGTACTCCCTCTATGAAATGAGCGTGGGCTGGACATTCAAGGGTGGACAGCAGTTCTCTTATGTAAAGGGTTTCTAGGTGAAGAATGACCAGCGCGTTGGCATGCCAGCAGTCCTTGGCATGTCTGGAGATTGGAAGTGATATGGTCTGCTTAGAGTAGGGGAGAGAGCCCAGACAGGGCTGCCAAGGGAGTGGAGAGGAGGTGACAGAATGCTCATGCATCTGGGAAGGTAGTTTGGGGCCACAGGGTACAGAGAGAAGCATAATGGAACTGACCGTCTGAGTAGTTTAGGTGTGTTGAGACTTTACTGTTTGTTGGAGGTTAAGTGTGGGGGGAAGGGTAATTAAAAATGGATGTGAGCTTGCTTTGTTTTACCGTATTCTCATTGGAACGACTCTGAAGATGTGAGTATGGCTTAACCTTGTTCAATGAAAGTAAGTTTTAGTGTAGTATAATAGTGCCTCGCCTCTATTTATCACTCAGAAAACTCAACATTTTCAGCATGCATGGTCATATTCAACTGTGGCTAGAGCCTTCGAAGGTGATCTCAAGTTCATAGGTACAGTGAAGCTATGGGTTTTTCCTCGAGTAACAAGATTTTAGCAAATAGGAATTCCACACCAAGACACAGCAGTCCTGTGTAGAAACCTTTCATCCCATTGGTGGTGAGACTTGGAAGATTTTTTGCTGAAGGGCTTATCACTACCACATTAGCTACAGCCCAAAGCCTTGAGTCAGGGGTTCAGAATGGCAATGCCCTTGGCCAGTGGGCGCCACTGAAGGAGCCTCCTTCCAAACAAGCATGGCTACTGCAGAGGAGTGCCAACTTTGAACATCAAAGATACCCAGGTCTCCACCAGCCACAGTTGGTAGACTCTTGCCCCAAATCTTATTAGATATGAGGAAATTGATTTATGTGTGACGGCATCACAGTGCCCACAGCAGATCTGTAGTGACACCCAACCAGCATCTTCTTAAAACTCCTTTCTGAGAGCCTCTCCCACGGGGCACAATTCAGATTACTACACAGCCCAGGGGCCACTGTACAAGATCTGTTCATGCATGATTTTTTAAATGTCCCTTTACCCTCACAAGATACTCTGACTGAAGCCTGGAGACATATAGTCACCTCTGTGCTGACCCTCTTTATTATACTAGATTCATAAAATGCTTTTAGGATTCCATCTGGACAAGACAGATACTTAGAATGCTGAACATGCCATTGAAGTTCATGGGTCTGTCTCGCCGCTTCCTCTCTGTGACCAACCCCTACTACCCTTTGACTGCATGGACAGGAATACATAGACAATGAAGATACGTAGATACTGAAACAATGTTTTGATGTCCTTTAAAGGAATGGCTGCTGGAACCAGAGGCCCAATATGCCCCAGAGAAATGGATGTGGAAAGAGACTCTGTGTATAATTATAGCAGCTCTGTAGAAAAGGTCCATTTAGTTGTAAGAGCTCCCAACTGCCTTCCTAAAATAAATTGTCATATACAGTTGTTGTTGTTGTTGTTGTTGTTGTTGTTTTCAATAGAAGAGTCAGAGAGTACAGGTTTCTTATATTTGTTTTTTTTGAATGTGTATATATGTGAGTAGTGTTCGTACATATGTGTGTGAGCGCACGTGTGTGTTTGTGTGCATGTGCACAGGAGTGCAAGTGTGTGTGGAAGTCAGGAGTACACATTTGGTGCCTTCTTTATTGTTCATTATGCTACTGATCAAGGCAGGATCTCCGAGGGAGCCTGGAGTATGCGGCTTGGCCTAGTCTAGTTATCCAGTTTGCCCCAGGCTTTCCTTGCCTCTGTGTCACGAGTTCACTGTGGCTTTTGTGTGAGTTCTAAGGATCCAAACTCCAGTCTTCGTGTCTGTGTAGTGAATACTTTATCTATCGAGCCATCTCTTGAGCCCCAGTTGGAGTCTGTGTTGACTTGCGTCAATTGCCTGCCGTATGTTGACTGAGCTCTTGATGGAAAGGAAGTCACAGCTGTCCTGTCTCCAGAGGGACATTTAGTGAGCACAGTAAATGTCAGGACAATTGCGGATTATTTTGAGCACCAAAAATTGATTTTTTTCCCCAAGTCTGATGACCATTCTGGCACCCGTACTGTTTTGCCTATTGCTTTAGCTGCCTGGGGACCATCATGAACAAAAAAACGCAAGCCCATCCAAAGACATCTTCATACTGGGGTGGGAGCACCCTCTCAGAGGAGGAAGAGAGGGTGGTGAGAGGGAGGGTCTCTGAAGGGGAATCAGGAAGGGAAGGATGCAGCTTCGATGTAAATAAAATAATATTTTAATAAAAAAAGACATCTTCATCACAAAGACATCTTCATCCCCCATGAATCACAGGGACCCCAGCAGATGTTCTTCCTTAGTTTCCTGCCTTCCTTCCCCACCTCCTCCTTCTCTTCCTTCTTCCTCCTCTCTGCCTCATTCCCACCTCCAGGCCATCCCCAAAGCTCTGTACAGGGGAGGTCATTGTTTACTGGCAGCTGCTGGCAGCTGATCCTCCATCAGGATCCCCTCAGGTGCTGTCCCCTCAGGCTGCTGGAAGCCGCCTTTGCACTTGGCACTGAAAAGAGCCTTCACAGTAACAACCAAGAGAAGAAGTCCTTTCAAGGCTGGCTGAGAGGCAGCGTATGTGTTTAAACGTTGCTCCATCCCTTCACGCTGGACTATGATGTAGGTTTCCGAATTGGCCTCCTTAGCCTGCTATATTTGTCGTGTGCTTGCCATAGGGAATGGTGTGGCTGCAGTGGCTGCCTTGTATTTCACAAGGGAAGCTAGACCTCAGCTCTGGAGTTGTCTTAGTCATCCATCGCTCTGTTACTGAGAAGAGAGACACTATGACTAAGGGAACTCCTGTGAAAGAAAGCATTTAATCAGGGGCTGGCTTACAGTGTCTGCTGCTTAGTACATTGTCATCATGGTGGGAAGCCTGGTGGCTGGTGGCAGAGCAGCAGTAGCTGAGAGCTCTGTTCTAATCTGCAAGCTAGTGAGAGATCCCACCGCCTTCAGGGTACAGGGGARGAAGCAGAACTCYCCCTGGTGTAAACTTCCCACCTCTGGACCCTTGTTTACTGTTAACATTACTCAAGCTCTACTCAGCTGGATGGACACTCCGCTGTGGGGCTCCGGGACTCTGCTTTCATCCTAACATGCTGGTAAAAATAATGGTCTGTCTTCTGCAAAACTCTTTTTAAAAGAGGATTTAGTAAATCATGGTAGAATAAGGCTTGTTTTGTGTGTCAGCTTGATCCAAGAACCATCAGAGAGGTAGGAGCCTCCGCTGAGGAAACGGGTCCACAAGATCCAGCTGTATGGCTTTTTCTCAATTAGTGATCGATGGGGGAGGCCCAGCACATGCTGGGTGGCATCCCTAGGCTGGTGGTCCTGGGTTCTATAAGAAAGATAGCTGAGCAAGCCATTAAGTAGACCAGTAAAAGACAACCGTCTGTGGCCTCTGCATCAGCTCCTGCCCCCAGGTGCCTGGCCTGTTTGAGTCCCTTCCTGACCTCCATCAATAATGAACAACAATATGGAAGTGTAAGCCAAATAAATCCTTTTCTCCCCAACTTGGTTTTTGGTCACGGTGTTTCGTGGCAGCATTAGAAACCCAGCTAAGACAGATACATAGGAAAGCAGTCGGCAACAAGATTAAATGGTCATTTATGCTATTCCATTTACCCAGCAGCCTTTGCACTACCCAGGCTGCCAGGGGTGTCTGAAGCCCACTGAGTTTTGATTTCAGTCACAAAGTTTTCTCCAAGCTTCCTAAAACAAGCAGAGATAACTCTCAAGCTTACCCATAAAAGGAAACTCATTGTCTCTTAAGAATCCTCTTTCCCTTCTTAAAATCACAGTGCTATCTAAGTTTTCTGACTTCTCAGATAAACTGGAACTAGTTGGATTAACTCTATCGACTCTCTGGGTATTGTTTTTATTCTGCTTCCTTTCCCAGCGTCCCTCAGAATGGATTAAAATGTGGACATTCTATGGCCTCTATACACAAAAATAATGACATTGCAGCTCAGCTGTAAGATCGTTCTCACCTAGTTCAGTTGTTAGTGTGTTAAACAGTTGAAAGGGCTTGGCTGTGGGCTGCTTCTGCAGTGAAGACTCAACTAAAGACTCAGTTTTCTCCCTCCTCTTATGAATGGTGGCCCGACCTTGAAGCACAGAAAGCTGCTCTGCGCCCAAATGAACAGAATTCTTAAACTAAGCATCACACTCTGGCCACACTCCAGAGTCCCTGCGTGGTACGGTTCCTCCGGATTCCTGTAATTCCTATATGCTCCCATATCTTAATTGCCCATAGCTGTGTCGCCAGTACAAACAGGATGAGGGACAAGTGCACACCCTGTGCAAGTACCCACCAGCCCTAAGAAAGCTCCATCCTGGAAACCTCTAGTGTTTTCTGTAGGGTTCCAAGTGGTTATCTACTGAAATGCCAATGGAGATAGCAGGGAACTTAGCGATCCTTCTGAGCAGGTCAGACACCTCGCGATCTTTATAGTCCAGATGGAGAGCTACCATTTAAAACTCTAAACTAGCATCCAGCTTTTGAAGGATGTGCATTTGGAAGGTAGTCTCTGAGACTGGCCAGCACAGCTTGGGAATGCTGGAATAAACTGGGTTCCAGTACTTTCTCCTGTCTGTTTTCAATAGGGACACAGCTGGCCTGATGACCTACTTTGAGGGTGCCACTGGGTAAATCAGAAGCTCCTTCATGATGACAGGTGACAGCCTAGTTTCAAACTCAGCTGTTCCGCGTGGAATTGAGCAGTTCAGTGCACCGAGCCTGGAAACGGTGTGAGATCAGTGTGCACTGGGGTCTGTATCCACTTCAACACACAGTCGGCAAGTTGTTTCTTATCTGTAAATTTAGGTTATCAATTTAGGTTACCTGTCTCCTGAAACATTATTTAACAAACTGATACACAGGTTGGCTGTGCCAGCCTTCAAATTCCTCTCAGTGAGTTCTATTCCAAAATCAGCTTCAGCAAATTAAACACACAGGGGGTGGTGATAAATGATGAGCCCTGCACACAGACGCCTCGGGGCGTCAGTGCAGGATGAGAGCGCCTTGGCCAGGTGTGATGCCCCACCTTTAATTCCAGCCCTCGAGAAGCTGGCAGAGCTCTGTGCTTCCCAAGCCAGGCACCTCTGCATAGCAAGTTCCAGACTGGCTTGGGCTACTTAGTGAGATCCTGCCTCCCAAAGTGGGGAGGGGCTATAAATTTGTTTCCAGGGAAATGTATAGAATTGTAACATGGGTACAAAAGTAAAACTAAAATAGAGCTGGGCAGTGGTGGTGCACGCCTTTAATTCCAGCACTTGAGAGGTGGAGGCAGACAGATTTCTGAGTTCAAGGCCAGCCTGGTCTACAGAGTGAGTTCCAGGACAGCCAGGGCTACACAGAGAAACCCTGTCTCAAAAAAAAAAAAAAAACCCCAAATATATATATACATATGTGTGTGTGTATGTGTGTGTGTGTGTGTGTGTGTGTGTGTATAGTGTAGGTGTTAGCCTCTATGATTATGTTTAGGCTTAAAGGACTGATTTTAATATTGGGGCAAAAAGAACGAGGAAATGTGAACATGAAAAACAGTGAAAGGAATAGAAATTATCTGCGTAGAAATGAGATGAGGAGGAGATAACATGAGAACTGGCCTCAGAAATTTTAATCAGGACTGAGGGGACTCAGAAGCCCTTCTCTTAGGGAGCAGCCCCGGGCCTCTCCTGAAGCCCTGCACTTGGCCCTTGACAGAGAACGTTTGTACACCAGGAGCTTTCAGGGGCTGCTGTCCTGAGCCTGAGTTCTGACACTCAGAGGGGTCAGATGCCACTGAGCCTGCACACACCGGAGGGGCTCAGGCAGCCCCTCCGCACATGCTCACACTGTCCTGAAGGGCTGCAGAGGGTGAGCATCACGGCTTTTGCTTCACTTCGTTCAGACTGGCTCATCAGGACCTTTCCGTTCCTTTCCATGCTCCTTCTCTGCCAAGCCATGGGTTTAAGATGCTCCTACTAACATCCCGTGCCACTGGGTTCGGTTGGCAAACAGCTTGCAATTCTAGCCGGGTGTGCCCTGCCACTTATTAATGTCAGCTTCAAGGCAGAGCAGTGTATCAGCACGATGCCTCAAAGTAATTAAGTGACTGCCTTTCAAAAGGGGGGAGGGGAGGAAAGGCCCTAAGCAAGAAGCGTGCAGAAAACGCGAGGAACCCATATGCTGTACTGGTTAGGGTTTTTTTTTTTTTTTTTTTTTTTTTTTTTTTTTTTTTTTTTTTTTTTTTTTTTTTTTTTTTTTTTGTCCGGTTGATACAACTTAGAATCATTGGGAAAGCGGGAACCTCAATAGAGAAAATGCCATCTGATTAGCCTGTGGGCAAGTCCCAGGGCACATTTTTCTTGACTAATGATTTAGGTGGGAGGGAATATCTCATGGGGGCAGTGCTGTCCCTGGGCAGCCAATCCCGGGAGGTATACGAAAAGTAGTCGACCATGAGCCTGAAGAACAAGGCATGAAGCAGTGCTCTTCCGTGTCTGCTTCAGTTCCTGCCTTGAGTTCCCGCTAACTTCCGTCCATCATGGGCTGGACCTGGGAGGGAGCTGAACGCTGAGATAAACCCTTTCCTCTTTAGGTTGCTCTTGGCTGTGGTGTTTTATCACAGTGATAGAGAGTGAACTAGCACTCTAGATGTTGGATGGTTTTATTTGCTTGCTTGCTTGCTTGTTTTTAAGATTTCGGCAATGTCATCAGGCTGGTAAAAAGTTGTCCTGCCTGTGATGTGCACAGAGATCACGACAGAGCCGAAGGAGTGGGCATCGCCCTAGCAGAGAGAAGAACGCCAGGGTTTGTCTCTCAATGCTATTTGCAGCACAGGAAGATGAGATCCTCCCAGGAAGAGCAAAGGTGTCAAGGGTTGTGTCTTTTAACCCATGCTTTGCCAATACCGGGGGAACTGTAGACAAATCTTAATCCCTCAGGTTCTTCATCTGTAACAAGAAAGAAAAAGTAAATAAAATATGGTTCTTATTAAGGGGTTCAGGATGACTTTTAAATTGCTCCAGTGAAGTTTACTAAAGCAACCAACATGTATTGGTTGGTGTCTTTCTATTGGGCTTGTTTGGAGCGATTGTGTTCTCTGCAGTAGATGTATGAATTATGATGTTGTGGGGTCCTAGCCTCTTTAGCTGCATTGGTGGTTCACAAAGGTGACTGGATATCAGAGAACAAAGTACACAACCTCTTTGGTCTGTCAGTCTGTATATGAGTGTTTTGTCTGAATATATGTGTATGCATCATATGTATGCAAAGCCAGAGAGACCAGAATATGGTATCAGATCCCTGATAACTGGGAGCTTCCACGTTGGTGCTGGGGACTGAACTCAGGTCCTATGTAGAAACAGCCGGTCCTTGTCACCCTTGAGTGCTCCTAAAAGCATAGTTTAAAGGGAAGAAAGAAAGGAAAGAAAGAGAATAGAGTAGAAGAGTCGGGAGAAAGGGAGAGGGAGGGAGAGAAAAAGGGAGGGAGGAAGGGAAGGAGGGAAGAAGAAAGGAAGGGAGAGGTGGACAAAGGAAGAAATGAGGGAGGAAGAAAAAGAGAGATGTATGGTGTTATTAAAAAAAGATACTGCACTCTGTGAAACTGATCCCAAACATCTGACCCCAGTGCTGAACTGAGCAACGGTAGCCTATGTGTGGAGTCCTAGCCCTGGGAGGCTGAGACAGAAGGACCACGGGTATAAAGCCAGCCTGTGCTACATAGCTAGACCCTATCTTCAAAACAAGCAAGCCAACAAAAAGTAGCTTAATCCAGAGCTACGGTGGCCTTCCCTGGAAGACCATGAGGTCATTGACTAGCTCTTCCAATGTGGGTCCAGCCATACTCTTTCCATGATTACCTTCCCCGTATTGCTTCCAAGCTCACCAGTAGCCTTTTGCAGACACAGTTGGCCTGCTTTTCGGTACCCAGAGCTTTTACTGTGAAGCCCCAAACTTCCCCAGCCAGCCTAGAGGTGGCTGAGAATCCTGGAACAGTAAAGGAAATGGGTGTCTCCAAAGAGGAGGGCTTTTATGGGGGCAATGGAAACTTTGGGATAGAAAGTAGAAACTCCGTGTCTGTCACAGTTCAAGAAAACCAAACATCACGGGCCAGCACCACTGTTATTTCACTTTTTTAAATTTCTCTCTCTCTTTCTTTCTTTCTTTTTGCTGTGTAAGAAGGGGCCCAAACAGTCCTGCTGACAGTATGCAGGGTCTCAAATAGCAGCTTGATGAAGGCCAAGTCACACAAGCTGACACTGGTACAATTAGGCTCTCCACTGCCAGCAGCATGTCAAGTCTGACACCGTCCCCCTCTCGGAGCCTCCGCTGTAAATTGCAGATGCTGTGGTGCCCTGTTACATTTAATAGGTGGGATGGCCGGAGAGAAAATCAGAAACCACGGCCGATGGGCTGTTTATTTCTCAGTCATTTTGTGTTAAATTGCTGTGACTTGAATGTCAGCGGTGTCGGGATGTGGTGGTGAAACTGAATCTACAGCCAGTGTGCCAAGACAAATTTCAGAAAACCCCAAAACACAATTGTCTTGGTTTCTTGCTGGCTGCGCCTATGCACACACAAATAGGAGCTGATTTATTGCCCTCCAACCGTTGGGTGTGCTGATTGTCTTGTTGCATTCTGGGGGCTGTCTAATAAACCCCCAAACTACTTCCCTGCACACCGAGGATGTCAGGGATGAGGGACCGTTACACTCACTAAGCATGTCACATGTCCACACCAATCCGTGCTAAGCTTCAGGGTGGTGGAGTCTGTCATGGAAGAGGAACCAAGAGTCCCTTCTGCTTGTTGGATGATTCCAGCAGAGCCGTATGCAGATGCTAATAGGGTTAGGGGAGTTGGCACACGTGGTAGAAGTTGGAAAGATTGTGGCAATACTGCAGTTAGCAACATCCCTCTGACTGGGGATGGTCACAGAGTGCAGCCCCACCTCCCCCAACCAGGGAGCAGTCTACCAGGGAGTGAAAATGTAGATCCTGGCATCAAACTTTCTCAAGGAGACCTTTAGTGAAGGAGACCAAGCTTCCTTCTGTGTGCTCTTGTTGTAAGAGCCCATCAAATGTCATCTTTGACCCTTCTGACCCAGTGGCACTCATGCAGCCCATGGTGGGAGTCTCTTCACAGGAGGCAGAGAGTGTAGAATCAATGTACTTCTGACTGAAAGTACCACTTCCCCTTGATGCAAGCTAAATGTTATTTTAGTTTCCCTACACTGCATTTCTTTATCTCGGAAGTGGTGTGGTGTCTCTGCAGCGCATGCAGTATGAGCAGTCCTTTCTTTTTATGGGAGGGAAGGGTGGGATAGGCACATTTCATTCACCCTTAGCTAGTTCGTGAATTGAGAAGCTGGAAATGGAAGGCTGGCCAAACTCATATGATCTGACCAGCAGAGTCTATGGTCCAAGTTCTCAAAGATGGCAGTGCAAAGAATTACCTGCAGTTTAACCAGTAGGTCTAGGATACTGATAAAGCCCTCAGGTTGAGTGCCCATTCTTTAACAGTGGGATTCAGAGGACAAATGCAATGGAGGCCATTAAAATAAGAATAGCGTGAAGAACTACCAGATTTGCTACACCAGATGTCTGCAAGCACATGAATTCCTCTGCTTGCACTGGAGTTTATTTTCTTGGGAGACAGGTGGATACTTGTACTTATGTGGTATGTGCAATGTCTAATCAGAAGCCTAGATGTTCCTTTGTGCTTTTGCATTTATTTGTGACTCCCCCCCTCCCGCCCCCATGCACCCCCCCAGGCCTTGATTTCAGTGGTTCTCAAAATCTAAGGTACTCAAGAATTGCCCAAGAAATATACTCTCCTCATTCTTTGAGCGCCAGTGGTAGTGGGAAGACGGAGAGCACAACACTGTGCTCCCAGGTCTGATCCTTGCCTACACTGCAGGAAAGAGTCTGAAGGTCAGTCAACTATTACTATTTATCGAAGTAAGCAAGTTTATTAAGATAAGGGGTGGCTCATGCCTCAGGTTTAAGGGCTTCCAGAGAGGGAGATTTAAAGAAAGGACCAGATACAAGCAAGGTACTGCATGCTGGCCCCTCAGGAGCCTCACTTTCAGTTGTTTCCACAGTGACTGAATCTAGAATTCCATGGTTTAAGTCATGTCATAATTTCCAACAAAATGTAAAGATTACGTGGTTTAAAAATTAGCCAAAAATATATGAGCTGGTTCACGTATTTATCTTATCTCAAAGAATTTCCTTTGGCAGATGGAACTGTAAACTAGTTTTATGAGGTGTATGGTTAGGTTTAATGGGAGGGGAATGTTTGACAGTTAAGCCAGAGGCTGCAAACATTCTAGCCGAAAGAAGAGATTGTTTTTAACATCTTTTTAAGAGATGCCTTTGCAGGCAAGTTCAATTTTTTCAGTTGTGCAAAAGTTTCTCAATTCCCAACCAAGAAGAAACACAAACTGGATCCTAGGTGAGGGATGTCTTCCTTTTCCCGTGTATTATTCTTAATTATCCCAACCTTGGGAGTCTTAGCTCCACCCTTGTCAGAAGGCCCTGCATTGGTTTGGAAGCCTCTTACTGCTTTTGGGAAGGGGTCTAGCTGGATTTAAAGTGCAGGTAGGTTATGACGCCCTCAGGGAGCAGAATACATAAGACCTTCCCAGACTACCACCAACCCCTTGGAAAACCACACCATCTCTATTTCACTTTGACCTTTCTTGCTTATCTTAGAAATTCCCCAAGGACAAAGAAAGCTGATGGGGTCTGCTTAGATGACTATTGCTGTTGGACACCAAGAGTGTCTCCTGGTCTCCAATGATCCTGTGTAGCGGCACTGGCTTGATCAGCCACTAATCAGTCAGTCTGCCAACAGGTTGAATCATGGGAGAAGGAAGATGCCCCTCTCCAATGGCAGGTATTTATCTTAGGTTTCCAAGTTGACAGGGCTGTGGACCCAGAACCACACTTTGAGATCCAGTATTTTAGCAAATACAGCAAATGCCTGTAGATCCTTGACCCAAGAATTCAACTGGTCACCTGTCTTTTTCTTGTCAATTTTGTGGTGTAACCCTAGAGTGCTAACCCTGGCCTGGATTAGGGCAGAGCTCTTCACATCCTAGCRGATTTCTTACAGAGTCTGTTTCTTCGTTCTTTGTCAGAACACATATGTAAGACCTTTGTTCAACTTTGTTTTTTTTTGTTGTTGTTGTTTTGTTTTGTTTGTTTGTTGGTCTGTTTTTTCCAGACAGGGTAGTCTTGGCTGTCCTGGAACTCACTCTGTAGACCAGGCTGACTTCAAACTTAGAGATCCACTGCCTCTGCCTCCTGAGTGCTAGGACTAAAGGCACGTGCCACCACCACTGGGCTTTGTTTCTTTGTTGTTGTTGTTGTTGTTTCTTTTATCTTCCTAAATATCCCTAGTCGTCTTAGAACAGCTGATGGCTAATCTAGGTTGGCTTCCCACCCATAGCAGTCTTTCCACCTCAGTCTCCAAAATGTTGAGATTATGACACTAACCCTGACTAACTCTTAAACCTGACACTTTTTTTGAGACCTCATTTGAGCATTATGGGTGTAGGGGTGGCACTGCTCCATATAGAGACCTTTGGTGGGAAACTGGAATTGTCTTGTCACCCTTTAGAGTGGCTAGGACTTTCAGTTAAACGAGTGAAAGATGGTGGGAACTGCGAAAACTCTGGTTGCTACTCACCCTGCCCCCTGCCACAGGGGGCACAGGCATTAGAGCACACAGAGCCCTTTATGTGGTGCCCTGGGACATGCAGCTGGTTTTGTTCCTTCTCTTTGCTTCTAATGAATACTGTCAGGCAGCAAGAGAGCTTCCTTCCCGGGCACATTCACAGAGGCCCCATGGCCACTTGGCAGCTTTGCAAGGGACCTGAGTAGAGATTTGTGCAGGATCCAGGGCTCCAACGTCCCTTCTGTTTTCTCATGTGGTCCTGACAGCACCATCCAATATCCACTTGACTGGGTATGTAGATGAAGAGACAGGCTCCGAAAAGCTGGGTCATGCTCCTGCTGCATTCAGCCAAGGTCTACTTGATTTGGTATTAAAACTGAGATTGCCCACTGAGATCTTTCCTGTCCTGAGGTCTTCTTGTTCTGTGTAAATGTAGTAGGGCCCGTCCTCAGAGGCAAACCATAGGGGTCTCTTGCTGAGTCAGAAAAAGAGAGCCTGTAGAAAATTCTAGAACAGCTAGGGATATAGCTCAGTGTAGAGCAATTGCATGGCACACACAAGACCCTGGATTATATCCTAGTACCACCAGGAAGGAAGCACCAGTGAAGAAGGAAGGAAGAACACAAACAGGAAGGAAGGAAGCAAGGAAGGCAGGAAGGCAGGAAGGCTGGCAGGAAGGCAG
>BDUI01000131.1:367370-380609 GCA_002335545.1 Apodemus speciosus
GCTTGCCTGGTCACATGCCACCCACCATGATGATCATGGACCAACCTTCTGAAACTATAATCAAGTTCCCAATTCAGTGCTTTCTTTTATAAGCTGCCCTGGTCACGCTGTCTCGTCATAGCAATAGAGAGGTAACTAAGATAATTGCTGTATTCTGTGCTTGTGTCTGGGCTCTCAATTCTTTTGGGTTATAGGTAGGACTTGTTTCTTCTGGATCACATAGTAATTCTCTTTACTCTTTGGAGAAACTGCCACACTGTTTCAAAAAGACCCCTCCCCCCTTATAGCAAGTCATCATCGTGAGGACCTTAACCTTTTATATTTCACAGAAGCAATGGCTAGCTCCCTTTTCCTTTGGTCTTGTATAGCAACAGCTTCTAGCCATTTAATTAGCCTGCATAGTCTCAATACCAAGTCCAGGTGTCACCAGCCAGTTGAGAAACTTGCTCAATGGGCATTGGCTAAGCACACAGTTCAGCTGGAAATACCATAAGTGCTTAGGACGTAATGTACTCAAAGAGCCCTAGCATACTTCAGAGGATAGAGTCTGGAATGGATGGGCAACATGGGTTAGCGGGGCCAAGGAAGACAGCTGCTCATCGACCAAATTACCCCTGCCATGATAATGTGTAGAAAGAAATACAGAAACATGTGGCTTTGGATCCAGAAGGAACCAGCAGCTGCTCACATTCATTGCCCTGGTTTAGAGGCAGGAGAAAGGCTCAGGCAGCAAAGGCTAAACTATAATGGGAAGTTAACAGGTCTAGTCTGTTTTTGTGTAATATGTGTGTGTGTGTGTGTGTGTGTGTGTGTGTGTGTGTAGATAGAATCATGTAGAAATATATAATACATATTTGATAAATGTTTAATTTTACACGTGGGATTTATAATTATATAAGTATTTCTATCATAGTATCAATTCAACAATGAAAATGAGGTTTTGTTCTGGGCAGTATCCATAAGTATTAATTATATGAAAACGAATAAGTTATATGCTGTTAATCAATAGCACAGAACATATGCAAATTACCATATGACAATACTCTACTACAGGAAACCTACTAGGAGAAAAATTCAAAGCAGAAGGATGCATCTGAGCATGCCCTGAGCTGCTGGCCAATGGGGGGAGCGGTGAAGTTTTCTTTCCTCTATGTTTTTGTCCTCCTTATTCCATATTGTGCACATTTTGCTCTTTATTCTCAGTTGRGAAAGTTGTATCTTAATCGCCCAAGATAGGCTCTGATCCCTAGAGACTCAACGGCTGCTGTGCTGTGTCTTCAATATTCATGTCAGCCTCCACTGTGCATGCCTTCTGCAGCATCAAGATTTATTATTATCTGTTCAAAGATTTTTTTGCTTGATTATTGAATTCTTTCTACTCTATATAAAAGGGTCGCGACCCCACAGCCCCACTCTGACTGTCATAACAAAGTGGGGAAATGGCTTTAGGGTGGGGAGGGCTTTGAATCCTTTCTGATTTTCCATTTGCTTAATCTACTTTACAGGAATCTTTGGAGGATTAAATTAAACTAAGTACTGTGTGTTAAGCCCAGAGCCCATTGTACTCAGCCCTCAAGTCACCAGCATTGATTACCCCACATTTTTTCCCTTAGTGGGGTTTGTCCATGGTGGGGGGGGGGGGCTGTGGAGTAAGTTTGTCTAAAGTTCATGAGGGCACCTGAGCATGTAAATATATTATGGGGTTTCTCTCTCTCTCTCTCTCTCTCTCTCTCTCTCTCTCTCTCTCTCTCCTTCCCCCTCTTTCTCCCTCTCTCTCCCTCCCTCTTTCTCTCGTTCCTTCCCTTCCTTTCTTTCTATTTTTCTTCTCTTTTCCATCTTTTCCCTCCCTTTCTTTTCCTTTCTTCCTCCCCCCTCCTTTATTGCTTTAGTTCCTTTTATAGCATCCTTTCTCCTTCCCATTTCCTTCCTTCCTTCCTTCCCCTTTTCCTTCCTCTTTCCTTCTTTCTTTGTCCCTCCTTCTCTCCTTCATCCTCTCTCCATCCTCCCCTTCCTCCCTCCCCCATCTCTTCTTTTTTCCTCCCTCCAGCCTCCCTCCCTTTCTTCTTTCTTTATGTTGAGGCTCTAACTTAGGGTCTCGTGGATGCTAGGCAAGCCCTCTCCCTGTAAGGTACCACTCCAGCTCTTGCTACTTTCTTCTTCATACTTTGTCAGTCCTGGGGTTGAATCTATGCTAACCCCAAATATTCCTGCAAGCCTCTGTTGCCATATTATCTGAAACAAACTGTGGGTGTTGGGGGGATGTGCATAAGCACCTAGTTGGAAGGTAACATATTTTGGTTTTACAGTTTAACAGGGAACATGTATATCTACCAGGTGTCTAGAGAGTCATTAGTAGTTGTTGATGCAGTTAAGTGCTACACTTTGAAATGATGTCAAGTTGGTRGCATTATGGCCCCATGACCTGGAGGAGCCTATGGATTTACTGGAGGGACCAAGTATGAAACACCCTCAAAATTAGATTAACTACCAGGAAGACATGTATAAAACACTATGGTTTGAGCCCCTAAGTACTGCTGAAAGGCAATCCACTGCAGTGGACATTGGATTTGCTAGAGCTCTGGGAGATTCAGGGTCATTGTTTAGTTCACAAAACATGACTTTTAAAATAGACAGGTAGAAACCACCTCTGATGTATACTTCCCATTGAGACCCTAGAGCATCCTGTCATAGTGCCTTCCCTATCTTCCTGAGGTCTTGGTGTTCAGACCAACCCACTTTTTTAGACTCTCACTGGCACACTGTGTCAGACTGTTCCTGCTGGAATCCTTCTGAGATGGCAGGATGTGAAGTCCATCATTAATCACAAGTCACACTGAGAGTCAAAATTGCAGCCAGAGGTTTACTTCTAAAACAAGACACATATTTTAGCATCAAGAGACTTGGGAAACAGAGGTAAGACCTTTCTTCTCTATTAGAAGACTTATAATCCAGGGACTTGGGAAGAAGAGTACCCTTATTTCCTGGATCCCCAAACTAAAGAAGTTAGGAAACAGTACAACAAAGTCACAGTCTTCATAGCACAAAATTCATGGTGGGTTCTCAGGGAGCTTCTGTCAGTAAAATAATGGTTGTCACTTTTCTTTTGATGTCACACTTTATGGTTGTCTTTATGGATGTGATCTTTACCAGAATGCACAGTGGATTGAGTAGTTGTACTTTTCAAAGTAAATGCCTGGTATTGTGTTCTCATGTACATGACCACGGTTGTCGTCAGGATGACAGTGCAGGAGTCCAGAGGATAATGACTGAGAAACTACATGAGTGGTTTGGGTTTGGTCATGCCATCAGCAGCCAGCTGAGTGCTGTCTCTGGCTCCTTTTTTCTCTCTAGATCCTTAAATCCAAAGACTTAACATCTCCAACCCAGCGCTACATCGATAGCAAGGTTGTAAAGACCAGAGCAGAGGGCGAATGGCTCTCCTTCGATGTGACGGACGCCGTGCAGGAGTGGCTTCATCACAAAGGTTACAAAGAACTTTCTTTCTCTCTCCCTAGATGTGGCCCCCACAGCTTGGGAATTGTTTGCAGACATAGACACACATACAAATGACACCCTTAACTTAATGTTTTCCAGACAGAAACCTAGGATTTAAAATAAGTTTACATTGCCCCTGCTGTACCTTCGTACCATCTAATAATTACATCATCCCAAATAAAAGCGAAGAGCTCGAGGCGAGATTCGCAGGTAACTGAAGCTTGGTTTTTACTGTGAGAATCTCTTCGGGGTAGGAGGGAGGGTGTGGGAAAGCCAGTTTGCATGTGAAAATGACATTGTTTGGTGAGGTGTGGGAACTCTTATTTATTCAGGCAATGGTTTGCTTAGCAGTGGGTAGAAGAAAGTAGAAAGTGGGCCTGGAGTGATGGCTCAATGGTTGAGATCGAAGTTTAGTTTCTAGAACCCACAGCAGAGAGCTCGAAACTTATGGCTCCTTCTCCAAGGGAATCTGATGACGACTTCTGACTTCCAATGGCACCTCTACTCAAGTGTACACACTGACTCACATACATAGCTAAAAAAAAAAAAGAAAGAAAAAGAAATAATGATATTTTCTTTTAAGTAGAAACCATTGGGAGAAAAGAATAGTCTCCAAGTTTTCACTGCTTCCTACCCAGTGAAGAAGCTGGCTAACTAACCCTGTGAACCATAAGCCAGTTAAGCCCGTTTCTCTTCACTTAAGCAAATCAACTTCCCATCAGCTGAGATTAGCAGACAGCAAGGATTGAAGGAAATCCATTTCTAGTCCCCTAAGCAAAATTCTAAGCATCAGCAAGTACATTTCACCCAAGGAAAGAGCTGCCTCACATCTCAGCTTCTGTATCTCACCCTCCAGGTGTTGGGACACTCCCCCTTTTGCTAGCTTGCACCTGTTATGGCAAGTGGCTTTCCTACCAGATTTCTGTAGCAGCTAGTAAACATGGAGATGAGACCTCTATTTCCCCTGCTCATCTTTAAGTTGAACTCATCAAAATCCAGAGTAAATAAAGATGCTGAGRGTCCAAGTCACTTGGCTTCTTAGGCGATGAATTGTTGGTTGACGAGGTGAAAGAGAAGTCCATGCCCACACRCTGCTGTGCTGTCTGCCTTCACTCCCCTTGGATCCCACCTGGGACCTCCAGCCACTTTTAGAAAATCCTCAGTGGCCCTTGGTCATGGAAAAACACTCCCAGAGTTGTAGAGATTTATTTCTGTCTCTAGCCTAGCCACGATTCTCCTGAGTGGAGATCAAATGCTTCAACTGGCAGCCTCTAGAGCATGCTTTGGGGAGCTCGGGTTTCTAAATCTCAGATGGAATCAGAAGAGTGTTGAGGATGCCATAAAATAAATGAAAAAGCTCTTTCTGCACAGCTTCCCAAAATAGCATTAGGTAAGGGTGACTCCTGTTTCACCTAAACCTAGACCATGGCCATTCAGCTAAGCCTCGGTTTATGCTCATTAGGGAAGCCTTCTGAGTGGAGCAGTCTCAGGAAGAGAGGGAACCAGCAGGCGACAAGGCATGCTCTATGGCCGTGTGTTCTCTTGCTGAGAGCTTGCACACAGCCCACACTGAGGATGGACTAAAATAAACTGCCTAGGTTGCCCTTGGACCATAGGTCAAAGACTTCTTGTGTAGTGACTTTCCCCAGTAACAACCCTGTCTTCAACACAGCATCGCCTTCGGACAAGAGGCCCATTTAGATGTGTTCCTTGTCATTTGTGGGAGGCCCCGTTGTGCCGTATTTGTTGCTGTGGGGAATGGCGGTGGCCAGTCAATGCGGCTGCAGTAGTTGTTGCTGCTGTTTGTGACCATATGCAGGGGGAGGGACTATATTATGTAAATATTGCTGCTTATATTTGATAAAGGTAAAGCTAAATGTTACCCAAATGCATTTTTTCAAGGTATTGATGGCACCTCTTCATATGCCAGTGGTGATCAGAAAACTATAAAGTCCACTAGGAAAAAAAACAGTGGGAAGACCCCACATCTCCTGCTAATGTTGTTGCCCTCCTACAGACTGGAGTCACAACAATCCAGCCGGCGGAAGAAGCGTGCTTTGGATGCTGCRTATTGCTTTAGGTAAAGAAATGAAAATAAAAACATGTGTTTGAGTCTGCTGGTTCTTGCCTTGCCTTTGCTTTCTCTTGTATACATTGACTTGAACTGAAGTCACTACTYAAGGCCAGTTACAGAGGAYGGCAGAGCTTTTGAATCTTTGAACAACATTCTCCCCAAAAGTTTTATAAAAATATTTTATTTTAGTTTTTAAATAAAACATAATTATAGTACGTGATTTCCTTTTTGTCCTATGATTCCTTCCAAATTCATGGCCTCTTTTTCTTCAATCATTATATGTGCAACATATATGCAAATAAATATATAAATGCAACCTGCTGACTCTATTTACTGTTCCTTATTTACATGTTTGAAGGCTGATCACTTTGTGTTGGATAACCACTTAGGGGGTACATTCTGGGGAAGACTTATTCTTCACCTCTTGGCCACCATTAATTGCCTATAGGACTTTGTCTGGGAGCAGGGTCCAGTGACATTCACCCCATCCCTGTCAGCATGACAACTGGTGTTGGTTGTCCTTGTTCAGGTCTTGTTTAAACAACCATATTGTTGAGGTTTTCTGGGGACTTTCAACAGTTCTTTTTGTGCTGTGGCCTTTAGCTCTCTAATGTGAACTGGGTATGAAGGGAGAAATTTAGCCCCTGGGGTGTTTGCTCCAAGTCTCAGGTTCTGGTGAGTTCTCATAGCTCTTTGCCCACAAAGCAACATAAGTTTCTTTGAGATTTTGGCTAGGTCAATAAGACACGCCATACCTTGGAGCTCACCCTTGGGTCTGATCTCTTTCTGAGTTACAGAAATAGCACCAGAAGGCAGATGGCTATACCTCGAGCTGCAGGGTCTGCCACGAGCGAGAGAGCAATGCAAGAGATTGTTTACCACTTTCACATGAATTTGTGAGGGGAAGATGCACAGTCCTCTGTGTTTCCTGTAAGGGGAGAACTCTCTTTTGGGGAACTTGTGGATCAGAGGCAGGGTCCTCTTTGTGAGGGGTTCACCATATCACAGGTCACAAATAGAGAAGGACATTTCAGTTGCCAGAGACAGTGATTATACCAACAGGACTCCATAGTTCTCGAACTCTGATTTATTCCTTGATCTAGTAACACATGGTAAAGCATAGGATATATTCTCAAAGGAAAATGCCTCTAGGGGCTCTCTGAAAATATGTTTTATTTTATCCATTGTATGGACAAACCAGCCATGGAGGCTGGATGTGCAGCAGATGTTCTACAGAAAAGACTCTGCCCCTTTCAACTGCCTTCCTGCTTATGCCTATGGGCACTGGTGGCATGTATTGATTTTCCAGGTCACAGACAAGACAGTCAGAGTATAGAATAATACATGAGGGAAAGCAGTCCAGGGACTCACAGTATCTCAGTGTTGAGATCACATGAGATTATAAGTAATCAAGACTTGTTTCATGGTGCTTGAGATTAATGGAATAAGTGAATGGGTCACGTTTCTGATTTAGGGTGAGGTGCACGTAAAATCAACTCCAAAGTCCCCTCTGCTTTTTCTTTGAACAGAAATGTGCAGGATAATTGCTGCCTTCGCCCTCTCTACATTGATTTTAAGAGGGATCTTGGATGGAAATGGATCCATGAACCCAAAGGGTACAATGCTAACTTCTGTGCTGGGGCATGCCCATATCTATGGAGTTCAGACACGCAACACACTAAAGTAAGTATCTGGATTGTTGATTTCTCCTACTCTTGCCTAAGTTAGTGTTGATGGCGATGATGATGATGATGATGATGATGATGATGATGATGATGATGACATCGATGATGCCAAACTCAACAGTTGTTGTAAGATACAAACTGTATATTTAAGATGAGTATCTTCTTTTGTTGTTGCTTGCTTTTTTTTTGATACAGGATCTAATTGTGTAGCCATGGCTGTCCTGGAATTCACTGTGTAGACCAGCTGGCCTTGAATTTATGGCAATCCTCCTGCTTGTATTTCTCAAGTGTTGGGATTATGGGCCTGTGCTACCACATCTGTCTCTCTAAATCTTTCTGACTAGGACTCAAAGTGATCATATAGCTAAGCATTTTATCAAGTTACTTTAACAAGGACAGAGGGCTAACTCAGCAAGAAATTCCACATCAGATGCTGTGTTTCCCTAGCCCAGAGAGCACAGACTTTTTCTGTATACTAATATATTTAGTATATTCTTCCATGAGTTTCCTCTTTGTGGCTCCTGGTRTGAAATTTAAAGATGGGAAGGACTTCAGAAAGGGTCTTGTTCAAACAGAATTTCTCTACAGACAATGAAATCAGGATGTAGATGCTGTGGCTGCCTAACCCAAGATAAAAACAAATCTGTGGCGATGCAGACCTTGGACCATAGCCCTGTTTGCTTTATAACCCAGTTCCCGTCACTCCACCTCTCCGAGCTTAATTCCTAAAATGTGGCTGTGAGTAGAGATTTCTGTTCTGCTCTTTATGCTTCTGTAAATCTCCTTATTAAAGAGGCATTAGAAACATTGCTTTCGCTGCAGGGTAGGAAAATGGATCTGCTGCCAGAGAGATCACTTGGGGCTAAATTCAAGAGTTAGGGGTTATCAATTATTTTAGACAATCTGTATTACAAAAATGACTCCTTTCTGATATATATATATATATATATATATATATATATATATATATATGTAAATATGAGGTATGTTTATTTATAAATGCCTGCCCAGACTGGAATAGAAATGGACAAACATGGCTTCCCCTCCTCCAGTCATTTTCCTAGTGCCCCTGTAGGCTTGGCACTCAGGGGTGACCACGTGCCTGGCCATGTGAGGGAAGCTGGCTCATGCCTGTCCCTTTGTCTAAGCTCTCTGGCCAGCCTGATTCATCTGGACTGCAGCAGCAGTAGCTGTAACGCAGGCAGGGCCTGGTTGCCAAGTCRAAACGTAATTCTCCCCCCTGATACACAGAGGGAGTGTGTGAAGGCTGAGACCTGGCTTGTTTTTCAAGGAGAAGGAAGAATAACTGTCATGGTCACAAATATGTGGTTTGGACAGTTCCCCAAGAAGCCAGAGGTAGCCTAATAAAGTAGGCAGTGTTGCTGTGCTCAACAGGTCTCTTGTCCTTGGTTGAAAACATCCCAGGGAATCTCGAGGAAAAGGTCACTTGTTTGACTAACACATTAATGGCATCCTTGGAAATGTCTCTGTCATCACTGGGTGACCTACACACTTCCATCAGTAGGAGCCATACACCTCTGTGATGGMGAATGGGATAAAGCTGCAGAACTACGTGCAACACTTTCTCTTCTGTCATAGGACTTGCTATTTAGTTCTTGAACTTAGTTATCCCTATTTAGCATGAGGAATGGTAATGGAGGGTTAGGTACTATGATTGCTTTAAGTGACGTATAGGAAAGTGAGCTCTGGGACCAGAAATTAGTAGTTTGGGGGAAGGAGAGGGCAATGCATGCCTGAAATTCTAAAACTCAAGAGGCTGAGACAGGAGGATTGTGAATGTATGGCCAACCTGGGCTATATAGTGAGTTCAAGGTCAGCCTGAGCTATGATATTGTGTAGGCAACAAAGGAGAGAATCAAATGAAGAATGCGTGTGGCTTTCAGGATGCCTTTTCCTCCACTCTTAGCATCTCTGTAATTATGAAGTCATGGTAAGTAAATGGATTGTCTTAAATGAAAGTATAAGTGGCGTTTCATTGGCTGGTGAAGACATGTGGCTGAAGACACGTGACCGACAGATATCCTRCTGCAGACAGATATGCTTTCTGTACCTGAGGGCAGATTACAGGTCTTATGAGGATTTCGATGGAATATTTTATTCCTCTATTAATCATTTATCCTCTAGCATAGACTGTCCAGATAAGACTTCCTGGACTTACAAGGCAAAGTGAGGAGAGTCCCTGAATCTGAGAAGCTCTTAACTGATGTGGCAATGTAAAATGGGTATTCATGCAACCTTGATTCTGAATTTATGTCGGAAAAAAATAGCAGGAGGCCTGAGGCCTTTGAATAGCAAAGGCCAGTAGCCTTATTGGAAAAATTAGGAAAATCTGCTACCTGAACAGTTTTGTCCAGACTGTTTTTTTATGGAGTCATTTGTTTAACACGTACACAAAGAACAAAAGCCAACTTGTGGCAAAATTCTAAACTTGCCGTTGCTAAGGACACAAGCCAATCTGACCATAATTTAGAGGTAAGAAAAAAAAATAGTAATGATTAAGATTGAGTACTCAGAGACCCTGAGCTATGGAAATGGCTGTCACTAAAATGGTATGTGCATGAGAACCTGCTTTCAGTTTCCGTCAACTACAGAAAAGCCAGATATGCCGTTGTATTCCTATAACATCAGAGGCAGAGATAGCGTCAGAACTGTGAGGGTGGAGGCAGGAGGATCCCTGGAGTTGGCTGACCTAGCCAGTCTAGCCAAGTCAAGGAGCTACAGGTTCAGTGAGAGACCTAGCCTAAAATAAACGAGCAATGAAGCAGAGAGAGACTGAGGAAAACACCCGCCGTCAACCTCTGGCCCCTGCTCGCAGGTGCACACACATACACCATGTGCACAAGAAATAAAGCCAAAGCTAACCACTTTCCTGCGTGTGTTTCTCTGTGCTGTGTCCCRCAGGTCCTCAGCCTGTACAACACCATAAACCCTGAAGCCTCTGCTTCTCCCTGCTGTGTGTCCCAGGATCTGGAACCACTGACCATCCTCTACTACATTGGCAATACACCCAAGATTGAACAGCTTTCTAACATGATCGTCAAGTCTTGTAAATGCAGCTAAAGTCCTCGGGAAAGCCAGGACACGAAAATCACGGTGACAATGACATATGACGACAACAACGATGACGATGTTTGTGACAGGAGGGAGTTTTGATTCATCAGTGTTTTTTTTTTTAAAAAAAAAATTGGAGAAAAAAATCGGTACTAGTCCAAACATTTTGCAAGCTTGTGTTCTGTTTGTTAAAACTGGCATCTGAGATTACAGCAACAACAACCACAAAAATGGAAGGTGTTTGTCTGCATCTCACCTACTTCCTGAGAGACACAAAAAGAAAACACATCTTTTTTTTTTTAAGGAAAAAAATAAACACTGGAAGAATTTGTTAGTGTTAATTATGTGAAAGAAGAACAAAACAAAACCGGAAAATCCGTTCAGTGGAGTTGTACGTATTGTTTCCACCCCACACGTCATGCCACGCCTCTCCTGGTTCCTCTGTATTACTCTGCAGTGGGTGCCTTCCCTGTTCCTTCCTCCAAGCTAACAGTGGGTTATTTATTGTGTGTTACTATATAATGAACCTTTCATTACCCTTGGAAAACAAAACAGGTGTATAAATGGAGACCAAATACTTTGCCACAAACTCATGGATGGCTTAAGGAATTTGAACTCAAGCCATGGGGGAAGGAGGTCATACTGGATGACCCCTTGTGAGTCGTTATAGGACCGAGCAGGTCTGCGGAAAAATCAAAGCACCAGCAAACACGTGCTGTGTACACGGCCCGCCTGCTGAAACTTCGCGGACCACCCTATGCCCAGAAGGCCTGTTAACAAAGGAAACTTGGAATCAGTTCGAATCTGGAAGATTGGGTTTTTTCCTTTTAATTGTAAATGGTTCTTTGCCAGTTTAAGCAAGCCCGTGAAATGTTGACCTGTTTTGATGTATATTGTCAGACTTTTGACCGTGAAGTGTCTGTTGATCTACAATACAGGTTTTTCCTTTGTCTTGGTATATGTAATTACATGGATATTATTAAAAAAAGACGGGTCTAGAAGCCAGCATGATTGAAAACACACTGCAGATCTGTTTTACAAACTATTAAATCAAAATAGTAACGACTTTACATRTAATGTGTAGATCTTACCACATTTTTAATATTCTGTAATAATGATTATGATTTAGATTGAACTTAAATTTGGATTCTTTTCTTTTTTTTAATGATCATTCAGATTGTATGTTTGTTTCCTTTAGCTGGCCAGTACCTTTGAATAAAACCCCTAGATTTTGACTTGCACTACAAATTCAATTTTTTTTATATACTATCTTCTCTGCCTGTATTTTCTGTATTGTCCATTTAGTGACATAAGCTACCCAGGTCCATTCCTCCCCCAGCCCCAAATACAGAAAACAAAACCCAAACAAAAACAAAGCCCCAAAAAGATAGGTTTGGGTTCCACAGTGTTGCCCCACCATTTCTGCGTCAGTACGAGTCAGGTGGGATGGCAAACAGTGCTTCCGGGAAAATGGAGCCTCGAGAACGCAGAAGACTGAGCACAAAGGTAGATTTAGATAGAGCTTAAGAATCTCAACTCAGAGTCTTGGTGACGGGGCTAGGAAAAGTTTCTTTAGCTCAGATATTTACGGACTCTCTTTGCTGTTCAAAAGCAGACAGTTCAAAGGAAGCACCTATTTCTTTAATTGGGTTTTTGGGGCTCATGGGGCATAGTGAAAGATACAGTTTGGTTGAGTTTTTCAAAGGGGGGAAAAGTCCGGGCCAGCACTCATCATTTTATTCATACTTTCATCCATTATTTCCTTGATTTCCTTGAAGTTCAGGTTTTGAAAGACATTCTTTCCAGGCTGGAAAAAAAAAATAAAGCACAAACCCAAATTGCCCTTGTCGAAATATTCTTCCGCTCACCCGAGCGAGCATGCTCTATGGCTGAGGGCAGCCTTCGTTCAACTCAAGGTTGCTGGCTGTCTCAGAGGCGGGGCCTGATGGTGGGCTTTGCAGGGTGGGTATCCTTGTCACGGAGCTTCCAGATATGATCCAGTCCACGCGACGATGGACTATTGGTGGTCTAGCCTGAAGGGCAGCACATCGAAGTGTGCATACAAAGAGAATTTCTTTGATCTTGCACGCCTATCTGAGGAGCTCCCCTCGAATCCACCGAGATGAAGAATGGAATTTGCAAGACAGAAGACACACATAGCAAGCGCTGGTGAATGGCCCCTGTGTCCGGTGCACGGCAACCCCAGATCTGCRCCSGTGCTCCGATTCTTCCCTTTTCCAGTTCACTGTTATTTCTGTATACCACCACCCCTATTTCTGCAGATATTTTCCTCTYGGATAAAATGACATTTTTTTWAATGCACTGACTGCTATTTTAAGGGTTCTTGAATCTTTTTATGTTTAAGTCTGTGGGTTCTAAAGGTCTTTCTTTCCCTTTAGTAAATATTGCCAAGGGAGGGGTGGTAGTAGGGAGGGGAGGGGGGTGTTAGCATATGGGCGGGGCAGCAGATTGTATGTGTTAAGCAACAGCACAATTTTATGCTTGGCATGGATTTTAAAGAATGGGATATAAGAACAGATGTTTTGATGACCAATTATGCTGTATTTTTTAACACGATGCATGTCTGGTTCTGTGGTGCTCTAGTGGTAAATAAATTATTTCAGTTACATGTTGCTGTGTTCTTCCTGTTGAAGATATGTGTGAGACTAGAAGACACGCGTGATGTAGTAAGATGACGTTTACACTGGGACCCGCATGCTTAAAGTCGTCCCCTGGGCTTTTGTCACACAGCTGTTCATTTTACCAATACCACGGCTTCGGCTCCCGAGCCAGGACTCAGCAATCAAGAATGGAGCCAAGGCTGGGCTGGCTTTCTATTTTCTCATTTATTGCTATTTGGTAATTGTTTGGGGTTTAGTTTCCACCCAGCTTGACTGTCTACCAGAAGAAGAA
>BDUI01000131.1:383723-394344 GCA_002335545.1 Apodemus speciosus
TCATCTATCATCTCTCTCTATCTATCATCTATCTCTCTATCATTTATCTATCTATCTACCTATCTATCATCTATCTATCTATCTATCTATCTATCTATCTATCTATCTATCTATCTATGTACCTACCTACCTACCTGTCTACTTATCTAACTTTGTGGGAGAATGCACAGAAAAGATTTTCCAGTGACTTTATCTTTAAAAGATTGCTTTAGGCTTCTCCCTGCATGAGTCTTTAATTTCCCTGAAATTCTCTGTAGTTGCTTTTTTTTTTCTTATTTCAGCAAGTAATGGCTGTTTGTAGGAGAGTTGACTGTGTTCCTGTAATTGGGTAGGAACCTCATAAAAGGAACAGAATGTACCAAGGGACACGTTGTGTTGTATGATTAAAACTAGAGAAATGATCCACCCAAAGAGAATAGGCATGATTAAATAAAAAAAAAAAAACAAACAAAACAAAACCCTAGTGGTAAAGAAAAAGGCCCAATATTATCTCTCAGGATGTCTCCCCCAAGAAGGATTTTTCTCTGCTGCAGATACCAGCTCAACTGAAAGAACACACATGTGTCACTCGGTCCACAGCACCAAGCTCCTGCCAGCCTTGGTGACAGAAACCCTTTCCATAGGCCCAAGGGTCCGTTCTGAATCATATAGCAAGTCCCCAGCCTCAGGATGTCGGGAGCAAACAAGCTAAGGAGTTATGCAATCCAATCCTGTTCTAAAGGCAGTGTGAAGTCATGCAGCTTGGCTGGATCTCAAGGATGGGCGGAACACGAGTTTCTTCATTTGAAATAAAATTAAACAGTACAGAAAGCTGAGCAGAACTTTCAACCAAATGGCAGTTCTGGATCAAGTTTCCCATTGCTGTGCATGTCCGTGTCTTCCCCTTGCCTGCGGCCTGGCGTTTGGAGAAATCTTGGTTGCATTCAGATTCTTACAAAAGGAACACAGAAAGAAGCTGGAGGAGACGCCTTGGGGAGCCTTCAGGAGGCCCAGCAACCTCTGGAATTGATATTCTTGTTATAGATCTGACATTCTGTTATGAAGATATTTAGTAGTGGAGACATCTTCATTACTATATGAAGTATGGAGAAATACATATATTTATGTATATATGCATGCACATGGATAATTATAAATATATATGTGTGTGTCCATATATGTATATATGTGGATATGTTTAATGTCCTTAGGGGTGCAGCATAAGAAACAATTAACAAGATTCTAAAGTTGATATCAACTTACTCAACTCCCTTTCTGGAACCTGGACTAAGGAGACAAAGGAAGGCCTCCAAGCAGGATCAGAGCAGCAGGACAGAAGAGACAAAGGGAGSGGGGCAACAAAAGAAGCAAAGATTCTGAGAACTTACTATGTGACCAGCATCTYTAATGAAGTCTATGATGTCTATTCGGAGTGTGGTGATACATGTCTGTAACCCTAGCACTCAGTGGGGTGATGCAGATTATATTACCATAGGTTCAAGACCACCCAGGTACACATAGTGAGTTCCAAGCCAGTCCCAACTGCTGAGAGAATCACTGTCTCAAACAGCAAGCAAGCAAACCCAGGAACAAAGCAGGAAGACAAGTGTAGAAAGACAAACAGAACAAATGGGCCAATGAGGCTGTCACACAGGAGAGCCGGGACAGAACCCAGCTGCACCACTGTTTCCAAGAGGACTCTAGAAGAGAAACTCGTGGAAATGGTTCCAGTCCTGTCTCTGCCCTGATGTCCTGGGTCTAGGGGATGCCACATCCTTCTTCCTCAGATAACAATGAGTGTACCTACTCTGTGCTTCTGGTTCTAGACACCTGTTTATTCACCATAGGTTCCCACTCCTGTTTGGGGGGGCTGGAGAGAGCACTGGCTGCTCTCTTCCACAGCACCCAGTAGCTTCGTGGTGGCTCATAACTACCTGTAACTCCAGTTCAGGGCTTCTGTCAGCTTCTTCTGAGCCCCATGGGTACTGCAAACATGTGGTGCACAGCAATCCGTGCAGACAGAATTACTATACACATAAAAATAAGCAAGTAACTAGGCAGATAGGTAGATAAATAAATAAATAAACAAACAAACATAAGATATATTAAAAATATATTAGTTAAATCGATGAGAGGCACTCCTGGGCTATAATGCCACTTTGCAACCGACGCCTCAGAGACATCTTCAATAAAGAGAAATATTGAATAAGGTGGTGAGTTCTGGTCAGCTCGCCCTCCCTGTGGTGACAGAAACCTCTCACCCTGCGAGCCGGATTATCCCTTCCTTTAAATTATTTCTCTCAGATGTTTGGCCATAGCAGTGCAGAAGCTAGCTGTCTTGTTCCTCCTCTAGCTAAGCACATCCAGTTCCCTCCAACCCCCTTTCCCTACTCCCTCATGATACTTCACTTCAGTTTCAGAAAGAAAATGTGTTTTTCTGTCCCGACGGGGTTCACTCTCCTGGCCTCCACGTCAGAAACACTGCTCAGGGGAGATGTACATGCAGGGACTTCCCCTGTACCTCATATGTACCTGCGTCAATGTAGGTGACACCAGCTGGTCCTGATGTCTATAGTGAAGAGTGGGGAGCCAGTCATAAAGGAGGGATTGCTGTAGCTTCAGGACAGCCCCCGGACTCACAATTTCCAAAGCTGGCTGTTGTGTCAGTGTCTCCCCGCGCACTCACCTTACATACGGCTGACACTCCTCTCATTACATGCGGAACCCGCTTGAGGCAATAGTAGAAGCCACACCCCTCAGTCCTGGCGTTGGTCACGAAAGATAATCATACAGTTTTTACCAGCTTCTCTTGAGAAGCTCATTCAAGGGAACTGACCATTGCCCTGTGGGAAGTTTAAACCACGTGAAGAAACCATGTTTTATGAGTCAGGCCTGCATGCCCAGCCAAGGTCCAAGCTGCCGGTCACGTCAGCCCCGAACCAGTAAATGAGGAAGACTTCGCATGCTTCCATCACGTCCACTGACTTCCTGTGACCACTCACAGGGCTTCTGGCAGAAACCACTGAGCAAAGCCTAGTCAATACCAAGAACTGCAAAGAGCAATCACGACAAAAAACAATTATTGTTGTAGATGGTTTTGTTCTGTTTTTATGATTGTTTTTCCCTCTGTGCAGCTAAAGGACAACTTGTGGCAGGTGGCTCCTTGGGATTGAACTCAGGTTTGTCAGATTTGGTGTCAAGCACCTTTACCTGTGGAGCCATCCCTCCAGCCCTACAAGCAATGAGTCCATTTCCAAACAAGTCAATATTCTGTAGCACTATGGCTTAGAACGACAGCGTATACAATTCACCGCTGTCAATAGAACTTGGTGCTGCTGAGGAGCAGTTATCTCCAAAGGAGCCCATGGTATTGTTTTTTTTTTTAAAAAGGCGTTACCGACCTCCTAATGACCAGGTAGTTCTGCTGGCAATGAGTAAATATTAGGCCTAATTATACTGCATTGTTATCCAGTCTCCTGAAAATACTTACAGCTACGGAAATGGCACAGTCCTCACTGCCTGCCCCAGGTTTATGTTCCTTCCCATGGGCACTGATCTCAGGCCAGGGTTCGCAGTAGTTGGTGGTTCGCAGTAGTTGGTGGTTCGCAGGGTGGCTTTGGGCTTTAGATAGACAGCTTCTCCAGTCGATCGCAGTCCTTCTGAGGACATTTGGAAAAATTGGGAAGGAGAACTTACAATAAAGATATATCTGTATCTATATCTGTATCTGTATCTGCACCTGTACCTGTACATATACATATATATATTCACATATGCATGCACATACACGTATACATTCCAAGCAAATCTTATGCAGCCCAGTGCCACCAAACATAAATGGAACCATTTTGGTGAGAGACTATTTCTTGTGACTACAAGTATTTGAAAGACTCAAGACTTTCAAGCAGAAGATGGATACTCAATAATGCCTCATACTAGGAGTCTCATGCACATCTGTCCAAAAACCCTAGTCATCTTGGCTTTATTTTTAGAGTAGGAGATGCTTGTATCCCTGCCTGGCTCTCCAAATGCAAGGTTGCAGGTCTCTAAAGGATTCTCTTTTGCCTCCATMCCATTCCTTGATGGGAGCCTGGCCCAATCTCTTGGGAAAAATGTCAACTATCAATCATGAAATGTTTAGAAGCTTGCAGTCTGCTATTTTCCCAAAAAGATGTAGCCTAGAACAAAAACAATTTCTTCACATGATGGCGCCAGAAAGAGATTGGAATGGAGGTTTGACGAGCTGGGCCGTCTGGGAGTCATCACCACAACTAGACATTTCCTGTGGGCCTTCGTTTGGTATGGGAATTCTCAGGCTAGCTTCTCGAGAAGAGAGACCTTCCTTCCCCCGGRGGCAGTTATTAACTGCCCCTCCCTAGCTGATGGAAAGTTCTGGTTTTGTGATTAGTCAGCTCAGTCTCAAAACCTGGCTAATTTTTACCTCCAAAATTAAACATATTCATTGACGGGCTTAGGGTCCCTAAATAATATTATAGGGTTTTTTTTTTCTTTTGTAATAGCGTGTTGGTGTTTGACTGTTATTTTAAGTGAGGATTATTTCTGTAAAATGAAGGTTAACTGAATCTATGACATATGAAATGATCTTTGAGTTACTTTGCTGTAGTGTTTGGCGCAAATGCATATCCTTCTACTCACGTCTAGCTGTCCGGTGAGGCTCGATGTAGGGTAAGGAAGGAAAGGGTTGACTCAGCTGAAGAGCTCTGTGCTCATTGCAGCTTGCCCACCAGAACCAGAGGGTCGCAGTCTCTTCCCAAAGAAAACAGACCTCAGATGAACATATGAGAATTCAAGGTTAAGTTCACAATGCGTGGCACAGATAGGTGCTTAACACATGCCAGCATCTTTTCTTTTCCTTCGATGTCGACCTCACAGCATCACTCTTAGTAGTGGATCAACCCCTAAAGACAAATTTCATATATTCTGCACCCTCTTACAAGGAGGTCTTCTTGACAGCTAGCGCCTGGTTCTCAGACAATGATTGTATACGTTGTTCTTCAATAACGAGTCTCACATAAAGGGATCCCAGACCCTCAGACCCCTCATCTGTCCTCGAAACTCTCAAATCCCTTTCTCTTGGAAAGCTGCCTGGCTGGAGAACACTCCAGTGGGCTGCTGTCATTCTGTGATGACCATGGCGTCAGGGAGAGCACCTGTTTGGCTAGGGATAGGCCAAGGCGGCAGCATCCTGAGAGCCACTGGAGCTTGGGTACCTTGGGAATACGGTCATTAGGTCCTGTCCAGGTCCTCAGCACTTCTCGTGATAGACTGCAGTTGCTTCCAAGGAACTCATGGGTAAAACATTTTCCACATCTATCTCTCTGAAAGGCTATGTTATATGTGACAACATTCCAATTTTGTGGCACGACTTGTGCCAATCCACACAGGCAATTAGAGCTCACACATTCCATGGGCTATGGGTCAAGTGCTGAAAGAAACCCACAAAGGAAAACTTTACCAAAGGAATCCATCAGAGGCATGACTAGGGGTTCAGAGTGCTGGGATCCTCTACTGTCTTAGCTGTTCCTTTTGCCTGACTTCCATCCTATGAGTAGTGGCTTGTTGGGTGCTGATCCTTACATCTCAGTGTGATTGATAGTAGTGGGGCAATATAGCTGAGGTCCATCGAAACTGCACTGCAGAGCATGGAGACCCTGAAAAAGAAGGAATCAGTTAAAAACGTACGTCATGGCCAGGAAAGTTGGCAGACATCTGCCATCCTAATACGTGGGAGATTGAGGTAGGACAGTCTTAAATTTGTTAAATTTTAAAGATATTCAAATTTAAAAGCAAATAATATTTTGCATGGACCGCTTGAAGAAGACATGAGGAATGTTTATAAACATTTGTGTTTCAGATACAATGTAAAATGCAACCTCTGCGCATTCTCCCTGGTCTCATATACCGAAGACTATGCAATAATTCCTCTTAAAGTCAACTGAAAAATAACTATTTTCCTGATGCAGTAGAAGGGTTTCATTAATAATATTAGGGGAATGTGGCCCATAGATTATCTTGGCTTCACCAGGACTGAATTTTCCTGTTGCCCTGAGCACATCTTGAGTCTGCCTCCATGAGCAAGTAGAATTTTCTTCWCCTTCCTCCTCTGCTATCACTGAGGCTCTGTTCAGTTCCTCTCTTTCACTGAAAAAAAATCTGTCTTTTGGAGTGTAGGCAAGACATAGACACATACACACACACACACACACACACACACAATCAGTACTACTGTCAAGGTTCCAAATTAGAAGATTCTTAATAAAGAGTCTGGCTTCACTTTTCTTTATTCATAATCCCTTTTATACTTCCACAATACTTCCTTTCTATGCTCCCCTCACAACTGGACCATGCCTATTCATCTCCCATTCTTCTTTCCCAGGCTCGTCTTTTAGGGAGTAACACGATTATGAAAACAAACAATTCTGGGCTGAGGAGACATTTCATTCAGTGCTCACTGTGCGCGCATAAAGACCTGAGTTCAGATACCCCACACCCATGCAAAAAGCAAAACACAGCAAAAATCCCCTAAAGTCTAAGTGAAGCATCCGGTACCTGTCATCACAGACAGGAAGATCTCAAAAGCTTGCCCTCTCTCAGGTCTACCTAAATCAATACCCTCCAGTGAGAGAACTTGTCTCAAAAAGAAAAAAGGAAAAAATTCAAAAATCCCGATTATATAACAATAGAACAAAAATACAGACAATAAATAATACTAGTAATATTAATAATACAGAGAATGATTGAGAAAGACATCCAGCATGGGTGTCTGGCCTCCACATGTATGTGCACATACATGGATGCACATGTGTACACTCATTCATGGGCATACACACAGACACCCATAAAAAGTTGGCGATTCTTTGCTATGAGACATAAGATAACCTCTGTGTATAGAAGGGCAATATTGAGTTTGAATTATACAGTTGTAAAATGAGGAAAAGCTATATCCTGGACTACTTACAGATGTATACAAAAGAGCTATCACAATTTCTGGCATGCCATGGGGAAAAGCATCAATAAACAACAGAACGACAAGATGTGACCTTGGTTCCTTTCCCCAAGGGATGTAGCGGGAAAGACTCTGGCCTCAAAACCAGAAGATGTTACCTGTATCCTGGCTTTGGCTGAGATACTTAAACAGATACGAGAGCGTCACAGATTCAGTTTTCAGATTCTCTGAGATGCTTGCCACATGTCTGTTTCAAACATTCCAGCATCTGTAGTTTAAAAAGCACAATGAAATAAATAAAATGAATTTTGGATTTGGCATATCAAAATAATTATCACCTTAAAATCGAATGTATATGTATGTGTATGTGTATATGTAGTGTGTGTGTGTGTGTGTGTGTGTGTGTGTGTGTGTGTATAGCTTGATTACTGAGAAATCTTAACCTCATTTTAGAGTCCCGACTTTAAGATCTGCTGTTTACGCTATATATTGCAACTCGCAAAGCTACACTGTTTGTGCCCTKCCACCCTGTGCTGGTGGCTACTGGATCAATTCGCACTCCATTGCTACTACTGAAAAAGTGAAACAGTTGCATAGGAATATTAGTAAGAATATAAAATTTCTGAGTTGACTATGCTTGCTCTAGCTTTTGATAAGCTGATACAAAGTAGAACCATCTGGGTAGAGGGAACCATAATCGCTTCCATCAGACAAGCCTGTAGGGCATTTTCTTTATTAATGATTGATGTGAACAGGCCAACCCACCGTGGGCAGTGCCACCCCTGGGCAGGTGGTCCTGGCTAAATAAGGCCATTGCTTCTGCTTCAGTTCCTGCCTCATTGGTTCCTGCCTTGTCCTCCCTGGCCTGACTTTTCAGGGATGATCTGTGGTCCAGAAGTAAAAGATGAATTCAACCTTTCCTCCTTCCTCTTTAAGTTGTTTTGGGTCATGGCATTTATCATGACAACAGAGAAGCAAACTAAGACACTGGGAAGAGTCCTATAAAGTCAAGATCAGCCTGAGCTATGGTGAGTTCCAGGCCAGTTATAACTACATAGATATTCTGTCTTAAACCAAACCAAACCAAATCGTGAGTCAGTTGGCTTAAGTCATGCAGGTCTTAGGGGGACGCTAAGAACACACAAAGAAGCAGGCAATGGTCCTTGAGTCTGTGTCTTCATGTACTACGTAAGCTAGCACCAAGATATATGAAACATGGCAGGCCACATCTCCGTGTCTGTGGAAAATTAGCAACCATACTTCTGCGTTACTGCCTCTTCAGGTGTCCATGCAGTAGACACGCTAGTATACAATTCAAAAGACAACAACCTAAGACCCATAAGCAATGCACAGAGCTTGGCAGGGTTAAATATAAACCAAAGGCCCTTCCTCTGTCAGGTACTTAGGGTGCCTGCAGTTTAGGACCTTGATGGTTAACTATTGGCTCAAAGACTTTCTTAAAAGAGGACTCCCAGGGGGAAAGGGTGTGGCACGTATTTAGGCAGGTGGCCAGAAGGCAGCTTGGCCACAGGTATAGGAATGGTACCAGATGAAACACAGCAGGCCACACCTCCGCGGCTGAGAAAAGTAGCAGCCAGGTTTCTGTAATACTGTTTCTGCATACGCCCAGGTCGTAGATAATGTGTAACCAGTATACTATTTACGAGTATACTAGTAAGCACCTAGCATATTTGGGAATAAGATGCAGTTCCTTGTACTGAGTTTCCTTGTACTGAGGCTTGGAGCCCAATTCACTTTCAGGGCGCCAAAGAGGTCTAGTTCTTGAGAAGAGTTTAGACACTGCTCTTAGTTTCAGCCCTGTCTTTCTAAAAGTGGATCCCATTCATGCCATCCAGGTTTGTGACTCTTCTCTTTCTCTTCTAGAAATCTACAGAGCAAGACAGAAAAGCAACTGGTGATGCCGACACCAGCAGGGCAGCAGAGCAGAACAGGGCAGCAGAGATGACCTGTGTGCAGAAAGGTAAACGTTCTTCTTTGTCACAGGAGGGGATTCTAACCCGTCACCCAGGGGCGGAGCTCTGCCGCGTCACAGCAGGGTGCACACATAGCTGGAGGATGACTCACTACCAAAGGCTTCCTAAAAGAGACTCCTTAAGTTACCGTAACATTTCAGAACAGTATTTATAGTGCCAATAGAAAAGGGGCAGGGCCAGGGCCTTGGAGCCTCTCCTCACCCCTGCTTTCCTGCCAGCTAGATCAGGTCAGTTTCCAAACCTTCTTTGTTCCCTGACCGGAGGAGACAGAAATTGCAACAGTTTCCCGATGCCCCAGGGGGCGTGGCAGGGCTCCCCCTTGCCGCTCTCCYGGACCCCTCAGCCCTTCAGCTGGACTCTCCAGTGGGCTCTGCATCTCAAGCTTTTCTCTGTTCATTAGCAGTTCAGATGCACTGTCTTGAAATAAGTGGGCAAGCCAGCGTCTGTTTGTTCTGGTATTCTTCCACTGGGAATGACCTGTTTCTCTGGCTTTCCATTTGCTACCTAGGATATGGCCAAAGGAGGCAGGGGTCTGCCTGAGAGCCCTGGAAGGCTATGAAGGAGGGCTTCCTTGTAGATAGGACGGTCTAATTGAGTGCTGGAGTAACTACTCACTGGCACCTTCCCAGCAGAGCTCAGCGTCCTCCCAGAACGTCAGGGTTTCTGCATATATATTCTTATTTTAGCTCTTCCCCAAGGGGGCCACATAAATTTATATATCTATCTCCCACCATGCTACAGGATTTTAGAGCAATGGCTATATATTAGTATTGCATCCAGCACCATCCAACTCATACAAATGACCCTTAACACTTAGGGGATGAATACGTGCCTATGAGAATATCTATTCTACTGTTTGTTTGTTTATTTTTGATAGGGAAGGAAATATGAAATGTGCTTTATTTATTTTCATATCCCGTGGGTGGTTTTGTGAGAATTGATTTGTTGCTAAGCACACTGTGTCAGATCCCTTTCTCCACCTTCCGCAACTGAGCAATACAGTGGCCATTGCTTTCACAGGTTACAGATGAGATGGCCGACTCCAGGGACATTAAGTAATGTTCTCTACAATCTCTCTGATTGTAATTAATGAAGCTAACATCTGCATCTTTGGGAGTCTAATTGTTTATGCTATCCTTCAGTGTCCCCGGACTTCGTTGTTACTGTGACAAGAATGTTTTCCCAGTGTGAATTAAACTAGAAAGATGTGTGTTTGGTTTGTTGTTGTTGTTATAGTCAGGTCTCTCAGTGTAGCACTGACTAGTTTAAACTCCAGCATCCTGCATCCGGCGCCTAGACTGCAGAATTACAGGTGTACACCATCGTCGCCGGCTTAGAAACCATATTTTTAAAAGAGAGTCATGGAATACATGGGACATGGAAGCAGAGAGCTCCACGGGGAGCTGGAGGGAAGCAATCTGAGAGGGATGGATTAGGATGAGTATAACGACATTTATGCATAAAGATGCCATATTGAGGGGGCTGGAGAGATGGCTCAGTGGTTAAGAGCACTGACTTGCTCTTTCAAAGGTCCTGAGTTCAAATCCCAGCAACCACATGGTGGCTCACAACCATCCGTAATGAGATCTGACGCCCTCTTCTGGTGTGTCTGAAGACAGCTACAGTGTACTTACATATAACAATAAATAAATCTTTAAAAAAAATGCCATGTTGAAATCCA
>BDUI01000131.1:397004-409216 GCA_002335545.1 Apodemus speciosus
AGAGTGTCCGGCTCCCGGACTTTCAGAATTAGCATTGTTTCTGCCTTGCTGCTTGTTCCTCTGATGCTGGAGGTGAGGCAAGAAAGAGGAAGGAAGGAAGGAAGGAAGGAAGGAAGGGAGGAAGGGAGGGAGGGAAGGAGGAAGAGAAAGAGGAGAAGAAGAGAAGAGAAGAAAGAGAAGAAAGAGAAGACCTATTCTTAGACTGATATATAAAGAATCCACTTGCCAGTCCCTTCAGGATTGCGGAGCATTGACCTTTGGAACATGGTCTTTATATGTATAAATTATTATATGCATAATAAATTAATCCAACAGGACTGATCAGGCTTCAGAAATAGCCCACTGTCCTGCTCTCAGGCCTTGGAATTCCCTCATAAAGAATGATCTTGATTGACACCTCCTGTTCCTCTCAGTACCTGTCTGCCTGGAGACTTGAAAATAAGCAAAACCAGGAAGCACTTCCATCCRAACAACTTAGGGAAGCCACGTAGGGTTCTTTTGCCTCTCTTTGTTTTCAAGGGATATATTTCTGAGTGACTCACTGGGCTGCTCAGGCCTCTTAGAACCATTAGAAAATGACTCTGGGAGAGAAGAAGCCTGCTGAAGTTGTCCCTTCATGCACATGGATGGGGTGCTATACTGCTAGTGGGTCTTTTCTCTGTTCCTGCCTCCAGAGTCATAAGCAAAGTGAGTGACAGAGTGTTTGAAAATAACACTTTCTCCCTGTAAGGCTCAGAGCTTAGTGTCTAGGCTGACCTGCTCACTGGCACTTGAGGAAAACCAGAGGCTGTGATTGGTCCTGGTTGGGATTTCACCAGCATGAAGCCATGCTGGGAAAAAGGCTCTGTGGAAAGAGATTCTATGATGAATTGTGAAAACATTGCTGTTTTGAACTATATCATCTAGCAATATATTCCTGGCACTCCCGTTAGCTTTCCACTTAATGGGCAAAAATCTAGCACAGTAAAGAAGGAACCCCCGCCTCCATGTTTGCAGTTCTGTTTCCTCCTCTAGGACCTTTGGAGGTCTTCAAAAGTATTTACATGTCTCCATGATAATTACTTCTATGCAGACACCTGTTCTCTGTATTTGGAAGAATTTCAAAAGGTCTACTTCTGTAAAACTCTGAACTTTTAAAGATTTTAATCACTTTCAAGACACCAATCCAAGTGGGAAAGTAGCTACAGTTAAGAGTTGGGTTAATCAGCCCCAGGCACGCCCCCTTAGATTACCCAGACAACTCCGCATTGTTGTCTGCTCACTTCCACTACATGCTCAGCCACCCAGATCCTTAGCTGTCTGGCTTCTCTCCTCAGCACTGACGATTCCTCTCTAAGGCTGAGCTGAAAAATTCACTCAGGTGACATTATCTTTAACCAGTTGTTCTCCATGGGACGTTTTCTTTTTGGTCTCCTGACTTGGTGAGGTGCTACTAGACATTCAGTGCACAGTTAAGACCTCTTCTCAAGAACTGATTGACAGCTTCATCCAATGCCTGGAAGAGAGGCCCTGCCTTTACCCAAGGTGGGCCCTTCTAATGCCACTGCTTCTGTTAAACTCTSTGTGACTTTGTTCCCTCCCTCTTTGAAGCCTTCATTGTATATGTCATCAAACCACACACTGTAGAGTGTTGTTCTTTTGAATTTGTGTGTGTGCTTCATTCCGCAAACTGGATCTGAGCGTTCAATATTCGACCTTCCTTTTTTACATAATTAATTGTATCTGACCTAGTGCTATGCACTTAGCACATAATCACTCAATATATTCCATGTCAATGAACAATCACTCACTGAAGTCTGATGACGACACACTCAGGTGACTGGCAAGCTTTCCTGATAGATTTAGAGACAAGTTAAGGTACAACGTCTTCTCTAAGAGACAGAAATCAAATAGGCATATAGGGGGAGTGAACAGCATGCCTTTCATATGATATTGGTTGACAATAATCCAGATCCTTCTAAAGCAAATCATGTGGCACAGAGAACAAGGAATGGCAGGCCATGACTGAGGTTCATCCTTAGAGGAGTATGATGGCCACATCTGGAAAATACAGGTGTCTGTGGAACATGTCCCCTGCAAGAGGCTGGGAATCTCATCGCATCTTGTCGTGACTCAGATGACACGATCGTCAAGACATTTCCCATCTACTTGTGTTCCATGCCAATGGACAATGCTCGCATGAGTGACTCAGCCTCTCAGCTGGGCAGATGGGAACGTTTCCAACAGTTCATGCAGAACAGTGGCTTAAACAAGGACATTCAGGACATTGGGCAAGGTTTTGGGATTAGACCCTTAAGTCCCCATGAACTTACTGTGTGTCACCTCAAGATTCAGACTACATGTGGGGTTCCTGATAAGATCCATTTGCCTCAACTTCAAATTCTGAGAGTCAAATCTTGGGCTGTGATTGTTATACAGGACTATTCTCTGAGCCAACCAATCACCGTCTTTCAGAGTTCAGCTGTGTCCAATTGGCAAAGAAAGGGGTGAGGGGTGGGGTTGGTGACTGTTTGCATGGACCAGCATGTCGACCTCATGAGGGGTCTGGAGTGTTACAGCCCTCAGCTGAGTATCCAGGCTCTCCATGTTGTGTGTGTACCTCTTGCTAATTGCACCAGGCCTCTGTGAGAGACTGTAGTATACAGGCCAGGAAGGAGGTGCGGAGAGGAGGCTCCATTTCCGTTGTTATGGGAAAGCTATTATCTGTGCTAGATAAAGACCTTTCAGTGTGGTCTTTTTGGAGAATGTTCCCATAGTTCCAGTCCATCACTCCTTACCTGTGCTCAGTAAGGAAGCCCAATAATTGACTGATTTCCCAGAGTAAACTTGGGTTGAATCGATTTATTGTTGGGACCCCTGAAGGAAGGGTCCATGCTTTTTCTGTCTCCTCCTGTGAAGGGATTTTAGCCACACTTGGCATAGTCAGCAAGATGTGATGATAGTAAAGACGAGGGTGGAAGAACGAAGGAGTTGTCCCTTATATGGAGAACAAGCAAAGCAGCTGCTGTCTCAGGCAAGAACGAGGTAAAGCTGTGTGAGGTGGTGTTTGCAGGGGAAGTATTGATATGGTGTCCTGTCTCTATAGGAGACAGCAGAGTAGGGATGGAGATATCAGCAGGCAGCTGCAGAGGCAAGGCGGCCTGGCTGTTATCATAGGAAATAGAAGATCCCGGGGGAGATTGTAGGTGTAAAGGGGGATTGCAGCAAAAGAAGGATGTGCGGCTGACATCTTCAGTATTGACCTCTAACTTAGTAGGGAAATGAATCACAGAGACAGAAATGCAGGTATTGACCTTGCTGCTCTCTCTCTCTCTCTCTCTCTCTCTCTCTTTCCCTCCCTCCCTCTTCCCCCTCTTCCTCTGTGTGTGTGTGTGTGTGTGTGTGTTGCTTTTTGCAAGGGGCCCAATAGGGAAAGAAGACCCAGACTAAATCAGTAATATCGAGCTCCTCCTGAAACTCCAAACCCTGGATCCTATGGGGGAAGTCAGGCAGAGATGAGGAAGGGACAGACCTAGAAGTGACCGCAGATGCTCCTCAGGTCCACCTTTAATGTGGTAAGGGAAGGTCCATGATCTAGCGTTCTGATGGGGTCCTAACAATGGTCTGGTACAGGAGACTGGGGTAATCAGAAAATATTTAACCCCATAGCTGTTAGGGCTACAGGAGACTTTCAGATGAGCAGAGGGAGCTCCTTGACAGATGGCCTGAGAGGCTGTGGGGTGTGGGAGGAGATGGGATACACTGAGTGAGGGCTGGGGAGGCCGAGAAGCTGAACAGAACTACCACCTGTGCCTCCTTGACACAAAAGCTTTACAATCCCCGAAGAACTGCCTCTTATGAGCCAGTAGGGACGTGGTTATCTCTAGCTGAGGTATCCTGAATATTAGGGACCAGAATACAACAGAAGAGTAGGCCCTGCTGAGAGCACTGGGGGTGCACAAAGTGGTGTTTGGTGGCCAGTACACAGCCCCCAGGGCTTGTGTTTACTGGGGACCCAGGAAAGAAACGGCCTACAGGAAGGACTGGGAGGCTGATTTGGCAGCAGTGTAGAGCCCCTGACTGACCTGGACCACTGTGGAGATTGTAGAGGTTTAGGTCAAAGTTCGGCCCAGTATCCAAACATTTTGTTATTGTTGTTGGGACTGTAGATGGTTGCTTAAAATTTCCTGAGAATGAAGTCCAGCATCAATGATCGATTTACATAACATTAAAAGGGAAAGTGCTTGGAAAAGGCAAATGTGCGGACTCCATCATATTCACGTTCCTCTCTAAGCCACCCTCTCCAGCTCTGTGTGTGCAAATGTTCATAGACAGAAGCCGGGTGAAGAGGGTGTCGGCTATCCTGGAGCTGGAGTTATAGGTGGGTAGGTGTGGGAAGGGCTGCTGGGAACTGAACTCGGTCCTGAGGCAGAGCAGTACCCACTCTTAACTGCGAATTCCGCTTCCCAGCCCTCACATTGCTGAGCATTCTAAAATCTAAGCCCTACATAAGATTCTGGATTTATCAGTTTGATTCTTTTTTTCCTTCCAAAGCCCTTAGAAAGTTCCATTCACATTTCAGAATATTATTCCTGGAAAAACAGCAGCGGCCGAGAAACATACAAGGAACTTCTTTTTTAATGAAAGAAATGAGAATACAAATTGCTTTTCGAGTTTTGTTTTGTTTTAATAGGGTCTGGCAGCAATGTAACCCTTTCATCACTGAAGGAAAGTGTCACAAGTAACTGAGAGCGCTTACTAATGTCTGTTCAGGGACAAAGTTAGACAGAGAGGCTGGTTTTGAGAGACTCCATATTTTACTTTGTTTTCTCCGAGAACAGCCAGGACTAATTAGAAGATGCTCGCAGCTTGTAGTCATTAGATTAGAGCGTTTGTTAACAAGCTCTCCTATGTAAAATGAAGCCCTGATCGAATCTTAATTTCCCAGTCCACTTCTCTTTCCAGGCCYCGTTGGCATCTCTCCATTTAATTGCAATAATTTGCTTTGTTTAATGTCACGATTGAGTAGAGGAAGTCGGGACAGAAATATCTCAAGTGCTCCACCTAATTCAAATCCCAGTCATGAAGGCTGGAGAAAGCGTGGTGGCTTCTTACTAAAGAGAAAACAGTCAAGAATAAGAGCACGCAGTTTACAAATTCTACGCAACCACTGGACAAATAAGCTACCAAGTCACACGAGTCATGTCACAGAGAGGCCACACAAGACCAGCTTCTCCGTGAAGGAGCCTGGGAGCCAGAGGGAGGCACCTTTGAAGATAAATATTGCCACATGTGAAAAGAAAATAAAAATCCCAACAAACCTTAATTGTACATCTCTCCTCTTTCAAACGATGTTTGCCGTGGGAATGGAAGGTTTCGCATGTTGACCCATGACTGCTGTAAGCATCCTTTCCCGTGTGGATGATAGAATTAAGAGGCTGCCCATGGACCGTGAGGCCTCATTACTCGTGAGATGAGCCTTCCTTTTGTTTTAGCCCTCTTGGCTCCCCCCAGCCCTGCTGGCACAAGATGGGACAGACACAGCCATCAGTGGGGGGTCGTCCTCTTTGTATATCGGCTAAAGGGAAATATGACATGCAGGCTGGCTTCCCAGAGCCATGGTGGTACATGTCTCCAGGGAGTAAAGCTGGCTGTGTCGGATGGACTCCGGATTTTGAAATAGACCCCAAAGCCAAGCTTACCTATACCTTAACCCTGACGCTGAGATTGTCTTTGCAGTTGACATCAGTGACAACTCTGCAGTGGCCCTTGTCACTGTCGTCTCCTTTTACTTTTGCCTTGAAGGTGACTGCACTTTTTCATCTGAGTCTTTGTTAAGTCACTAGGGCATTAGAGATTTAGGCAGTGAGGATAAGATTCGTAGGCCATGGTCACCACTGGGAATTCAGAGACTGAAAGTTTCCTGGAAGACTGGAAAGAAGGTTCAGGGAGCTGCCACACAAGCAAGAGAACCTAAACTTGGCCTCTAGTATCCCCGTGAAAAGCCAAATGTAATGTCAGTGCTGGGGATGCAGAGACAGAGGGTCTGTGGGTTCCACAGGCCAGCTAGGCAGACTAGCTCACTAGTGAGCTCTTTGTTCAGTGGTAGACTCTGCCTCAAAGAATAAGGAGGCAAGTGAGGGAGATACTTGATGCATGTGCACATGTGCACACACACACACACACACACACACACACACACACANAGAGAGAGAGAGAGAGAGAGAGAGAGAGAGAGAGAGAGAGAGAGAGAGAGATTGATTATTGGAGTCTGACTCTACTTTAAAAAAATTATATCTGTCAGTCCGATCCTGGAGGGCCCCTGAGGAAGAGTCTTTCTTTATCCCCTGTGGCTCAGATGGCGATGCTCCCACCTAACCAATGCCTTTCCAAGGCTGTGCCCCACCGCTCTCCACAGTTAAGCTCATTTTCTTATGATTTACGGAAGAAATGCTTCTCTCACTTTCTCTTCATAAATTGAGGAGTTGCCTCTGCCCAAATCAAGGAACAATTACTTTGGTATGTATGTTGTTCAAAACACGACCCAGGATCTCTCCAGGTGGAAGGCAGAATGAACGTTACTTTTGAGTATTGTCATCATTTAGTTCATATTCTGTTCTCCCAATCTTGAGAAAACAAAGAACTGACAAGAGGCCGGGCTTTGTTTTTTACAATATGAGTGTACCATGAAGAGAAAAAAAATGGAGAAGTACCTATTTACTTAAATTACACACAATGTAAATTATATGCAATTTGGGAGAGCTTTTCCCCAGCCACAGGTTATTATGTCCTGAAGTGTATATCAGGTACCCCCTCATTGTCATTTTCTCAGGAGGTCCACGGGTCACAGCTCTCTCATCAAACCTGCCTCAATCTTGAGCTCAAGATGGCTGGCTAACACTGTCGGTGCTGTAGGGATGTGCCAGTCACCGTCAGCTGCTCTTTCCCTCTGTGGCAAAGCCAATGGCTTTGGCTTGCTGTGAGCTCTCTCGGCACTGAGCACCATAGTTCCAGTTAATGGAGAAAGACACATATGTCTGGCTCATAAGTTGTACACAGATATAGGTTTGCTGTGCTGAAATGGAAGCCATGTAAATGAATTCAGCTTGTGGCAGATTCCTGAAGGCAAAGGGGAACTGCCCATGGGATGCGGAAATTCACTCATCTGGAAGGGTCTCTCTTCCTGCTTCCCAGCCTCTTTCCTCTCGACAGAAATGCATAGCCCTATTATAGGGGAGGATTATGTAGGGTAAGGGACCCACTGGACATAGGTTGTGGATAGCTCTTTATGTTATGTCAGTATTTCCCTAAACCCAACAGGTAGAACCCTACAGTCCCACTCAAAGGAAAACCCTCACCAATGGCTCAAACTCCAGGTGCTATACCTGATTGTAGTCTTGGCTTGGAATGAGAAAGTAGAGGTTTAGTGATAATTCTTTTTTTATTGAATATATTCATTTACATTTCAAATGTTATACCCTTTCCCGGTTTCTCCCCTCCCAGAAAACCCCAACCCATCCTCCCACCCYGTGCCTCCAAGAATATGCCCCTCCACCCAACCCATTCCCMCCYMCCCCCCCCCCCCCAATTTCCCCATGCTGGGGGATCTATTGAGCCTTCATAGGRCCAAGGACCTCTCMTCCCRCTGATGCCYGACAAGGCATTCCTCYGSCACACTTTTGGCTGGAACCATGTGTACCCCTTGGTTGATGGCTTAGTTCCTGCGAGCCCTGGGGCATCTGGTTGGCCAACATCGTCATTCTTTCCACAGGGCTGCAAAGCCCTTCAGCTCCTCCAGTCTGCCTATCAGCTCCTCCATTGGGGACCCTGCACTCAGTCCAATGGATGGCTGCTAGCATCTGCCTCTGTATCTGTAAGGCTTTGGCAGGGCCCCTCTGGAGACAACCATAACAGGCTTCTTTCAGCACACACTTCTTGTCATCCATGAGAGTGTCAGGGTTTGGTGTTTATAGGATGAAGATTAAATAGTATCAATTCTTGAGAGGCTGTGAAGAGGTTGTTTAGATGCACTATGGTTAGCAGTTACCATATTGGAAAATTAATGATAACTAAGTTTGGAGAGGGGGATTATGGAAGGTCCTCTCTGAATGTGTACCAGTTGAGCCACCTCAGCAAACGAGGACCTAAGGAGCAGCGTGTATGGGATGGCTTGTCGTATGCACATTAGTCAGTTACTCCCTCCAACTTAACCTGTGCTTGTACCTGGGCCTCTAGTACACACGTATGAAGTGGACATGAAAGTAGAGTGTAAGTCCTACCTGACTGGGCAAGGCTGGTTAAGCTTATCCACTCTAAGGACCCAGCCTTCCCACAGTACTGAGCAACCCTGAGTCTCCAGTATGGCCCCACTCCTCCAGTACTACTAAATGGTCACTTGGTGACAGGCTGATTGTGCTTGGGCCAGTTTGCTCTGTTCTGAGGGACGGCGGCAACAATTTGCGATCATCCGAATGGGCTTCAGTTCTCACTGTGGATTTCCCCTCGCTTCCTGCAGTGCTTTTGCTAATACTGCCATCATGGACTTAAAGAGTGCTATAGTCTCTCCTCTTGTTTCAAAGGCAGCCATTGTTTGGAATGGTAAGAACTACATTGGGCTGATGATGCCCTTGGAATTTATTAGTCTCTCTGGTCTCCTCCTCTCTCTGAAGCAGTTGTCCTTACTGTTCAGTGAGATGGCCTTCTAAAGATTTAGTTCCAGTGTCAACTAGATGTAAATAACTGGGGAGACTGAAGGAATACACTTTAAGTCACCAACTTATGTATAGCCTCTTCTAAAGGCTGGAATTTACCATTCTAGAATTCAAGAGGTACAAATGGGTTCCTTGGGAAGACGAGTCAAGGATAAGATATGCTCTGTGAAAGAAAGAAAAGTTGAGTTCAGAATGGCGGCATCTATGTTAAAGGCTGGGTGAGGAAGCTCTCGCCTGTAGTCCCTGCATGAGGAGGCAGAGTCAGGAGGATTGCTGTGGCTTGCCGGCCTGCCATTCTAGCCAACTGATGACCTCCAGTTTCTAGGAGAGACCATGTCTCAGAAAAGTAAGGTGAAGAGTAACAAAGAAAAAACCCTCACTGCCAATCTCTGACCTCCACAGGAGCATACATAGGCATATGCACATGCAAACACACACACACACACACACACACACACACTCACACACACACACACTCACACACACACACTCTCACACACACACTCACACACACATGCATACACACACCACACACGCATACACACACATACATACACACAGAGAGAGACAGAGAGACAGAGACACAGAGAGAGACAATAGAGAGAGAAGGATATTTGTATGTAATTAGCTTCTAGTAATAAGCTACTGAAATCTGCTTGGCATCTCTACTTTGTTGGTCTAGCAGTCATGGTTTCCATGGAAGCAGACATTGATAATAATTTCATTCAAGTGAAGTAGATGATGTCATGTAGACAGATTGAAGTGTACCACTGTGGTAGCACATAGCAGCCCCTCCAAAAAGTACCTGCCATCCTGGAGACGAAAGCCAGCCACTCTAATTTCCAGCTTGGTTCCAGATGCAACAGTGGATTTCCTAGCTCCCATGATGGTGTAACATCAAATATGTACCCCACTCTGTGATTTTCTCCAGTTGAGCCCTAACTTACTAAGTTACCTCCTGCCTTTAGCCTTAAATGTGTCACAGGCAAATGTGTCTAAACCAGGGTTGCTGCCTTCTCTTCCTCCTCATCTTCCTCCTTCTCTTTCTCTTCTTCTTCCTCACTATTTTTTGGTTCATTTTAATAAAAATTGGTGCCTGGGATTGAACTTGGGTCATTTTGAATGGTAGGCAGCTCTAGACCCAAGCTGTACCTGTCTTGTCTTTTCTTTTACATATCAACTCCCATGTTATTTCTTTCCTTTACCTCTTCGCTTAACATATCTAAATGTTAAGAGACAGAAACTCTGGGTCAATGCTTATGGCAGTAAGGGATTTTCATTTTGATTACTGAGCCCTGTCATTGTTAATTAGCAAAGTTACTATTAGAGGTTTTCTCTTCTTCCCAGGTCTAGTAAATTTTTCTTGGTTCACTCTTTAACTTTGTATAGGACAACACTTTCTTACAAATAGAAAAAGAGGACAGTGATATCTGTTACTTGGCTGAATTAAATTTAAAACTTCATTTTAAAATTTGAATTGCAAAATTCCAAATTTGTAAAAATCTGAAGAAAATCAAACATCAGAAAAGACTCTGAGCCAAGAGTAGAAGTGTTGGCTTGTCCTGTGTTCTGCAAACACCCTTGGAGGACTTGGGGATGGATGGACCTGGAATCTCCACAGAGAGAAATAGAGGGAAAGGTGGGGTACCAGGGTGCCTTCTGCAGGCAGGTGTTGGGGGTAGCAGGCTCCTTATCTGCCTGAGATAGAATTCAGGGCCGGCTCTGCTTATGATGGGAACAAACACTTGAAACTACTAGTTTAGAATTATCTCAGATGTCATGTTCTTAGTAAAAAAAAAAAGAGAGAGATTCTTAGGGTAAATGGCATCCCTTATGTAGACTTGATGATGCACGCTCAGTTCTTCATGGAAGACATGGAAAAGGAAGAAAATATGTAGAGAAAGAGAGGGAAAGTAGGAAGCAAGGGTTCGAGAAACTCTTTCAAAGGAATACATTCATTTTCAATGTTATCTCAAATCCCTGTTCTGTTGCCTGAAGAGCATTGTTAAAGGGCAAGTAGGCAAATTTGACAGATTCAGTGATAGGATTGATATTGGCTGAGACAGTCTTTCTCTTCTCCTGTGAAGAGAGAAACTAGGGAGATGAGGGAGTAGCCTGCATCTCATTCTTTCCCATCCCCACCTCCCTGTGTAAGCCACTTTAGTGTCGAAGTGAAGGGACTTAGAGAAACATGATAAAGTTTTCCCTCATGCTTGAAATGTGTTTACCCTGGGTAACAGGAAACGTGGAGTCTTGTGATGTAGATTGTTCTACCAGATGGCAATCTTAGCACATGCTATTTATGTAAATCAGCTTTGTGCATGAGTCATCTCTTACAGACTGTGACCTCAGCAGCCACTGTAGACCTTGGTTCCACACTGCCATTATTAATGAATAATAGTAACAAAGTTGATTAATGCTTGTGTAATAAACCAAATGCCTTTACATGATATTAAATACAGAATTATTTTCTCTTTATGCATAGCACACTTAATTAATGCCTGTGTGTGCTGTGAGATTACTCCTTGGCGCGAGCAGGCACAACGTTTAATTCAATAGAAATTGGTAGTTGCATAGGACTGCACTCCCACTAAGCCATCCTACCTTGGAGGCTAATTGCTTATTCGTATGAAAATGGTTCTCTTCCAAGGTCAGTGATTCATTGTTGGTTTGATGGTGACGGATCTGAGAAGAGTGATAATTCGTCCTTGTATTGGGACCATGCAGGGAAAGGAATGTATATAACAACAAGAGGAAGTCAGGAGCCTGGAGTGCTCAGCAGCCCCACAACAGTTCTCTGTAGATTGGAGAGCTGCCTGTCAGCTAGGGAACTCAGAACAAGATGCTTGAGAACACAGATTGAGAAGCCAACGGTGTGTCCAGGGTTGGGGGGTGAAGGGCCTCCAAGGCCCTTGCATCTCACTGCTTCAAGTCCATCAAAGGCTGAGAAAGCTGGAGTGTAATGTTCATCTGAATGGGCAGCATAAAACCATGGGCTTGCTTCCCCTTCTGCTTTCTCACATCACATCTAACAGGCACCTCCAGCCTGTTAGATGGTGCTCCTCTCAAGGTAGCTCTCATCCRCTCAGTTCTCGGAGCTAGTCTTCTCTGGAAGCAGCTCACAGGGACGCCAAGAGGCGTGCTCTCCTAGTTCTCCTGATGGATGTTTTTAAGGTCTGGTAGAAAATCCAAATTAATGATCACAGCATGCTCTCACCATTCCTTCTCCTAAACGGCTGGATAATTTAGCCATGCAGAACAGTTTCACGCTTATTACAACTTTCATTATTTGGCAGTTGCCAATAGACTAGAGAGTAAAGGTTATACCAGCATAAGGTCTTCAAAATTAGGGGCATGTGTTCTTGGCATTCAATCATCATCAGCCTGTTCCTGCCTTCCTGCCTTTCCTCCTTGACTTCTGTCCCTTTTGCCCTGCATTTTCCCCATAACAGTGTCTATAACTATGATGATAATTATATAATTATAACTGAAATAGTTATATATAACTATAACTGTATATAG
>BDUI01000132.1:36884-52698 GCA_002335545.1 Apodemus speciosus
TTGGAGGGAATGACAGGGCCACATGTGCTAGCAAGTTTGGACTGGAAAGGATGTGCTTAAGATGAGAACTTGAGTGTCATGCCTGCCTTGCCTTGGCCTCTGCCCAAAGAGTGCAGTGCTTTACTGTGTGATGAGAAAGACTCAATATATATACAGGGCTGATAGTTGGCGAGGAACCTGTGGTTTGGTTTTGTCTTTGACACCCTGTAGGACTTGATATTCTAATTTTTTTCCAGAATGAGGGGAGTCCTTCCCAAGGGGCTCTGGAAACCCTGGGATATACTTAGGTTGTCAGATCAGAAATGTATATTCTTTTGAGGGAGAATGAACATCATAAAGGCTTGGTGTAGGCATGTGTGGGGGTTGTTTTTGAGCTGCATCTGCTTTTTCAAAATAGTGCATCTTCTGACTTTTACATCATTTGAATACTATAGTATCAGGAATCTTTAGTCTGTTTATATAGAACTGTGTTAAAATTTATTACTAAGGGATGGCAAAATGGTTCAGTGGGTAAAAAGGTACTTGCTACCAATCCTGATGACCTGAGTTTGATGTTTGGTTCTCATCATGTGGCTGGAAAAAACTGCACAGTGTGCACACACATGCATGCACATAAGCACACACACACAGAATAAATAGATAAGTAAATAAATGTAAAAATTTTATATATTTTTCTCTACTGAGATAGTATATCTGCCATCTTTTACTTGCATTTTTTGCCAGCTGCTACTTTACATAGTTTGGGACTTTGGTGTCCCACCAAGTTCTTAAGCATGCTGATGCCTATCCTTTGTCTCTTAGAGGTCTGTGGTCTTTTGTCCATATGACTTTCTCTGTGCTTTATTCTTGTTTCTATACATACCTGCCCTTGCTTGCATTTAAGACTTTTCTTCTTTCCCAGACTTAGCTCTGAGTGGTCTTGTGGGATCTCTATTCTGTGTGTAAATGGCTACTGCAAACTCAGTAGGCTTCACAGAATCTAGAGAGTATCTGGGCACACCTCTCCCTAGCTCAAAGGGCCAGGAGGATCTCAAACTCACAAGATTCTCCTACTTCTGCCTTTAATACCACCACCCCGCTACTTTTATTATCTTTAATATATGTGTGTGCCCATGTGTGYGTGCCTGCTTGCTTGCCTGCCTGTCTGTCTTTCTGTCTATGTGCATATAAGTGTAGTACCCTAGGAGACCAGAGGCTTGAGATCCCCTTATGGGTAATTGTAAGCCACCTTGTGGGTCCTAGAACTTGAATTTGTGTTCTCTGGAAGAACAGAAAGCACTCTTAACTGCTGAGTGATCTTGTCACTTTTCAAATAAAATTCTTGTAGGTTAAATAACTCATAAAAGAAACCTGGGTATGTGGTGGTACACTCCTTTTAAGCTAGCAGAGGCAGGCAGATCTCTTTTAGTTTGAGTCCAGCCTGATCTTCGTCTACATAGGGAGTTCCAGGACAGCCAGGGCTTTATAGAGACTATCTCGAAAAGAAAAGAAAGGAGAAGAAAGAAAATTAATTAGATGTTGGCAATTTAAAAAGATATATTCATGAATTTTATGTATGAGTGCTCTGTCTTCATGCACATCCGAAGAGGCATTCAGATCCCATTACAGATTGTTGTGAGCTACTGTGTGGTTGCTGGGAATTGAACTCAGGACCTCTGGAAGAGCTCAGGTGTTCTTAACTTTTGAGCTTTTTTTTCTAGACTTCTGCTAACAAATTTTTAAGTAGGAAAGAACTTCAGAAATATACTCAAGCCAAGTGTGGTGGTTTATGCCTGTAATCCTAGTACTGAGGAGGTATTAAATAAAAACGGATTGCAAATTGATGTCAGCCTAAGCTACATAGTAAGCTCCTGTGTAAAAGAAAAACTGCTTGGGCAGTGTGACACACACCTTTAGTCACAGCATCAAGGAGGCAGAGGCAGATCTCTATGAGTTGAGACCAGCCTGGTTTGCATAGCAAGTTTCAAGTTGGTGGAGGCTACCTAGTGAGACCTTGTCTCGAGAAAAAAGTAGGAGCTCAAGAAATGGCTCAGCAGTTAAGAGCACTTGTTGTTCCTCCAGAGGTCCTCAGTTTAGTTCCTGGCATCCACATGGCTAACTGTATATAATTGTATTTAACTATACAGTCTTAACTGTAGTCTCTAGGGATCTGATGCCTTCTGAAGGTGTGTATATATGTAGACAAAGCATCCAAACACATAAAATACATAAATAAATCTTAAAAAAGAAACATTTTATAAACTTTGGGCCAAGCTATAGTAATTTGTTTTGTCAACTGGTGTATCAGGATTATTTTTTCTGTCATTAACTTTTTATTTTTGAAGACAAGGTTTCACTACAGCCATGATTGGTCTGGATCTCACCCTGTCAGACAGACTGACCTCAAACTTGCAGAGATCCACCTGAATCAGCCTCCTGAATAGAGATTAAAGGTGTTTATCACACTTGGCTAGGCATTAAGTTTTTTCTTCCTTAAAACAACAACAGAAAACCCAAACTTTTTTGTGTACGTATGTGCATATGAGTGCAGTTTCCATGGAAATCAGATCCCCCTGAGTTGGAGTTATAGGTGGTTATAAGTCGATAGTGTATAAGTGCTGGGAATAGAACTTGAGTCCTCTGGAAGAACAGCAAGTGCTCTTAGCTGTTGAGCCATCTCTCTACCCTGATAGTAACTATTTTAAAACATTATGTAAATCAATATTAATTCAAATGCTTTAATTTTAGCACTTGGGAGACAGAGACAGGCAGATTTCTTAGTTTGAGGCCAGCTTGGTCTACAGCGCTAGTTTCAAGGCAGCTAAGGCTACATTAAAAGAACCCTGTCTTGAAAAAACAATCAACAAAAAATATTAATTCATTTTATGTACTATAAAAGATTTTCGGGGCTTGGGAGATGGCACTCCTCAGTGGTTAAGGGCACTGACTGTTCTTCCAGAGGTCCTGAGTTTAATTCCCAGAAACCACGTGATGGCTTACAACCATCTGTAATGGAATCTGATGTCCTCTTCTGGTGTGTCTGAACGGAGTGACTGTACTCATATATATAAAATAAGCAAATAAATATTAAAAATAATAGATTTTCTTCATTATAAAACTATGATACATATCTATGCTAATTTTCATTACTAAAATTAAAACTGCCTGACAGTCCTTTTGTTGTTTTAAAAAGTTTATTAGCATAAAAGTAACTATTACACACAATGGGCTTCATTATGACATTTTTATACATAAGTATATATTTTGATGATACTCACTTCCATTTTGTCTTCATCTTATCCCTTCTTCCTRTCTGGTCCTCCTAATTTAATGTCTTTTGTTTTTTGAGGAAAGCAAGGCCAATTAATTAAATTAGCATTGGTTATAAGAAGCAGAGACAGGTCATCTTTATGAGTTCATAAAGGGTTATTTATAGGAGCATAGATATTTTAACAGTAGCTATATCACAGTTCTTGAATCTTGAGGAATTTCCAAGCTTTCATATTTCTAAATAAATCAAATTGTACTGAGTGATATTTGCCTAGAATATTTAAGGCCCTGGATTTGATCCCTAGCACTGTAAAACACACATGTGTATGTATGTGTTTATGTGTATATGTATCAACAAAAAATGAAAAGGTACCTGGATGTGATGGCATACTCCTTTAATTCCAGGGACAGAGACAAATGAATCTCTATGAGTTCAAGGACATCCAGTTCTACATAGTTTGACCTCGTTTCAAAACAAAACAAAACAAAAAACATCAACAAAAGATTAAAAAAGTAGTCTTAAAAATCTGATAAAAATTGACAGTGAAAACTTAATTTCTGCCTTCCCTCTCTCCAACTGAGAGGTAATTGCTTTTAAATCTAAATATTTTTGTCTAGTTTCATTTGCTGTTGTTTTACTTACTACTTAAGATATTTTCTGTTGACTTTGTGTGTGTGTATGAGCATTATATATATATGTATACATACATACATATGCTGTTTATATCCATTTGTGTGGTACAGAGCTGTATGCAGAGACTGTAAGGCCATTGGATGCCTTGCCTATTTCTCTCCACTCTTGGAGAAACTGTCTCACTCAGCCTTGAGCAAGATTGACAGCTGATGCAAGTGATCTTCTTTGTCCCTGTCCCATTATAGCTTTGTGGTTATAGGTATGTTTTGTGTCAATACCTGATTTATTAAGATATGGCTTTTTGTTTGTTTTTGAGACAGTGTGTTTCATGTAGCTCTGGCTGACAGAACTCAACTGTATAGACCAGATTTGATCTCATACTAACAGAGAACTGCCTGTCTCTGCTTCCTAAGAGCAGCACCAGACTTGCCTGAGTAAATTCTTTTCTCTGTTCACCTCTGCATAATCTGTTGTCTGGGTATGGAACCTCTTGGATTGAAGCTGCAGGTTTCTACAGGAGTAAATACTGCTCATATTATTTTTTCTAGATTTCTTATCTTAAACCTTTTTTTTCTTTAAGATTTATTTTCATTTATGTGTGTATGTCTGCACAAGAATGTGTGTAGGTGCTCTAAATCTCCAGCTGGAGTTGCAGACACTGGTCAGTTACCAGATGAAGGTACTGATAACTGACTGAACTTGGGTCCTTTGTAAGAACAAGGAGTGTGCTCTCAACCACTGAGCCATTTCCCAGGCACTGCTACACCTTTAGAAAAAGATTTATTGTTATGTTTTATGACTGTTTGCCTGTGCATATGTATGTGCATTGTGTGTATATCTAGTGATGAAGAAGGCCAGAAGAGGTACTCCATCCCGACTCTAGGGTTATGGACAGTTATCAGTTACTATGTGGGTTCTGTGGACTGATCAGATGAGTCCTCTGCAAGAACAGCAAGCACTCTTAACCACTGAACCATCTCTCTGGCCTTAAATTGTGTGTGTGTGTGTGTGTGTGTGTGTACATACGTTTATTTGTTTTTATTTATTTTGTATGTATGAATGTCTGAATGTGTTTGGGTGCACTGTGTGTACAATGTCTATGGAGGCCAAAATAGGGCATTGGATTCCCTGAACTGGAGTTACAGGTGGTTGTGAGCTGCCATGTGAGTGCTGGGAATTGAATCCAGATATACATGCAGGCAAAATAATTATAAACATTAAATAATAAAAATAAAACTTAGCAGGGCATGATGGCATACTCCTTTAATCCTAGTATTCTCAAAGCAAAGGTAGGTAGATCTCTTGAGTTTGAGCTATCCTGGTTTACAAAGCAGGTTCCAGAACAGCCAGGGCGACATACAGAAACCCTGTCTCAAAATAAAATAAAATAAGATAAAAATATTAAAGTAACTAAAAAATAAGAAAAAAATTAATATCCCTTTTTTCCCTAGCAAACAGGATATTTCTCTGTTCCGTGTCTTTACCTTGCACTTTTAAGTTTGTTATCCTGAGAGCTCGTCTAGAACCTCTATTTTTAGATCGATTTTTGTGGGAAGCTTCCTGGTCCTGGGTCCTTGTGCTAGTTTTGTGTGTGAGCATAGTATTCAGAGCTACTATAGCCACAAACAAAACCTTCGACACCTGACCACTTTTGCTTTAGAGGATTGGATTCACCATCAGCCACTTTACTGGAAGCATCTTTGGTTGGGGTTAGGATTAGGATTTGGTGTTCTAGCTCTCCAGGAAGTCTTATTTCCTTTAGGATAAAGGCTAAAGGTCTCTTTTCCTCTTGTTACTGAAATCTGACCTTTTGACTGGCTTACCTGTGTCTATCTCTCCTTCAACCTCAGCAAAATCAGAAGTTTTGGGGGTTAGTAGTCTCATTGCTCATTCCTCTGGCTTCACTGAGAGATGTTGCTTCTTCCTGCAGCTAAGAGTGACAGGAATATCTAAGTGGTTTGTTGTGGTCTCAGGGATGCTTTGAGGTTGAATGCTCTTATTTAAGCACTGTGCCCATGGTAGCCAGAAGAGGGCATCAGATCCCCTGGAAGTGGGTTGGGGAGGTCAATAATGGGATGGGTGGGCATAGGTTACTGGGTCCAGCCCAGTATTGCCCTTTCCCTGCTGCTGTTGGTGGAAGTGCCCTTCTGCAGAAGTCCTGTCCTGTCTAGGATCTCTTTAAGAAGATGCTGAAGAGGGAAGACGAAGTGTTTTTATTAGCATCTGTCTCCTCCAGTCTTCTTTTATACCTTCTCTGTATCTCTGATTAGTGGGGTTTCTTACTGGAGTATATTGAGGAAGAAAAAGTAGAATTCATGTTGAGATTAATAAACACAAACAACACCAAGTAAAATAATTTCAAAGCAGTAGTAGATTTGCCCAGTTTCATCCTAAATTCTAATGTTCATGTTTTTTATTTTTAAAATTAGGTCAGAAAAAAAGYGCACGCCAGTATCATGTACAATTCTTTGGTGATGCCCCAGAAAGAGCTTGGATATTTGAGAAGAGCCTTGTTGCTTTTGAAGGAGAAGAACAATTTGAAAAATTATGCCAAGAAAGTGCTAAGCAGGCACCCACGAAAGCTGAGAAAATCAAGGTGATAGACACTCCTTTAATGTGACCTTATAGTTGCTTTAAGTGATTTCTTATGTTGGTCATTTCCTTTTTTTAATTTTTTTTTTTTTTATTTTTTGAGATAGGGTCTTATTATGTAGCCCTGGATGGCCTTGAATGCATAGAGATCCACCTGCCTCTACCTCTTGTGAGCCAAAATGCCCAGCCTACATTTGTCATCTACTTTTACCCAAGTTTGTGATTTTTCTTTTACTCATTTGATGACTCACAGGAATAATTTATTTTCTGATTTTTTTATTTCCTTTTATAGATAGAAACTATTAGTTAAGCTATTAAAAGAGTTGATTACTAGTTTAAAGAAACAGTTGTCAGCTGAGTTATATCTAAAATTTTAGTTGGGTTTTTATGTTTTCCTTACAATACTGTGAAAGTTTTTAATTGAGTGACCTTTTATATTATGCAGTAATATTTATAATTTATTTTTTCCAGTTGTTGAAACCTATTTCGGGGAGATTGAGAGCCCAGTGGGAAATGGGCATTGTCCAAGCGGAGGAAGCTGCTAGCATGTCAGTAGAGGAGCGGAAAGCCAAATTTACCTTCCTTTATGTGGGGGACCAACTGCACCTCAACCCTCAAGTGGCTAAGGAGGCTGGCCTTGTTACAGAACCTTTGGGAGAAATGGTGGACTCTTCAGGGGCCAGTGAAGCAGCTGCCGTAGACCCTGGGTCTATGAGAGAAGAAGATATTCCCATGAAGAGAAGGCGAAGAGCCAAAAGGTCTAGTTCTGCTGAGAACCAAGAAGGTGACCCTGGTACAGAAAAGAGTACATCTCCAAAGATGGCAGAGGCTGAACCTAAGAGAGGAGTAGGCTCTCCTGTGGGGAGGAAAAAGTCCTCAGGCTCTGCTCCCCGGAGCAGGAAAGGAGACTCAGCAGCCCAGTTTTTAGTCTTTTGTCAAAAACACAGAGATGAGGTAAGTACTCTGGTGGGTTCTGAGTTGTTTGTCATGCCACAGAATTTGCAAATTTGATAAAAATACCTTTAGGGCAGAATCCTCGGTTTCTTAGTATACTGGTTAAGCACAGTTTAGTTTTTAGATGTAAAAGTTACTGTTGGAACACAGCCATTTGCAGGCTTGGTTGCCACCATGTTCCTTCAAAGTGGATAAAAAGTTGCAACAGCAGGAAGTGAGAAATGAATTTCACTGGGGTCTCTCTTTGCTGGAAGCTGGGCTCAGTCCTTGACATTCAGCTCTTGGTGAGCATTTTCTCTTAACAAGCTGTTTGAAGCTTTGAGTATGGGGCATGGCTCACTTATACAGATGGTGAGGTTAGCACCAAGTATGTTGAAGAGTTATGTCTGTAATACTAAGAGGATAGTGATATACAAATGAGTAAAGTATTTAAATACTTTTATTTTTTACCATAAAATATATCATTGGTGCCCGCGTCTCATTTCCATCATAAGGAACCAAGGCTCTCTATAGTGTGAGTCATGAAGCCATCTCTATTGTAATGTTTCTTTTAATTTTACTTTCATGGAATTTTTTTTTGTTCAGAATTCCAAACACATATTAAAGTCATCAGTAATTAGTAGTATCTGGGGGCTAGAGATATTTTTTTTTTAATGGTTTTTCAAGACAGGGTTTCTCTGTATAGCCCTGGCTGTCCTGGAACTCACTCTGTAGACCAGGCTGGCCTCGAACTCAGAAATCCGCCTGCCTCTGCCTCCCAAGTGCTGGGATTAAAGGTGTGCACCACCACCGCCCGGCTGAGGCATTGTTTTTAAAAATTAAACAGAGGCTATAGAGATGACTCAGTGATTAAGAGCACTAGCTGCTCTTCCAGAGCTCAAGCTATGAAAGTAAGGATATAGTAATGGAGGCATAGCAAATGCAAGGACATGACAGAATGAGAACTTTCTCGTGTCCAGCATTTATAAGTTGTTAAAGTCCATTACAGCGGAAAATCTTAATAATACTCTGAACAGATACATCCTTCAATTCCTAGCACACACATAGTACCTTATGACTATCTGTAATTCCAGTTCCAGGGGATCTGTCACTCCTCTGAACTCTGGACAACCAGGTGTGCACATGGTATGTAGACATATGCAGGCAAAACACTTGTAAGTTAAAAGCAGACAAACAGAAACCTTAGTCTATAGGAAGAAGAGTTTTCCACCTTAGGGGAGAGTAAAGGATTACTTTTTAAAAAATTTTTATTATAAAATTTATTTACGTGTTTGTGCACTGCTTATGTCCCTGCTGTCCTCAGAGGCCAGAAGAAGGCATTATATCCCCTGGAATTGGACTCACAGTAATTTCTGAGCCAGCATGTGGGTGCTGGGAGCCAAACCAGGTCTTCTTAAAAAGCAGCCAGTGCTCTTAACTGCTGAGCTGTCCCTCCAGCCCTTATGGTAGGATTTTTTAAATAAGCCAAATTGACTATAGATTGTGAAGGAACTGTTTTAAAATGGGGATTTTTTTTTATGTGTCAAGGACATCATACACAGTTGAAATGACAAGATTTGTCATCAGCCATTCTTAAGGGACAAAATGGCAATTTACAGGTGAGCTTCAGTGACTGATAAGTCCATGAAGAGGTATTGTTCAACCCTCACATAGACAGACTTACACATTTATGACTCATTGCACAGTCATCAGGGGAGCAACAGTGATCTTGGAGCTAGCTGCTTGGGGCTTGAGAAAATGAGCATGGTGGCAATTCTTGCACAAAGCYGGTGGGGAATAAGTACTTTATCATACTTATTTAGAGAGAAGTTTGGCAGTACCTGATATGCTTTGTTTCTTTTCTATAACTTCATACCTAAGTATTTACTCTAAAACAATTTCACCCTTCCATTGCACCGAAGGAAAGCACAATATTCAACACTAAAAGATTGTCACTGATAGTTGTGATCTGTTCTTAATAGTATATAATATGCCAAAGTCAATATATTAGATTTTGAAGAAGAAAGCAAGCTGTAGAATGCTTTGWAGATCCTGTTGCTTCTGTAAAGTCTGAGGAATATGGTATATCCCTATTTACTTGTACCTCAGTATCTCAACTGTGTTTACCCAAAAAGAGAAAGTGGTCAGCTGAGGTGTGTGCCTCTGCCCAGGTAATGTGTTAATACTTAAGGAAACATGGTTAGCTATTGAATTTGGTGTGTTACAAAGTACTCAGTAGTATGTGGTCAGTTACCATGGCAGACCTGTGAGAAAGTAGCAGATAAGCTCTCAATACCACAAGTATTCGACAGCTTAGATGAAACAGAATTTATGAAGAGCCATGTGCTCTTATTCTTTGGAAGTTGGGCAGAGCTATGACAAATAGGAACTCTAGCTAGTTTTATTCCAACAGGTTCTAGGCTCTTTTGGAGGGGGAGGGTAGTATATCTATCCATAAGAAAGTAGGTGCTTGAGAATCTAGACTACTGCTTAGAGACCTCCCAGATTCAATTCAGTTAGCCCTTGTAGTGCTAAGCATTATAATTGAAAGCCTAAATTGGCACCATGACGAGAACAATGTAGGTAGACCAAGGTGAAGGTGTATAGTTAGAGTTCACTTACATAGTCATCAATTCCACTCCACTCTAGACTTRGACAGGATCTAAATGCATTGGCTTTACCTCCTGGGATTATTGCCATCTGCAGTTAAAGTTGGGGGTTATTGATTAATCTTTAATGTGTACCTGAACCACCTAGAAGACTTGTGAAAATGTATATTCCTTGCTGGTAGGTTGGGATGAGGCATTCTGAGCATACTCCAAAGGTATTGATCCCCTGTAACTGGAGAATCTGTTGCCTGTGTAGATCTGTTGTCTTTGTGCTGGCTTAGACATAAATTGGGGCTTGCTTGTTGGTAGACTATTGTCAGTATCTCTTGGTCATTGTAGACTTACCTGTCCATGACGTGAATTGAAAGATAGAGTTATACTATTGTAGTTGGTGAAGACAACAAACCAGGATCTCACTCCATGCCCTTAGGAACATTTTTACACAGCTTGCCTGACTGTTAATTTTTCAAAAATGCCTTGAAAATTGTGACTTAACAAATGATTTAGTGATTTCAGAAAAATGTTTTTTCCTCATCATTTATCAGTTATTTTCACTTAGAAATTTTTAGTGAATCATTGAATCATTATGTCTTAGTTTTCTTTGAGCCAGATTTTCTGGGACATAATTCTGTCGTGGGAATAAAAATTCTACATACACAATTCTAAAGAACTTTATTTGATTTTATGTAACTCACAATGAATTTTGTGACTGTAACATTCTTATTGCCCTCCTTTCTTTGTTCATAGGTTGTAGCTGAACACCCAGATGCCTCAGGGGAGGAGATTGAAGAATTGCTTGGGTCCCAATGGAGCATGCTCAACGAAAAGCAGAAAGCACGATATAATACAAAGTTTTCCCTAATGATCTCTGCCCAGTCTGAAGAAGACTCTGGTAAACATACACCTATACATATGTCTTCTGCTTGGTGTAATGTATAGAGTGTGGCCACACTCACAGTGTTCAAATCTATGCCTATGTTGTTGTTTCCTCCCTTATCACCCATGCAGGTGTGTTTTGGATTGTCCACAGGACCTTCATTTTACTGTTTATACAAAGTAGGGATTCTGGCTATAGTACTTGTAGGGGTGATGTAGGAAAGAAGAATAGGTAGGTACTTCTAGCACTCCGGTCTTAGTCACATGGGTCAGCCCAGTAAGAGCAGTTAGTTTCTGGCCTGTTTGCTTGAGTACTTGTAAGTGAGATGACTGGTTGACCTTCACTTGGGCATCTCATTTCTAGGCTTTCAGTTTGAAAACTTTAAGACATGCTACATCAAATACCAGTTTGGGCTATGGCAAGGTGAGGAAGAACTGGAGAAAATGTCTGTCAGGTTTGTGGTGTGTAAGCACTTGGACACACAAGTTATAAAARACAAAACAAAACAAAAACCTAAAACAAAATATTCAAAACCCTGTTAATGAAAAAATAAAGTGTAAAATATTTAAATGTTAAAGTAAAAATACAGAAACAGTTTGTAACTCATAAGATCCATTATTGAGTTTTGAAGATGCTAGATAAGAAAGCCAAGGTGTCCTAGGTTGTCCTAGAATAGCTGCCAAGTATTAAATTATGACTATACATAAATACATTAGTTGTCCCTATGCCCCTCATGGAATGTACTCATCTTGATTTAGGGTTTGCTAGGCGTCTTAATTACTTTTCTCCAACAAAGCACCATGACCAAGGCAGTCTATAGAAGAAAGAGTTTATTGGGAACTTAAAATTTTAGAGGATGATTCCATGATAATCATGGAGGTAATCATGACAGATGGCAGATAGACATGCTGCTAGAGCAATAACTGTGATCTATAAGCATGTGGCAGAGAGAGCTAATGGTACAGGAATGGTGTGGCTTTTGAAACTTCAAAGCCTACCCTCCAGTAATACACCTCCTTCAACTAGACCACACCTAAATAGTCCCAACTGGGGARCAAGCATTCACATTCAAATATGTGTGGGGCATTCTCATCTAAACACTAGAGTTCCATATCAGCTCATTATATTGATCCTGAATAGGCTTGACCATTTTCATTTCACTCATGTTTGTTAGATGCTGTAATTTAAAGTAGCAAGAATGTTTAGAGTTTGCGAATTTTTTTTAAAATGCATATTCACCTCATGGTGTGCTAATATATTAAGTCTTGAGTAATATTTCTTTTCATTATGGTGTACTTAGAAGGGGCAGGCATTTCTGAAGCCAGGATTAGCTAACCCTAAACAATAAGTGTATTTGGAGTTGTAGTCAGTAGTTACATAGTGAAGGTTTTCTACTCATACTGTCAAATGAGTGCTGTTCCTACATGTCCTCGAACCATGACTTCTTAGTCACCTTGCTGTTGGCCATAAAGATGTATAATCTTTCTTTGTCAGCTGTTGTGCTGACTCAGTGTTAGGGAACTCAGATTTCCAGAGAATGGATTGCGTCTCATCCCAGGTAAAGTAGACAATGCTCTGTGTATTTATGGAAAAGAGTGGCAGTCACCTCCCAGTAGACCTACAGCAGATCAATACCTGGGGCTCAGTGTTAAGAGCTGTGAGTGCACACCAACTGAGGTGTCTGGTGGGTATGCCACATGGCACATGTTACTCCAAGAGTGGCTGAGTGAGTTAGCCCCGGRTATCCTCAGCTTTGTAGACAGACCTCTTTCTTCCCAGGCTTTGCAGCTAGTCTAYAGCCATGTCAGGATTAAAGCCTAGTAAAGATTTCCAGAGGCCTTGTTGATACTAGCCTGGAGCTAACTACGACTGCTTGATTCCCTCAGTAGTACCTTGAGGCCCAGACCTGAGGAGCAGCCTTGTGAAGTTGGCGCCCAAGACATGGGCTCTTCCTGAGGCCTGGGTATGGCTGTGCTGTTTTTAGACATGAGCGTGAGAATTACAGTGTTCTTCAGTTTTCTGAATAGTGATGCCTGGTGGCAAACACTTGTAGTTTCAGCTACTCAGGAGGCTGAGGCAGGAGGATTTAAGGCATTTCTAGCCAATGTAGTGAGATTTCCTATTTCAAAATAAAAGTAAATGGATGGGGATATAATTTAAGTCCTAGGCTTTATCCTCAGTAGCGCGCGCACGCGCCACACACACACACACACACACACACACACACACAAGTTTGATAAATAGAACTCTAATGAATAGTTGTGTAAAACAAAGAATCTGTATTCAAAATAAACATTGGCATGTTCAAAGTAGTTGGCTCTAGAATTTATTTTTTGGCCTCTATCATATCTTTCTAAGTCAGTGATATTAGATTACTTTATTGTATATTAGTGATATTTCTAGGGACACCTAAAATGTGATACTGTCAAAAAAATATATAACAGGAAGGGCTTAATTTTCAGATACAGATATAACTTTGCAACTTAAAGGTTTGTTATTTAAGCCTGGTGGTGGTGGCACCCCGCCCTTTAGTCCCAGAATTTGGGAAGCAGAGGCAGGCAGATCTCTGGGTATGAAGCCACCTAGTCTCCCTAGTTCTAGGACACCCAGGATACACAGGAAAACCTGTCTCAACAAATAAAAACAAACAAAAAGTAGTTATTTAAGAGAATACATAGTAGCAAGTTGTGGTTTTTATGTTTATTTGTTATTTAAAAATTTTTAGATATGTTTTTATGTGTTTGAGTGTTTTGCCTGAATGTGTATTCAAACAGAGGCCAGAAGAAGGTACTGGCTCCCCTGAAACGAATTACAGATGATTGTTAGCCACTTAGTGGATTCTGGGAATAAAACCTAGGTCTACTGCAAGAAGAAGTGCTCTGTACACCACTGAACCATTTTTCTAACCCCAAAGTTGTAGTTTTTTAAAGTTGACTTAAATCCTACTTGTCTTTGCATGTTTATAAGTAAATCCTTCTTTTTCCCCACCCTGAGACAGTGTCTTGCTGTAAAGCCAAAGCTGATATTGAGCTTAAACTCTCTCATGCTAAGCCTTCCTGTGTGCTGGTATTATCATATCCAACTGTAATGGACTTGTAATTAAAAAAAGACTGGGCTGTACTTAATTTTAATTCCATAGCATATTAAAAATACAGCAAATACCAAGATAATAATCTTTAGGTAGAATATTTAGGTCTTTAGTTCTTTTTTGCTAAGAGATTGAATTTGTAAGATATAGGCCTTGGGCATGAGTCTGGTTGTTGGTTTGCATGCTAAATGCCAGAGCTGCATGTGGACTCTTTCCTGCGCATTTACCCAGCTCTCATTCTTCATTTCAAGGAAATATGAATGTGAAAAAAAGAACCCACACAAAGAGAACAGATGACCCTCCAGAGGATGTGGATGTTGAAGATGCACCCAGGAAAAGACTTAGGACAGATAAGCACAGTCTTCGGAAGGTAATGTTCTAAACTTCTCTGGCCTGTGAGTGCGTATTCTGTATATTCTTGAGAACTTGACAAAATATAGGCAGTGGAGTTTTCTGGGCTCTTGCCAGAGTGGTATTTAGTAGTAMGGCCACTGAAGAAAAGACATGTTCTTTGGAACTGTTGGTATGAATTTGTTTAAGGGAACAACATCCAAAAGCTTTGAGTAGTATTTTTTAAAGATTTATTTATTTATTATATATAAGTACATGCTAGCTGTCTTCAGACATTCTAGAAGGAGGGCATCAGATCTCATTACAGATGGTCGTGAGCCAGCATGTGGTTGCTGGGATTTGAACTCAGGACCTCTAGAAGAGCAGTCAGTGCTCTTAACAGACACTGATCCATCTCTCCAGCCCCTTTGAGTAGTATTTTAAGCAATGATTTTTTTTTTTAATTTTATGTGTTAAAAAGTGACTCTTAGATTGAAGGGCATAGCTCAGTTCTTGATTGCTCAAGTAGTATGAACTTGACCTTGAAATTCATTGTTAGTACTTGGTGGTATGTTTTGTCAGTAGGATTATCATTCAGTGTGCAAATGAGGGATATGAAAACCCACTAAAGATACTTTTCATTGCAAAAAGAAGTTTAAGAATCTGTGACAGACACTGGAAATGGATTATATGAATTTACTCACTTTGTTAGTAATTCGTATCTTATTTATTCACTGGAAACCCCATGTGGGCAGCACTGAGGCAAAAGGAAACTATAGGATGGATTAAAAGTGAGCAGGGTTTTGAGTGTCRGTTTTACCAGGACAGTGGGCCTAGTGTCTGAAGGAAAGTGAAAGTGACGGAAATCTGTATGTGCAAAGCAGCTTTGTCTGCGTGTTAAGCTCACATGGAGAGAGTGACCTTTTACACCACTGTTTCAGCTGTCTGAGATAGATCTAGTTAACTTTTTGGTAAATTGAGTTTAATTAGGCTTTGTGTTATATATTTGAATTTATATTTTTCAGTATTTCTGACACTATCTTATCTATCTATCATATTTTTATATGTATTTATAATTTTGAGTAATGCTTGACACTTTGATCAAGTTGCCTTTATTATTTCTTTTTCAAGTTGCCTTTATTCCTTTTTTTTCCTAATTTTGAAGAATAGAAAAGCTCATATCGCTGAAGTATAAACTATATTATTTATCTATAATTATTTTTTATCTATCTACCTATAACTATATCCTTTATCTTTAGGGTTTTATTTATAGTATTTTGAGCCATTTTTCTGATGCATAAGGTGTTACTTGGACTCATTTGCCATCACACAGGCTATGTAGTGGTAAAGTATTACTGTGAGTTAATAGAGCTTCAAAGTACCAAAAAGTGCATACTTAAGCCCTTTAGATATGTGTAATCAGAACATTTTAAATACTATAATTCATATTAAATAGTTAGACCTACTTTTTTAATATTAGCTAAACAGATTAGAAAATAGCA
>BDUI01000132.1:53622-71650 GCA_002335545.1 Apodemus speciosus
GCCCAGAGTTTTCTTTCTTTCTTTCTTTCTTTCTTTCTTTCTTTCTTTCTTTCTTTCTTTCTTTCTTTCATTCATTCAAATTGAATTGAAGGTTATAATAGACATTTTCTACAACTAGCTAGCCCCCTTTTTTATTTGGAATATATTTTTCATTTATTTAATTTTTATTTATGTATGTGTATGTATATCTATGTAAGTCTAAGAAAATAATTAGTTCAGGGTATTTAAAAAAATCATTATGGGCAACTGTGGTCCTGTTGAGTGTAAGGAGTACTTTTCCAAAGGAACAATTTTCTATTGTATAAATTTTTAGAAGCCTGTGTTCATTCACATTAGGAGAATTTTTTCCTTTGATTTCTTTSTCTTTGTCCACCCTTTCCCCTCCCCTCCCCYTTTAAATAACAGAGAGAGACAATCACCGACAAAACGGCCAGAACAAGCTCTTACAAGGCTATAGAGGCAGCTTCCTCACTCAAGAGCCAGGCAGGTAATGTGGTCAGGCTCCTTCCTGGCTCCTCTGGGTGCCTGGGTGGGTGAGCAGGGTGGCCCCATCCTGCTCTTGGGGACCGTCTAGTGTGGGCATCTGAGAGGGACAAAAAAAGTGAAAGCAGGGCTGGGTAAGAGGGATCCATGGTTGCCTCAGAAGAGTGAACAATTAAGCTATTACCAAAAGTAAGTGGGAAAGAAGTTCTTGTGGAATTGAAAAATAACTGATTTAATGCGCAGACTGTAAGAATTTAGTTATATTGAAGTTACTTTTCAACTGATTTTCACTTGACTTTATTATTTTTCAGTTTGAATTTTATTAGAAGAGAAATTTTAACCAGAAATTCTCAACATTTCTTTATAAGATGAGTTACCATAAATTCTGCCACTCTGATTTAGGCTCTTGATGGTTCATATTTAACCAGCCAAAAGTAAAAGTCACAGTTGTTTCTGTTTCATATGATAAAGAAATAAGCTTAGAGGACTTTCTGTGAAAAACAGCTTAGCTAAGCAGTAAAAAGGAAAAATCAGACCTTTTGACCTGTGTGTGAGTGATTCTGTAGAGATACTTGTCTGACAGGTTAGCATAGAAACACCATCTCCAATATAGGGTGAGCCATGATGGTCAGAGATTATTTTCTTTGTGCTGCACAAGATGGATCAAGTTTTTAAAAATCAGCTAATTTATAAAGCATTTGTAACATTTGTGAATGATTGGAAATTTGAACATAGGTATTGAACATTGCTATTTTAAAATATGAAAGTGGTAATGTTTTACTTAAAAAATTTTAGAGGTATGCTCTAGACTTTTTATGCATGAAATTATGTGCAGTGGGTCGTGGATCCAGGTGTGGACGAAACTGCATTGGCCCTGGGTTGTTGGTTTTGGGGTGGGGCAGGTGGTAGGATGAGGGATTCTTTGTATAGTTTGTCTGCTTTATTTTTGTTTTAAACAGTTTTCCATGATAAAAAGTTAAGCCCTTAGTGATAGCTAAAGATTCATCTTTAGAAATTCATTTGCTTGAGGGGGTTATTCAAAACAGTAAGGTGGGAGGTTTAAGATTTTAAACTTTATAAAGTAAACTTATTTTACAGCAACGAAAAATTTRTCTGATGCTTGCAAACCACTGAAGAAGCGAAATCGGGCTTCTGCAACAGCGTCTTCAGCACTTGGGTTTAACAAAAGTTCATCTCCTTCTGCATCCTTAACTGAGAATGAGGTAAAATAATGATGATAGTGATACCATGGCGTTCATGTGAAGGCCATTATTTACTCAAGTTGCAATGTGAGTGGAAAATCCTTTTTTTTTTAAAAAAGAATTATGTTGGTGTTCTCCATAGGTATTGGTGAGTTTCAGGTTGTTCTTAACCATCTAAAATTCACAAAATTGAAAAAATGGTGCACTCTTTTAGTCTGAGCACTTTAAATATAAATACATACATGCACATGGTGAATATGTAGGTGTACATACATACTTCAGTCTTGTTGCAGAGTAATCATTGTTGCAATGTTTTCAAATGGTATGTTCTGTAAAGCTAACTCTGTTTTCTTACACGGAAGGAAACTCACACTGGCTCTACCAGGACATGCTATGTCGGCCACACTGACACTTGCTCCTGTGCACCCACACTGGTGGGATGAAGGGGCTCTCGAGCCTGTGGGGAAGCCAAAGGTTTCTTAGTCCTCATGCGTTGCGTGTCTCTGGTCCTTTGTTCTGGCATGTCTCAGATGTGAGTGTGGAGGCAAGTTAGAACTGTCACTGTACGTAGAATTTCTGTTTCTGGTCTTGCAAAACACAATAGCAGAGATGTAGGTGGTATCATAATAGGCTGCTGCCGCCATCACTGTAGTGTGTAGCATGTAGCTTGTAGATGTCATTACCAAATCTAAAATCTGCAAATGCCAAAATCAAGGAACAGCCACAAATTCAGGAATCATCATTTATTTATTCATTTTAGTACAGAGGTAGTTTTAATTTCTTGATTGTAGTGACTGCCTTTATGGACCTTACTTTACAGTTTTAATTTCTTGTTTTGRCCTCTGTAATTTTTTTTCTCATTGTAGACTGGAGATTAATTTTCACAGTATTTGTAAGGAGTTGATAACCTTGGTCTTCATTAATAGGATAGTGAGATGGGAACTAGACAGGCCCCTTTCTCCTTTTGGATCAAGCAGCACTTCTGGACTGGCCTCTGTTATGGTCCTTAGTAGGGTTGGGTGTGTCCTTGCTGTCCTTGTTATTGGTGGCGGGTTGGGCCTTCCATTGCATGATGGTTAGGGATGTGGGTGGCCCAAGGAACACCYTTGAGAACTCTGTTGCTCACTGCTCTGAAGTGTGGTGTAAATTTAGACTGTTTAGTAGGTTCTCAGTCACATAGACTAGCTCAGTCATAATCTCGAGTGTTCATACTCATGGGACTGGGACTTCCTTATAGTTATGTGTAGAAAATTAAGCATTTCTTAAATTTGTATACATTTACTTCATTGCTGAGCTTCTATCTAAAATTACTGAAATAGAAAAAAGCTAGTTTTATATAAATTTTCATTTTTCTTCTCTTACCCGTATTTACACTAGCATTTTAAAAAAATTAAAGATGGTCTACAGTTTAAGCTAACCGTATTAAAAATAAAAGGGTTTCTGTTCTAGAAACTTTTTCATTTAGGCATTAAAGTTGGACTTTGCATTTATGATTTTTTTTTAAGTGCTGGGGTTGGAACCCAGGGATTTGTGAGTCCAGGCAAATGTCCTATTACTTAGTTATATTCAAGCCCTATAAAAATTTTCAAACAAGTTTTTCTTGTTTTATATTTTGATCTGTTTATCAGTTGTTATTTTACATATGCTGTTGTTGGACATGGGAGAGAGAAAACTATTGAGTTACTGAACTTGTTTATCTATTATTCCTCATCATCAGTATTGGGTATGGAAGGTGAAAGCAGTGAGGGGGAACAGAGAGAAGCAGCTGGTGCTGCTCAGTAGTCAACACTTGGAAAATCTACGATCCGAGCATTCTGTGACAAGATTTAGTTGCAACACCAGAGGCTGGTAGATGACTTAAGTACATTCTTATTACATAGGAAATGTATTGAATTCAAATTCCTTCTTACATTTTCAAGGGGATATATAAATCTCACAGTATACTTTATGTTCCTTAAATAAAATTACTTAAATTTCTAGGCCTCTCTATTAGGTTACTTGTGTGGTTTATGTAAATATTCTATTATAGCTTATTTTATAGAGTTGCACTGTTAATTTAAAAACTTTAGGTGAATAAGTAGATTTATCTAGTATGCATTAGCACTACTAAACCCNTTTTTTTTTTAAAAAAGAATTATGTTGGTGTTCTCCATAGGTATTGGTGAGTTTCAGGTTGTTCTTAACCATCTAAAATTCACAAAATTGAAAAAATGGTGCACTCTTTTAGTCTGAGCACTTTAAATATAAATACATACATGCACATGGTGAATATGTAGGTGTACATACATACTTCAGTCTTGTTGCAGAGTAATCATTGTTGCAATGTTTTCAAATGGTATGTTCTGTAAAGCTAACTCTGTTTTCTTACACGGAAGGAAACTCACACTGGCTCTACCAGGACATGCTATGTCGGCCACACTGACACTTGCTCCTGTGCACCCACACTGGTGGGATGAAGGGGCTCTCGAGCCTGTGGGGAAGCCAAAGGTTTCTTAGTCCTCATGCGTTGCGTGTCTCTGGTCCTTTGTTCTGGCATGTCTCAGATGTGAGTGTGGAGGCAAGTTAGAACTGTCACTGTACGTAGAATTTCTGTTTCTGGTCTTGCAAAACACAATAGCAGAGATGTAGGTGGTATCATAATAGGCTGCTGCCGCCATCACTGTAGTGTGTAGCATGTAGCTTGTAGATGTCATTACCAAATCTAAAATCTGCAAATGCCAAAATCAAGGAACAGCCACAAATTCAGGAATCATCATTTATTTATTCATTTTAGTACAGAGGTAGTTTTAATTTCTTGATTGTAGTGACTGCCTTTATGGACCTTACTTTACAGTTTTAATTTCTTGTTTTGRCCTCTGTAATTTTTTTTCTCATTGTAGACTGGAGATTAATTTTCACAGTATTTGTAAGGAGTTGATAACCTTGGTCTTCATTAATAGGATAGTGAGATGGGAACTAGACAGGCCCCTTTCTCCTTTTGGATCAAGCAGCACTTCTGGACTGGCCTCTGTTATGGTCCTTAGTAGGGTTGGGTGTGTCCTTGCTGTCCTTGTTATTGGTGGCGGGTTGGGCCTTCCATTGCATGATGGTTAGGGATGTGGGTGGCCCAAGGAACACCYTTGAGAACTCTGTTGCTCACTGCTCTGAAGTGTGGTGTAAATTTAGACTGTTTAGTAGGTTCTCAGTCACATAGACTAGCTCAGTCATAATCTCGAGTGTTCATACTCATGGGACTGGGACTTCCTTATAGTTATGTGTAGAAAATTAAGCATTTCTTAAATTTGTATACATTTACTTCATTGCTGAGCTTCTATCTAAAATTACTGAAATAGAAAAAAGCTAGTTTTATATAAATTTTCATTTTTCTTCTCTTACCCGTATTTACACTAGCATTTTAAAAAAATTAAAGATGGTCTACAGTTTAAGCTAACCGTATTAAAAATAAAAGGGTTTCTGTTCTAGAAACTTTTTCATTTAGGCATTAAAGTTGGACTTTGCATTTATGATTTTTTTTTAAGTGCTGGGGTTGGAACCCAGGGATTTGTGAGTCCAGGCAAATGTCCTATTACTTAGTTATATTCAAGCCCTATAAAAATTTTCAAACAAGTTTTTCTTGTTTTATATTTTGATCTGTTTATCAGTTGTTATTTTACATATGCTGTTGTTGGACATGGGAGAGAGAAAACTATTGAGTTACTGAACTTGTTTATCTATTATTCCTCATCATCAGTATTGGGTATGGAAGGTGAAAGCAGTGAGGGGGAACAGAGAGAAGCAGCTGGTGCTGCTCAGTAGTCAACACTTGGAAAATCTACGATCCGAGCATTCTGTGACAAGATTTAGTTGCAACACCAGAGGCTGGTAGATGACTTAAGTACATTCTTATTACATAGGAAATGTATTGAATTCAAATTCCTTCTTACATTTTCAAGGGGATATATAAATCTCACAGTATACTTTATGTTCCTTAAATAAAATTACTTAAATTTCTAGGCCTCTCTATTAGGTTACTTGTGTGGTTTATGTAAATATTCTATTATAGCTTATTTTATAGAGTTGCACTGTTAATTTAAAAACTTTAGGTGAATAAGTAGATTTATCTAGTATGCATTAGCACTACTAAACCCCACAGTGAGTTTACAAGTGTATAGTGCTAAGTGTCTGCTAACTCATGAGCTGTGGAGACTATTGAGTCTGGTTCTGATGTGAAAATTACTGTTTGGGGATCAGACTTCCTCCGCACTTTGGGACACTTACGTTTTGCATGTTTATATTTTTTTCCCCTTCAACACACTTAATTGAATGAAAGGATTATGTAGGGTTGGTATTGAAGACATTTTAGGACATGTTGTAGGTTGTAGTTTAAGTTCTTGGAAATGTATATGATAAATTTATATTGGAATATATTAATTACATGATAGTACATCACCCCAATAAAGAGATTAAAATTGCACACTTGCATGACAAAGGCCTGTGAAGGAATTGATGTGATTTAAGTGTTTTGTAACTTCATTTTTTGTTCCCTTAGTAGAGCAAATTCTTATTTTTTTCGCCTTCACTGGTAACAGCTTTTATGGGAGCCCACATCAGTCAAGTTGGACTTGAACTCAGCCGCCCTGTACTGCACTTAGAATGATGTAATACCCCAAGATGTCTGCTGCAGGTGGTGCATCATCGTATACACTAAGTGACATTTCTATCACAATCATTTTATGGAAGATGTGTGATAATCTGTTTTTACTGGTATTAATAAACACATACAATGAAGAAAACAGATAACAAATTTTAAGACCAAGGTAAGATACTCAATCAAGGCCATTTAATCAATCACATTCATCTCATAATAGAAACACATTCATATTCTAATGATCAATCTAAAGTTCACGTTGAGGAGGAGGCCCTTYGATTGAGGCTGTCCACAGCTGTGACCGTACACCATATTGAAGGGGTTATCCTGTTAATGCTCACTGTTTCCTCTGATTCATAACTTACTGAATTTTTATGGAAAATGTCAGCATCTGTTCTATCAGTAAGAAAGAACAAGCAGGACACATTGAAGGTTCTTTGTCAGCTATTTTCATTGCCAATGAAATGTATTCAGTATTGTAGATATTAAACCAGTTTTCCCACATAAAAGGCAAGAAGAGTTTTGATTCTGTCCTTTTTTACTCGACAGTTTTACTATGACACTAGACCCAGTAGATTTTTAGGGGGGAAAAACACGATTAATAGCATCATGGTGACCATCCAACTGCTGATCTAGTCACTGATATAATCAGTTTATTTACAACAACCATGTCAGCAGTTGCTTTTGTAGGACATCAGCATCATGTTTTAAATGTTGTGGTCCTGGATGTCCAGCTGGGGCGACCCAGGTGCCAGCATGTTTGCATGGGAGGAAAGGCTCCACTTGCCCTTAGCTCAAGAGGCAGAGCTTGTGCTATGCACGGGGTGTGCGAGCGGTGCCCAGGCCGTTCCACACAGACACCTCAGTGTTGGACCTGTGATGAAAGTTTCTGAGAAATACTTTTGTTCCAAGCCATTAAGTAATGTAACGCATGTAAAACACATAGAGTGCCTGGCACCTTGCAAGGACTCAGTGGTTCACTATTGTGACAGTAATGGTTATTACAATAAAAATAATTAAATCACCATCATTCTATTTTTATCCAAAAGTATAAATTTTGCTTTGGCATGAAAAATGATCCTCTTGACTGCATCATGCATGTGCGGAAAAAATAAATCCAGAAGTAGCAGAACCCTAGCTCTGTGTGTGTGACACAGTAGGGTATTAGACTATGAGGTTGTGGTCTGGTAAGTCACTCAACTGGCTCTGCTCAAATGTATTGAGAGACATGACCACAGAGAATACCTAGTGTGAACATTCTAAGTTGTACTGTTCTTAACGGACATGAAAGATCTCAGGTAAATAAAAAAAATTAAAATATAAATCATAAAATTAAAAAGTATGTGAAGAAATATGATGGTGTAGAAATGGCCCTGTTTAAGAAGCGATTTCTCAAAAGTAAAGATACTATCCCAAAAGGTCTTGGGTAGAAATGAAGGGATTTCATTTGAAATTAGAGCATGATGAATTTTGAGCGGGTGCCCAGGAAGCAGCTAGAGGATAGGCACTTTGCTCTGTGATAGGAAAGTGAGGACGTCAGAACTAACTGTGATGTTCACAGAGAGGCACAGTTAGTAAACTCCTGAGTTTAGAGAGTGCGAGGGGACAAGGGTGGGGACCCTGGAATGTTCTTCTACTGGAGAAGACAGAGCTCACCTTGGGGCAGGGGCAGAGTCCTCAGCATTCTGCAGTAAGTGTAGCGTGAGAGTTCTCCATATAGGGTGTTCCTGCCCCAGAGACCAGTGGAAGTCTTACAGTAGATAAGCAGTTATGTATGTCAGCTCATGGCTGACCTCTCCTCAAAGACGTGAGCAGCAGAGAGACTTGTTTAAGAGAGTCTAGCAAGAAACAATAGCTTGTCTGCTAAGAGTACAAAAATTATGTGATAAATTTGTTATGCTACAAATTTAACATGGAATTCCTTCATTTTCTATAAAATGTCAAAAAAAAAAAAAAAAAGCAATGCTACCTCCAGCCTTAGGTCTTTTGAACTGCCCACTGTTGAGATGAGTTTTACTTTTGCCATATAAACAATTATTACCATTTGATTCTATTTGGCTTCCTTCAAACTATTGTTTGTATACTACATTTGCTTGGCAAGGGGAGGTAGCTTTCTGTATAAGACTCTGATTCTAAAGAGAAGAAGACTTGTATGAATGTACAAAGGTTTGCAGTGTAGCTGTTCTAATAGAGCAGCACCAGGGAGCACACAGGCTGAGGGAGACCTGTGCTCAGCAGCAGGTCCTTCAGATGCTCCTCATCAGCCTCTGGCTCCAGACGGACTTCCCTCCCTCAGCTTCTCAGAGTTGATGAGAAGTGAATGTTGTCTTTTGGTCACGATGCCTTTAACTGTAGTTGTAGCTCAAAACTCTTTTTAGTATTCATATCTGTTTACATCTATGTTTCCCAACAGAAGACAGCTTCAGTATTTTTAAGAGGATACCCTGAAAACAAATACGAAATCTAAGCATGATGAGGAAGTAAAACATAGGATCTGAGAGGAGAGGTCCTTGCTCCATGCATGAGGACATCCATTCCACCCACTGCCCCCAAGAGGTGTAGAGCAACCTGCTTTTGGTATGGGTGGACAGATTTTTAAGTTGGTCTCCCAGTCAAGTTATATTTAATTATGGGATTAGTTGAGATAGTTCATGCAAAAGCACCAGAAAACTTAAAACAGGGTTCTTTGGGGCTGGAAGCCAGATGAGGGACAGGGCCGTTTCATTAATGAGAGAACATGTCATAAGAAAAGCAAGAGGGGAAAAAAAAAACAAAAAACCAACAACAAAACCTAACCTGGTAACCACATGTCTGTGACTCCATGTACTCATCCCAGGGTTGTATCTGGAGCCTATGGGCTGGCTAGATGATATAGGTGACTGGCACCTATTAAGAGTCTATAACATAAATGCCATAAAAAGAAAGAAATAAAGATCATAAGTAAACATCTCATTCCTGAAACAAAAAACGACGCCTGTGTTTATATAAAATTTAAATGTTAAAGAGTGCTCCTGACAAAGGGTCTCATAGCCTGGAGTGAGGGCCAGAACTGATTTTGTTCTGTCTMTCCTTCAGCACTGGTGTGTATTCTTTATAAGCTCCTAGCTCACTCGCTCACTTGAGCAGAATGAGGAACCCTGACTGAGTGGTTCTTTGTTGGCCTCAGTTGCTTTATGTGGGCCTGAGATGTCCCGTGAGGTCATAGCTCCCTTCTTTAAGAACTGATTGTCCAGTGACAGGTTAACCTTAGGGTCATTAACACTTAGTAAGTTTGCTTTCTTTCTCTGTCATTTGATTCTAAGGTAACATATGTATCACACATACTCAAACATATAGGTTGCTGATCCACCTTGTATCCTGCTGTCCAGGTGGACTTCTGTTAGGGACCCAAGGGCCCTTTGGAGTGTAGTGTGCAGCACCTTATTTTAGAATCAATAAATCTATTATCCAGTTTTTGAAAAATCCAAGGATTGTGTTTATCTTTCAGATGATAAAATCCAAGTTGTCTTTTGCTAGAATAAAGCAGAAGGGCTTTCCTAACAAGCTTTCAGAGCTTTCATTGCTTCTCACTGATACTGACTTAGAAAGCTTTTTGGGTTTTGTACTGGTTTTAAGAAACATTGATTCCTATGTATTTTAGCCTTTTTTTTTTTTTTGTTGTTGTTGTTGATTGCAATTGACTTTGTTTCTTTTGGGTATTGTTTTTATTATTTTACTTAGAATATTAGGATTTTATTTTTCACTAATTTTTCTGCCAGTGAAGGAAAATGGTCATCCTTAGTACACAGAAAAGTATGTTTTCATTTTTCCTTGTTTGAGAATGGTAAGGGAAATGCTTTGGGGGGTTTAACTAACAAGGATTTACTTCTAATAAYCTGACATATCTCATCATGTCAGAGTCCTGTGTGCTATATCCACATTTATATATATATATATTTTCTAGCCTATGTAGTTGTTCAGCTTTTAACAAATTATTCTGGCAGTATTTTAAACATGCTAGCATTTCAGGGGTATTCTACATAAAAACAAAAACAAAAAAAAAAAAACAAAAACAACAAAAAAAAACTGGGATCAGGTGGGAGTCCTAGTATTGGTACAGGGACATTGCCAGTCACATGAGCTAAGGAAGCAGGTAGGCTGGTGGTTCTTCTGTTCTCAAGCCTTTCAGGTGAGGACACATGGCCTGTCGCTGCAGCGGGCTGGACCAGGCTCCTCCACAGCCCACTCCCAGGGATGGCTGCTTCTGAGGACACAACTTGGACATTGTTGAGTCAGTAAACTATTTAGAGACTCACTTAACTTTAGATAAGAGCATGCCTTTATGGGAGCAGTAGCTGTATGACTAAGTGGCCACAGCTCTCACTGAAGACTTTGCTGTCCTCTTATGCTAACTGTGTAGAAGCTGGCTTTAGATTAAATGACTATGAAGCACAATGACATTCTGTGGACTAAGTTTTTTTGTATTTTGATTTTTCCCCCCTCTTTTTATGTCCTCAGTAAGTCATACCTGGTGTTGAATTAGGAGCAGCTAGGAGGGTTCTGGTCTGTGCAAACATTAATAAAAATTATTTTGAATTCTAGGATTTTAAAATGGTTGACTTCATTTAAAATTGTCTTAATTCTACTCTTAATACTTCACTGTGATGTTAACTTGGAAGACCTGCTGAAGATTAGTCTTTTAATTTTAGATCATTATATCTGCTGGGCACAGGATTCTTATCATTTGTAAATCTAAAACCGTCTGTGAACGCATTTCTATGCGTCTTCCTTTATGAAAGCATAACTTAAAACATGAAAATAATGTTGGTTATAGAAATATTTACTGTTCAAGGTCTGTAATTGTATTTTAAAATGATGTAGTATTCAACTTGTGAAGGGATTTGTTTTGTCAAAAAAATTAAAATTCAGTGTGTATCAGCCCACAGAAGGGCAAGGGTTTGCTTTGTGGCCACAGTAGGGTAAACTCCAGTTGCATTTATTGAGCCTTTCTGATGGCCACATAGCTTCTGGCAGTGGGTTGGAAGATTTCTACTGGGTCACATGATGTCTGGTAATGCCATCTTGAAGTCCCTGTAGTAGATGGAGACTGCACTTCCTGAAGGAATGTGTGTCTAAGGCAGGTAGGCAACTCGGTACTGTCACATCCCAAGTAGTGAATAGACAAAGTATTTTCAGACTCAAGAAAACTTGGGAAAGTCAGGAACTAAGCTGCTTGGAAATCAGTGCCACAAGCATGACCTTGGTGGACACAGGAAGCCACAGAAAAATTCTTGACAGTCTGTGTCCCATCAGTCACTGCATTTTTCATTTTTCAAATACATCCTGTTGGATACYGAATAGATCATAGATGTTGTAGACAGAAATCTGGGACTGTGTTGGGACCATACAGGTGATATGTCACTTCCACAAATGGCATTTCCAAGTAAGCTGTCACACATGGAGGTGGAGCCTGCAGCTGGAGTGAGGCGCACACTTGACTCTACTTGCAGGTGGTTTGCTGAGCAGAGAGCTGAGGGGCCCTCTTGACTGGGTAGGGGTTTTGTCCATTTGTGGGGGAGGATGTGATGAAGGTGGACCTTCTACAATCTGTCATGAACTGTGATATTGTAAGGTCTATATTCTGTATGTGGATAACAGACCCAATCAGGAAATGAGCCTTATGTGTGTCATTAACATTTATATTTTCATTCAAAATGTGTATTCAGTGTTTATTTCCTCAAACAGACTTTGTTAATTTAGGAAATATCTCCAAGTGGAAACGTGCTAACTTTCTGTAAATCTTAAATAAAAGGTGCTGTTCCTTCCTCTGACCCAGGACTGGTTTGTGTTTTCTGTCTTTCTTTCCATTCCTGTCTCTTTTTATAGTTTTGAAATTTGTTTTATCCACACTAAGGGAAGAAGTGGGCTGGTGGATGGAGCATGGGCTCTCCTCTGTGGATGATGTGCTGAACACCTTTGGGTCTCAGTGTCTCCATTAGTCAGATGGGTCCTCCTCTGTGGCTGTGGGAGCYGCTCTCTGAGCCAGGGCAAGCTTTGTGGCCACTGATTCCGAGGCCCTGGGCTTCCCTAGTACTTAACTCCTGTCTCATCTCAGAAGTGCTCAGGCCCCCACCTGTGACCCTCATATCTGATGAACGTATTAAATTTGGAGTTTGAACTCAGAGCCTTTCACGTTGCCTCTTTCTGGATGTTGATGTTAAAGAAGTGGGAGGTGAGCTGATGGGAGAGGGCAATGGGCCCTGTAGTTCCGACTAGTGAGCCTCCTGGTGACAGCCCTTATGATGTCACACTAATCTAATACTCTTCATGCTATTTACATCTTCCCGCAAAAGGTGAGAAAATACATTGGAAGGCCTGTTTTTATTCCTTCATTACATTCTTGTTGCTATATGTGTCTAGTGAGACTAGAATGGGATCACACAGAGGCTGTCCCTTGCTCCAGTGGCCCATCAGAGCCACAGGAGTCCTTGGTAATTTATCCCACTTTAACATTGAGTTCAAATCAGAAAAAAAAAAGGCGTGTTTTTTTCTCTCATTGCTCCTAATAATTTCAGTGAGATAAAGGGAAAGCTCATCAGTAAGGCTGCAGAATCAATGAGCCAGAGTCCCTGGTGAGTTTTTTTTTTAAATGTGGCCCAATTACATTATCAAGCTTTGTGTTCACTGGCAAATAACAAGCCTGTGACATAATAACTTGAGATTTTTGAGATAAACATGAAACATTTTTTTTGCTTTGTTTTAGCTCCAAAATTCAATTTTCATCACTTTCTAGATCAGATAAAAAAATTTAAGCACTTCCATATGATAGGTCAAAGGGTTTTCTGTTTTACAGATTTGAACATTAATTGGTAGTACTTCTCAAGTGAGGACAGGATGATTTGTGCAGCARGGGTGAGGTTGTAGCTGGATCCTAATTTCTGTTTAGTGGAGGGGAGTCAGGAAAATGGGTGCTTTCATCAGCACACATACTGCATTTCTCCCAAGTCTTTTCCTTAGGTTCAAGTGTTAAGGAAGGCAAAAATTATTTCTTGCCTTTCTGTGGGGCAGAGCAGACGAGTTGGGTGGTACCAGTTAGCTTTGAGAGGAGAGACAAGGCACTTAGGGTGCAGTGTGTGTCGGTGACTTTCCTGACTCTTGAAACAGTTCCAGGGGAGCAACATGCTTCTGGAGGAGCGTAGTGTCCTTCTCGGTGGAGTGAGAAGCAGCTGCTGTGAAGTCTTTTTTGAAACTACACTTTTTTTTTTTNGCTCTCTGAGCCAGGGCAAGCTTTGTGGCCACTGATTCCGAGGCCCTGGGCTTCCCTAGTACTTAACTCCTGTCTCATCTCAGAAGTGCTCAGGCCCCCACCTGTGACCCTCATATCTGATGAACGTATTAAATTTGGAGTTTGAACTCAGAGCCTTTCACGTTGCCTCTTTCTGGATGTTGATGTTAAAGAAGTGGGAGGTGAGCTGATGGGAGAGGGCAATGGGCCCTGTAGTTCCGACTAGTGAGCCTCCTGGTGACAGCCCTTATGATGTCACACTAATCTAATACTCTTCATGCTATTTACATCTTCCCGCAAAAGGTGAGAAAATACATTGGAAGGCCTGTTTTTATTCCTTCATTACATTCTTGTTGCTATATGTGTCTAGTGAGACTAGAATGGGATCACACAGAGGCTGTCCCTTGCTCCAGTGGCCCATCAGAGCCACAGGAGTCCTTGGTAATTTATCCCACTTTAACATTGAGTTCAAATCAGAAAAAAAAAAGGCGTGTTTTTTTCTCTCATTGCTCCTAATAATTTCAGTGAGATAAAGGGAAAGCTCATCAGTAAGGCTGCAGAATCAATGAGCCAGAGTCCCTGGTGAGTTTTTTTTTTAAATGTGGCCCAATTACATTATCAAGCTTTGTGTTCACTGGCAAATAACAAGCCTGTGACATAATAACTTGAGATTTTTGAGATAAACATGAAACATTTTTTTTGCTTTGTTTTAGCTCCAAAATTCAATTTTCATCACTTTCTAGATCAGATAAAAAAATTTAAGCACTTCCATATGATAGGTCAAAGGGTTTTCTGTTTTACAGATTTGAACATTAATTGGTAGTACTTCTCAAGTGAGGACAGGATGATTTGTGCAGCARGGGTGAGGTTGTAGCTGGATCCTAATTTCTGTTTAGTGGAGGGGAGTCAGGAAAATGGGTGCTTTCATCAGCACACATACTGCATTTCTCCCAAGTCTTTTCCTTAGGTTCAAGTGTTAAGGAAGGCAAAAATTATTTCTTGCCTTTCTGTGGGGCAGAGCAGACGAGTTGGGTGGTACCAGTTAGCTTTGAGAGGAGAGACAAGGCACTTAGGGTGCAGTGTGTGTCGGTGACTTTCCTGACTCTTGAAACAGTTCCAGGGGAGCAACATGCTTCTGGAGGAGCGTAGTGTCCTTCTCGGTGGAGTGAGAAGCAGCTGCTGTGAAGTCTTTTTTGAAACTACACTTTTTTTTTTTTTAATTCATGTGGTATTTGTGTCTGAGCACATTGGGCAAGAAAGGGCAAGAATATTCCAGAAATCAGTTTACTTAGAAGAGAGATAATTGGATTTTCATAAGTTGCTTTATTTAAAGGAATATGTCTTATATACGTATGTATATTAAGTATTGAGTAGAATAAAGTCCACTTCTGAAGTTCTCTATGCAGCGTTTTACAAGTCTTATTACTTCCAAAGCCAGTGATGGTGTATGTATATCACTGGGTGATAGGGCAAGAAGTAGGCCGTGTCCAGAGGATGTGGCCCCCTGTTTTCTGTGGCTAGTGAACTGTCGTCCACCTCCTTCATCTCCAGGTCTCAGACAGCCCAGGAGATGAACCATCAGAGTCTCCGTACGAAAGTGCAGATGAAACACAGACCGAAGCATCCGTCTCATCTAAAAAATCTGAAAGGGGAATGGCTGCCAAAAAGGAGTACGTGTGTCAGGTGAGGGGTAGGTGGTGTCTGATGTATTGGTGAGGGCTTCTCATGAAGTCCTAGAAGAGCAGAGTGAGTTTCCAGCTTCCTCCTCTTTGCCCCATTACTACTCACAGATACCTCTTTGGAAGGCTTAGACTGTCCGCAGAATTCTGGTATTAAGTTGCCTAAGTTAACATTGAGTCTCAGGTTGGATGTGTTTTATGTACAGCACAAATTCTGCGTGTGTGTGTGTGTGTGTGTGTGTGTGTGTGTGTGTGTGTGTAAATACTTGGAAGTATATGCTATAAGAAGGAAGGTGCTAGAGTCATATGGTGCCTTTGCTGCTCATTTAGTTCACTGGGTAGGTCACTATTGTAACTACATCYGTTCCTACAGAGGTACTGCCTGGGTCAGTGTCCTGCATGTGCTGGATTATGGGTTGGAGATCCATTGCTCACCTTTCTGTGCCTTAGTCTGTGCACCACTCTGAGACATAGTGTCAGTACTATGTGGGGCTGCTGCTGACTTGTCCACAGTTGGAGATGCTCGACAGTCAGCTCTGTTGTCCCCATCTGTGGAAGGATGGCTAGTGTATGATGGAAATGTGCCATGGGTCTTGGGTTTTTGTTTTGCTTTGTTTTTGACATTCTCATCTGAGCTGAAAACCTAAATGTATCTTTCTGGGTTTTTGTCTTTTGTTTCTTTAGCCCTGACTGAGGGACTAACAACTGTATAACTTAACCTGTCTGTAGTCTGGGATCCTGCTAGGTATTTCACTCTTTGGTTATGTTCATTTGTACGCCAAAGATGGAATCAAATTKTCCCTGTGGTGCGGAGAGCCCTGAAAGGGCTCTGACTGTTCATGCTGCCCTTTGTTCCCCACAGTTGTGTGAGAAGACAGGCAGTCTCTTACTGTGTGAGGGCCCCTGTTGTGGAGCATTCCACCTAGCCTGCCTTGGACTTTCTGGAAGACCAGAAGGAAGATTCACCTGTACCGAATGTTCCTCAGGTAAGTTCCAGCTTCCGAGGCTGGGGGTTTATATGTGGAAGTCAATGCTGCTTGTTCTGTTCTATGCTTTCTCTAGTTGTGTATGAGTCATTTGACAGAGAACAAATCCAACACATACTGGCTCAAAGGTAAATGTTTCTAAACTGATGCTCTTCCACTGTACTGTATTAACTTGAATGACAGTATCCCTGGACAAAGTAGTTCAGGATACCGTGACTGGTGGAGTGAGGAAATAAAAGGATAGGTACTTTTCCAGACCCTTTTGTGGGGCTAGCCTCAGCTTTGCTCTACAGGTGGTGGTTAGGGGGCATTGCATCTCCTAACAGTCTTGCCTATCTAGTAGACAGTTACAGAACACTGGCGTTTGTAGACTTCTAAGTTAATTACAAAGACTCAGCTTATTTTCATGTAACTCTTATTTTCTGAGTAACTCATGTAACTCAGCTTATTTTCAGCAAGAAGTTAACCAAGGGGTTGAGTACCACTCTGGTGCCTCAGTATTCATCATAGAGTCTAGGGTCAGTGGGAAGAAGGCTGGCTGCACAGTGGTCCTGCTCCCCACTGACRGGTCAGGCTGTGCAGGCAGCCCAGCAGCAGTAGCAGACTTCAGAGACTAGCCTTCCTACAGCCATATCAAGTCTTTGCTGCACTGGTGAGTGGGCCAGGAAGGAGAAAGACTTCCCATATTTAGGTGAAGCTGGAGATGATATGACAGTGAACGCTGATGACTGGGGGTTTTCCTGATGAAGGGATAAACTAGTCATCAAGGTTGGAAACAGAACTAGTTTTAGCAACACAGGCTGCTCCAAAGCAGCTGCCTTGTGCTAGCTGCTCAGAACTGCAGTTTAATTCCTGTTCTCTGTACCTTTCTCTTTTCTTTGACCACTTGTTAGGGATTCACTCGTGCTTCGTATGTAAAGAAAGCAAGATGGAGGTGAAACGCTGTGTGGTAAATCAATGTGGAAAATTTTACCATGAAGCCTGTGTAAAAAAATACCCTCTCACTGTGTTTGAGAGCCGAGGCTTTCGCTGTCCTCTCCACAGCTGTATGAGCTGCCACGCCTCAAACCCTTCAAATCCACGGCCATCAAAAGGTACAGATAGATGTGTCCTTAAGACGTGGGTGTGGGTTCACTGGCAGTGTGTAGGTGCTTCTGAAAGCAGGCCCATTGATGCCCAACAAGTGTCACCAGAGGTTACAAACTGTAACAGTCTCCAATACCTCCCATTTTTCTACTGACTCATCATAAGCTGAGTCAAGTGTTATTTTTTTCCCCTGTGTTGTAAGACCTGTTTCCATTCCATTTTTCCCATATCTGTTAGCACATTCAAATTTTTTATTTTTAATAAAGGATACTACCTGAGCTCTCTCTGGATTCTGTTTGCTCTGTTTTTAAAGGCACTTCATATATAAGGGAAACCTTTATTTGTAACAGAAGAGGTAGAATTCTAGGCCTCACATACTAGGCAAGTGCTTTACCACTGAACTTCATCCTCAGGAAATATTTTAAAATCAAATTTTATATGTGAAAGATAAGGGTGGTTGTGTGGAATTGGAGAGTGTAGTCTTGTTCTTGTCACAGGGCTTCTCTGCTAAGATACATTCAGCAGTATTTAGGGAGAATTTGCTRTAAATATCTAGTAGGTAGTGTGCCCAGAAGAGACTCTCACAAGTCCCAAATGATCGCCACACTAGGTTAAGAAATGCTGATTGACCCTGCTTTCGAATGTGATATTTAAATGTTGTCTGTTTTTTTTTTGTTGTTTTTTTGTTTTTTTTTTTTTTT
>BDUI01000132.1:94049-110506 GCA_002335545.1 Apodemus speciosus
CTTTTCCAAAAAAAAAAAAAAAAAAAAAAAAAAACAATAAAAATACAACAACAACAAAGAGCTATTTACAAATATTAGTAATGTTAATTGCATAGCCAAAATAAGTTTATGGAAATCCATGTTTCTAATCTTTTTCATTTGTTGTTTTTTTTGTTTGTTTGTTTATATTGTTTTGCCAAAACGAGGTCTACACTGCCTTTCCCTGCCCTGTCTCCAGCAAGTAAGTGCCTTCCACACAGGCTTTGATAAGATATGATTTGGGAAATCATTTAATAAAACCATATAATATCTTATAATAGAGACCAGGTCAGGATACAAACAGCAGCCTCACAGCAACATCCCATTCTGAGGGACCCACGCCCTGCTTGACTGGTACAGATTCCATTTTGTGAGGTTACAGGCACTGTATTTGAAAACCCTGGGGTCTCTAATGCATGTTTCTAAACAGCAGTGGTTAACACAATAACCTCTGATCGTCCAATGGGCTTCTGCCTTGAATTCTGAAAAAGATGATTCTCAGATTGCACATTTATTAGAAGTTAGGACAGTTATGGAACTACAAACTGAGACTAATAATGCTCCACTAATTGTCTCTAGTAAAATAAAACAGTTTTTTGCATAGTCAACGAAGCATGTCCCACAGGATGGGCAGCTGTGCGAGATCAACCATGCTCTGAAGGAGACGTCCTTACAGATCAAAGCTCAGGAGCTTCCCCATATGTATCCATTGGAATATAACAATTTTTTTAGACATTATGACATGAAATCTATCACAGATATAACTTACAATCTTAGAGATCAAGCAAATTATGGAGCAATCTAACAAAAATTTCAGGGAGACGCTCATAGAACAGAAGGAGGATAAAACAAATCTTCCAGGGATAAAGTACTRGATTTTAGAAAGGACTGCTGACTTAGATCAGCTTACAGAAATCCTAATTCCAGAATGGAAAAAAGGAAACATGTTGTACTGGGGAGATTTTGCATTTGTTCCCATAGGAAAAGCAAAGCTATGTCTTCCATCTAAATTGTTGGAAATCAGAGTTGACAGGGGGGTTGATCCCTGGAGATCTGGTTGCAGACAGAGAGAGATGAACAGGACCAACAAGGCAGATAGTGTATGTGCTGACTCCTCTGAGGCTGGCTGAGGCACGAATAAATCTTGCTGGCTAGAGTCCTCACAACTATATTTGCATGTCATTATTTCATATGACATGGATGAAAATTAATAGTATAGTTTGGTGACATAGTCTAAACTAACTTATAAAGAAAGATGTCTTTCACCTGCTCAAAGAACAAACAATCATCTTTGACTGATCTGTATACATTGTGCATTCTATACATATGCTATTGCTGAAACGTGCAGGTTTCTATGTTTGTAGAGGACAGGACAAGCAGCACACATGAGCGGGCTGCCTCAACTGCTTGCTTCCAGGACAGCTGTCGGGAGCCATAATGGACAAGCTAATAACTAGCAGGTGGTCGTCCTGAGATGGCCTGCTTCGGATTAGTATATAATCTGCAACAGGCGAGCCCTTATTAAAGCAAGGCTGTAAGGGACTCATTTTAGGAAAGATTCCTGTTATTAATATGCTTTTCCTGTTATTTTTAAACTTATATAATAATCAATAAGTAATAGCACACCCCTTTGGAACAGATCTCTTCAGACCCATGAAGATGCACTGTCTTAGAGTGATGCTATGTAGACAAATAGATGACTTAAGTTTTAATGATGGTCCTATAAGAATTCCTAAAATTATATCTGTGATTATTAAGCTCTTTTGTAACGGGACTGCTATAAGGTCCTTTTCTGATAGTCAAAACTGCAATAAGAAGTCTGCCAGTCTCCCAAGTGTCACTAGTAATTGCTTTTAGATGGCAATCAGACTTTCTCCTACTCAGAGCACATTCCAAGAGGTTGTAAAACTATTAACCAAAGGTCATAATAAGGGAACTAATGATTTATTATAGGTGCTAGGACAGAAGATAAAATATTGACTGGGTATATCTATACAAAAGTTCGCTTATAACTTAGTTATGGGTGAACCTGTGGAGCTGAGACAGGTGATGGATGTTTAGCTAGATAATTACTCCTAATGGATATGCATATAAACATTCTCTGTGTAAACTTGTTTCAATTTATGATTTGATTTTTTGTGTGAACTTGTGATGAACTTTGTAACGTGATCATGTATTCTGAAAGGTGTTTAAGTACTGAAGACAAAGGAGAAGGGATCTCTTTTTGCCTTTCCCCACTTACAGTTAGAGTAGAACTTTTTCCCCTTCTTCACTTAAACTAAGAATTTTTGCCTTTCCCCACTTAGAAGAATTTTTTCCCCTTTCCCCTCTTAGCATCTTCCTGCTTTTCCCTCTTAGACAGCTTTCATAGGAAACTTTTTACAACTTAGTAATAAACTCTATAACCACTTCTCTAAGTGTCCCATTTTCTTCCTGAGACTTCCGACTAGCAGGCTGACAGTTAGAGCCCAGCAGTTCCTGCTGAGATAGAACAAAGGCCACATTGCTTAATCCTCCCGTTAGGCTGCAAGTGTTAATCACCTAAGCCAGCCATCTCTCACCCTCAGAAAGAGCTAGAAAGGTTTTAGGACTTTTTAGAAAGCATTTCAGTACACTTAGAGAGCTAGGAAGCCCAGAGACCCTCAGACTTTAAAGCCATCACCAGCAAACAGCTTCAAAGAAAGCACCTGACCCCAATTCGTCCAGAGTCACAGAGTTCCAGTCAGACATGCAGGTAAGCTCTGAATTTCTCACTACACAAAGAACAACTAGACAATAAATGCAACAGCTAGCTTTCTTAAGACTGACCATTATCCAAAATTTGTTTTTTGGGGGGAGGCTCAAAAGGAAAGAGAAACCCCAAATCATCAGGCAASTATTTTAAGAGAACGAGGACGACGACAACGACGGCGGCCCAATTCCCAAGCTGGATGGCTTTTGGCCCATCAATAGATGATGGATGTTTGTCGTTGATTAAGGGGGTTGGTTACAATATGTTAATGGTTCTGGTCAGGGAAGAAACAAAAGAGATATTGGATTCTGGGATTTCTTTTTCTCTCCTCTATCCTTTTTCTCCTGTCTAGTGTTAGGGGCAAAAGGGGGAAGAAGGAATGAAAAGAAAAAGGGGGAATATAGGAATAATGGATGGATTATTGAATCTACTTTTAGGTCAAAGAACATTAATAAGCCAAAAATCTTACACTGGTATTGATTTTTGTATATTGATATATATATATATATATAAAGGTTTTATTTGTTTACATTGGTATAGATCTTTATATATTGATACAGATTTAGATTATATTTTGCTACAACACACTAAGGTACTGTACCTATGCAATTCATCTTAAAATGCAATGTTAAGTTCTAGTCCTTAAAAGCTGCTTTAAGAAACTGTTTAAAATAATTAGAAATGCAAGTTAATAGTCAATCAAACATATGGTCTTGTAGTTACTACTTTAGTTATTTACAAAATTAAACTTTATTTAGAGGTAGATGTTCTCAATGTTAATCAGATAGTAAATAGCTAGAAAGAAACAATTCAGATATACTATAGATATATGGTCTTCAAATACATCAGAGACCCACAGAATGTAGCATTTAAAGGTGCTTTATTAATTTAATCCTTTTCCGACAATAAGACAGGTCTGCTCCTAGCAGCACCCCTATTGGGCTTCAAAGCAGATGAAGAAATTGCATTGGAGAAACTCCTTAGGGAGTTTGCTTCGAAAGTGTCAAGCTAGCCCCTGGGCAGGAAACTGCCCCTGCTCCATGCCTGTCCATGCGGCAGAATGCTGTCCACACTGGACAGACGGGCCGCAGGGAGTCAACTGCTGAGGTTTGCCAAGAGAAGGTAAGCAGCCCTTACCTTCTCTTATATTTCCTGTTTCACAAAAAGGCCTGTCAGATATTCTGGGCCAGAAGGCTGCAGATGATGCTCCTATGACTCAGAGGAATTTGGGAGGCTGTCCTGACAGACAGCCGTCTGTCATTAGAGTCTGGAAGCTGCTTGCCTGCACTTCCTGCTTACTCGGGAATAAATATTTATTCCTTCTCAGGTCTCTGAGGGGGTTGAAGACTATATAGATGTTTTATAGATGTTTATAGATGTTTTCTATGCAAGTTATGGTAAGAATGATTTAAGTACAGAACTCTGAACTCACCAGGATAGGATAGAAGAATACTTTATCCAAAGTTGCCAGATAAATAGGGACTAGACATTATAAATATAATTTTTACCTGACAGTTTTTCATATTTGTTATTATTGTATATAGTCTACTGATAAAAAAGAAAGCCTTTTATTAGACTAAAGGGGGAATTGTAATGAATATGTTGTATACTGTATGGATGTATCAACTTGTCCATAAAAACTCTATGGCTTACAGGAAAGGAATAGAAGGTGGGACATCTGGTAGGCAGAAAGGATTCTGGGGGAGATTTGTTTGGGAGCATGGGGGAAGACAGCATGGAATCTGCCATCCACATGGCAGAACTTAGATTAGAATAAATGGGATGTTCAAGTGTGAGCTAGTTGGGAGAAGGAGCCAAAGCTTACAGCCAAGGTGTTTGTAAATATATTTTGAGTCTTTTTTTTTTTTTTTTTTTTTTTTTTTTGGTTTTTCGAGACAGGGTTTCTCTGTTTAGGGTTTCTCTCCTGGCTGTCCTGGAACTCACTCTGTAGACCAGGCTGGCCTCGAACTCAGAAATCCGCCTGCCTCTGCCTCCCAAGTGCTGGGATTACAGGCGTGCGCCACCACACCCGGCTTATATTTTGAGTCTTAGAGTCTTTATTCCAGGGGCTTGGGGCCTAGAGGGAAAATCCCACAGAGAAAAGAACAGGGCTGCTGTGACCCAGGCACTCACATTTCTGCAGCAGTTCTGCCCGCAGTGTGGCACTCTTGGGYTTCCGCTTCAGCTGAAAATGCTTCACTGGTGGGGTGAGGGGCCCAGCGAGCGTGGTCAGGGCGCTCTTGTTCAGGTACTGGCACTCCAGCGGCAGCATGGCGGATGCCTCGCACTCACTCACTGTGCAAAGCAGAGTGTTAGAGGAAGTAGTTCTTACGATCAGGGAACGCAGGCTGTTGACCCCACAGCTCACATGTAAACGACTCCATGAAGGCTTTCATTATTTACCACTGTGACAGCTTCTTTCTTTGGTTTCAAGCCCCCTATGGTCCCTACCACTCCAGTTCCACCATCTCTAGAACCCAAGATCATCCAGGTGCATCAGGACCAAAGAATAGGCCTTCTGCCTTAGAAGAAAACTCATCAGATTCTCCAGGGGCTTTTTAAAAACAAGAAATGCCTAGAAAAGAAGATAGGGTTCTTCCAAGCACCGGACTCCAGTGGAGGTCCAGGAACCACAAGCATCAGCACATAGCAGCATGGAGAGCAGCCTCCTGCATTCTAACTACAGTGCAGCCTCAACACCAAGAGGAACAAGTGTGTGGCTATCTTAGCCTTCCCCTTTGACTGCAGACCCCTGGCGGTCTCTCCTGACACTCCTCAGAGGCAGTTTTCTAAAGCCACCCACCCACAAGTGCTTCCTGATTTCATGTGGTCACCAAGAGGCTGAAGCCTGAAAACTCCATGGAGTTGTCCTAATCAGTCATATAACTGACAGCCGCCCTCCTCGCAGCAGGGATGTGACCTGTGCAGACCAATGCTCTGAGTCAGCAACTACAAATCAGCAAAACCCCAAAGGTCTCAGGGCCTCACAAGCAGGCCTGTAGGAGTGTGTGACCTCCGGCCTCCAAGTCCATCTTTCTGAGAACGACCCTGAGACACAGGTTTGCATTCTCCATCAAGGGAGAGAGTGTCAGAGACACAGACATTCCTACTCTCGTCTCTCTAAAACCAGGTTTCACCTCATAGTCTACAAACTAATTTGTTAGTATTTTTTTTTTTATGAGTATCTACTTTAGGACAGAGAATGTTTTAGGCTCTGGAAACACAACTTGTAGGGTTTTCACCCTCAAGGAACTTATGATGAGAGACAGCAATGGCTAAGTAAATCACGGATGAGTCATACAATTGCAGACACAGCACATGCAGCGGGGACAGGGTTGTGGTAAGTCAGACTGAAGCATGTGGGGAAGGACAGCTAGTGTCTAGGGAGCCATGACACCCTACACCAACAGTAATGACAACACAATTTCTAAAACCAGAGCCCCTATTCCTACCGCAAAATAAAGTCTGGCTACTTACCTTTTTCTCTAAGTTCTCCTAAGATGTCTTGAACATTGGGGTTCTGCTCCTCAAGATCCAGATTCAGGGAGCCCGTGTCAGGGAAGGACTTCAGGATGTCAGCAACCATGAGGACCCAGGGGTCTGAGTCCAGGGTGGCCAGCTGGATGATATCCATCAGAGAGCCCTTCATCTGCCGAGAGAAGACACCAAGAATATGCTATCAGCCCCACTTGGCCTCTTGGAACAGTGACAGCTTAAAATGTGCCCTGCTGTGAATCTACCCATTTACATATTGTGGCCTCTGGGTGGCCTCTGGCAGGAACCTTTATGACAACCCTCAGGCCTCAAAGCTCTACCTGAGCTTTGCTTTCTCCATCTTATCCTGTCTGAATGCAAGGCCACCCACTTCCCTTGTTGCCACATTTGCTAGGCTGTGATGTCCCATTACCCAGGGTCTCCCGCGGTGTTCCAGAATGTGTCTATGCTTCCTAACTCTCTCTGGTGGGCAGATATAACAAAACATAAGATTCAAGGAACCAGGGTTGCCACACCTATACCTACAGAATATATACTGTTAATGGGGGTTCTTTCAGCATGCAGAATTGGGCTCAGGTTCAGCAGCATGGAGCACCAAGGCAGGTGGATGACCCATCATTTCTTCAGTGCAAAGGAGGGACAGGGACAAGAGCTTGCACCATGCATAACTGCCACTGCTAGTAATATTGGTACTTGAAGATACAGTGTGCATAGGAGAAACCATAGAAAGCTGGGCATGCGTGCAGTTTATGAACTAGGGACACCTACCACAGTCAGTGGGGGGCCAGGAAGAGTCTGCTGCAGCCTGAGGCTGAAGACAGGAGGGATTAGACCTCTACCACCCACAGACAAGAGCTCCACTCGACAGGTGCAGCTTTGTCACAGTAACTGTGGTGGTTTGCATAAGAATGGCCCCCAAGAGGCTCACGTTAGAATGCTTGGTCCTCTAACCTTCTGTCAGAGAAGGATTAGGATTGGTCTTGTAGGGAGGAGGTACGAAAGCTCAATTTAGCAGAGCCAGTGTATCTGGCTTTGAATGAAGTAGCCTTCTGTAAACAGTGATTGTTATCTGAGGCTCATGGGTTGGCTCTTTTGAAGGATCCACAGAGTCTTGGCATAACTTAAAGGTCTCCTGCAGCTGGGAGTTACTTAGGTAATGGTTCCTTCAGATGCCTCCTAGATCAGAAAAGAAGTGTTGATATATGGAAATTGACTTGCTAAATTGCCTTTTGTGTAACAATAAAGAGGTCTGGCAAAGCTGGTTCCTAATTCAGTCCTTCAGGAGCTGGTGCCTCTGCGGCAGAGAAGCCTAATTCATCCTGCAGTGTCTCTCTTTCTCAACCAATCCAGTGTAATACAATACACACAGAGAAGTGTATCACTAGGGGTGGGCTTTGAGATTTCAAATGCTCACTATCTCTATGCCTGTAATTTGTGGATCTGATGTGAGCTCTCAACTACTTCTTCAGCACCCTCCTGCCTGCCAGCCTGCCTGCCTGCCTGCCACTACACTCCAAGCCATGATGAGCATGGACTAACCTTTTAAAACTGTAAACAAGCCCTTTATACATTACCTGTGTGGAGACACTATGACTAAGACAGTAGCCCTGGAAAAGCAACTTACCAAGAGGGAAAACAGGTAATATTTTCTAAAAGAGCGGCTCCTAAAATATCAGGTTAAAAATCGAAAGAACATTGGTTTGAATTATTTATGTGTCCTCCAAATTTGTGTTTTGAAATATGTCTTTAAATTGCCATAGACTGGGCTGCTTCAAAACAACAGACACGGGCCAGGCCTAGCAATATGCCATGCAGGCAGATCTCTTCTTAGAGTCAGGGCCAGCCAGAGTTACACAGTGAGACCTCATTTCAAAAACAAATAAACTTCACAGGCCAAAGAGTTGGGAAGTGGGAAGCAAAGTGCTAGCAGATTTGGTGTATAGTAAGGAGGCTTTCTGACTTACACAACACATCCCATGGTCCTATAGAGGCATAAACCCTTTTTGCTTCTTAGTCTCTCAATATGCTGCTGAATGGGGTAACCTGTTGAATTCAGTGTGTACCAACCTCAGAGACAGACACCGGGACAACAGTAAAGGCTTGGTTCATACATGATGGTATTCCTGTTAGGTGGCATTCCTTACTTTGTATGAAGATGTGTCTCTGTATTTTCAATTGTTGATTATTAAAATGGCAAAGAGCTAAGTACTGGCAGGATTTTGGTATTGTTATTTCTATGCCCCATCACCAGGTTTTCTATTTATAAATGTTTGCCCTTCCTCACCCACTTAAAGGCAAAGAGATGTATCAGGTGTTGGCTTGCTGCTGATAATAATAAGAATCTGTGGGTCAATAGCTGGGGCAGAAAGTATGAGGGTGGAACTTCCAAGCAGAGAAAGGAATGCAAGGATGGAAGGCAGACATAGCAGAATCAAAAGCAGACACGGAAAGGAACAGACAAGGACTGGAGCAGAGCAGGGAGGGAAAGAACTGGCTACTTGGTGGGTGGCAGGCTAGAATAGTCAGGTAAAGCTTAGATGGTAGTGTCGGTGCTGTCAGCTCTTCAGACCCATGAGTCCCATATGTGTGGATTCAATTGCAAAAAACTATAAAGAGTGCTCACTAACCGCGTGCATGCTTTTATTTGACACTATTCCCTAGACAATGCAGTAAATTACACTAGAGGTCGTGAATGCTCTAAAGATGCACAGCATTCGAGATGCACAGGTTACACAAAAAGACTATGCCACTGTAAGACAGGCACCTGAATATCCTGGGCTCAAAACTGATCCCCCATGGTTACTGAGGGATAGATGTACTGTAATGACAGCCCGAGTTAACATGGCCACTTGCACACTGAATAAAACTATAAACAAAAACCTACCTTTGGCCATACTCTCATTGTGCTTACCACAGGCACTGATTGAATGGGTGATAACCAAGCCCCTTACTTCTTGAAAGGTACATGGAAGACAAGCATCCTTCCCTGCATCTAGCTGCAGTCAAGGCTATGTGCACCCATCCAACAAATCCAGGAGGAAGGAATAGTGTGTCTTATGTCAACCTGACATAAGCTAGAGTAATCTGACAGAACCTCAGTTGAGGAAATGCCTCCATAAGATCCAGCTCTAAGGCATTTTTGTAAGGAAGACCTGCGCCCACACATACTGTATCAAATGGCTATGTAGGCGTGCCCCAGAGCCAAGTGSTGGCAAGATATTTGGTATTGCCATTTCTATGATCCATTACCTGCTTTCTAGATGTAACTGCGTATCTTTCCTCACCTGACCAAAAGATGATTCTCTGAGATTATCATGTTAAAAATCGAGCTGCCATCATGAAGGCCAAGTAGCCCTCAATCCCACAGAGTGGATTAGGCACTGTCCTGCTGTTGACTGGATTAAACTGAGTAAGTAAGGAGTGAGGCTTTTTGTAGAACTAAGAACTGGTGGCTGGAGCTGGTGCGGAAAATATTTTACCTGTTTAAAAAATGGACAACACTATAGAAGAGGGTACCTGGACCCCATATAGTTTCATTTATTGATCATCATAGAGCCAATCACAATATGGCCAGTAATGATCTTCTATACCCTAAGAAAGATCAGAATAAAGAAGGAGGGAAGAGAAACTCCTTGTCGTCCTCAGAATTCACAGGATCAGACTTAGATAAGGAGAGGATTGAGAAGACCTAGTAGATACTGAGGCAGATAAAACAATAATTTCACAAGATTCTTGAAATCCAACCTGGCCACTCTAAAAGGTATCTATATATCTCCTAGGGATTGGGACATTGTCTCAGATAAAACAAACTCTAAAATGGACAAAATGTATAGGTCCAAAAAATCAGATAAGAATTAAGACCATGTGTGGCAGATATAGCCATGAATGTATTTATAGGAACAAGATCTATTATAACAATGGGAAACACAGATTAACATTCCTCCATCTTCACAAGCTGTAAAATGGGAGAAGCTCCCCATGAAGGTATTGAAAAATAATACAAAAACAAAAAACAAACAAACAAACAAACAAAAAAACCAGTTACTGACATCCAGGCTGTCCATAGGCAGGCCACAGCAAGTGTTGGCTCTCCAAATTTATAAGAAAGGCCACTGCTGATAAGAGTACCAATTGCCCTGTCATTAAAATGAGTAACTAACAAGCCTATTTGAGTAGAGCAGTGATCCTTAAATAAGGAAAAGCTACAGGCCCTAGGTCCAAGAGCAGTTAGAGGCTCAACATATGGAAGAGTCCACCAGCCCTTGGAATTCTCCTGTATTTATCAATAAAAAGAAATCTGAAAAACTGAGCCTGTTATCTGACCTAAGAGCAATCAATAAGGTAATTCAGCCTATGGGTTCTTTACAAACTGGAGTCCCCTTAACTTGTTTCATAAAGCATGACCTTATTAAGTGATCAATTTAAAAGATTGCTTAATATCCCTTAAAAGATTCTCAATATCCCTATAATAGGAAAAAGAAAGAAAAAAACTGGTTCATTGTGCTCACATTTAACAATAAGCAGCCTATAAAAAGATATCAATGGAAAGTTTTGCCGCAAGGAATGTCAATATTTTGTACAACAGCTGTTAAAAATGATTCACAAACAGGTTTCCTCAATCTATAATTTACCATTGTATAGATGATATTTTGTTGGCTGATTCCAATATATACACCTTAGGGGAAAAATGTTTGTTGAAGTAAAAAGAATTTTGCTTTGCTGGGGATTACAAATTGTTTCTGAAAAAATACAAAGAGGAGATTCTATCAATATCTAGGATACAAGAAAATTGAACCACAGAAAATACAGATCCAAAGAGATCAGTTACAAACCCTTATTATTAAGGGTTTTCAAAAAATGCTGGGCGATATTAATTGGCTATAGCCCACTATTGGGTTAACTACTCAAGAGTTAAGTAATTTATTTCAAACTTTAGAAGCTAATTCTGGCTTAAATAGTCCAAGAAAATTATCAGTTGAGGCTGACAGAGAACTGGCTTCTGGTAGAAAAGTAAGTGCAGGACGCATATGTGGATCATGTGGACCCCAAGCTGGATTACATTTTAGGTAAATGACCTTCTATTCATTCTCCCACAGGAAKTCTGCAGAAAGACAGTATCTTAGAATTGATATGTTTAGCACATAAACAGAGTAAAAAAAATTAAAAACCTATTGTGGTGATTTTGATATGGTTGGCACATGGGAAGCGGCACAAATAGACAGACCTTGTTGGGGTAGGTGCGGCCTTGCTGGAGTAAGTTCATCACGGGGTTGGGGGGGTGTTTGGAGGTCTTATGCTCAAGCTCTACCCAGTGTGGAAGAGTCTCCTTTTGCCTGGCTTCAGATCAAGATGCAGAACTCTCGGCTCCTCCAGCACCATGTCTGCCTGCACGCTGCCATGCTTCCTGCCATGATGACAATGGACTAAATCTCTGAAACTGTAAGTCACTTAAATATTGTCCTTCATATGAGTTGCCTTTCTCATGATGTCTCCTGACAGCAAAACCCTAAGACACCTATATAAAAAAGGTTTCTGATTTAATTGTGAAGAGTAAGGCTTTGTCAATTATCAGGAACAGACCCAGCAGAGATTATCGTGCCTTATACTAATGCTGAAATTTCCTCATTATGGATAATCAATTAAGATTGCAAAGAGCCTGCTCCAATTTCTGGGGAGAAAGTAACAACAAATACCCCCCCCCCCAAAAAAAAACGAATGACTTCAGCTTATAAAAAGAACTACTTGAATTCTACAGGTCAAGCAATTGTGAAGAGATCTAATGGCACTTTAAAGGAGATGCTCATAAAACAGGAGTGTATGAGATCTCCCAGAGACATTACATAATGCTTTATTAACTTTAATTCTTAAACATCAGTGAGACAGGTAGCACAGCTGCTAAAAACACTGTATTTTAAAAAGGACTGCTGAATGTGTTCACCTCAGAATGGAAATCAAGAAATGTGTTGCGCTGGGGAAGAGGCTACATCTTTATTTCCACAGGAAATAAAATGCTGTGGATTCCTTCAAAGTTAATGAAGGTCTGATGTGACCATGGGAAAATTTTCGCTGCTGACATGGAAGGTACAAGTAGGAGACCCAGAGAAACAACAAAGCAGATAATGTAAATGCTGATCTCCCTATGTAGGAACAGCTCAGAGACTGAGGTGACATGGATATCTCTCTAGTAGCCAATGGTCCTCATGACTTAATATTACATGCCATCCTTTCTAAGGCATAAATGGCAATTTATAACACCCTATTATAGTTTGGTTGGGTTTTACTGCTGTGAAGAGACACCATGACCAAGGCCACTCTTATGAAGACAACATTTAATTGGGGCTGTTCACATGTGCAGTGGTTCAGTCCATTATCATCAAGGTTGGAGCATGGTGCAAGAGGAGCTGAGGGATCTACATCTTGTTCAGAAGGCAAACAGGAGAAGACTGGCTTCCAGACAGCTAGAACAAGAATCTTAAAGCCCACGCCTACAGTGACACATCAGTTCCAACAGGCTCACACCTACTCCAACAAGGCCATACTTCTTAATAGTGCAACTCCCTGGGCCAAGCACATATAAAACCATCACAGCCCAAACTGACTTACAGATGCCTTTCACCTGCTCAGGCACAGAGGAGAGAATCATTACCTGATCTGTGCACACCACACATCCCATACATGTGTTAATATAAAGTGTGCATATAATGTTACTTTTATAAGCTATGTGCTTTCAGAGTAAAACAACCAAGCACCAGTGAGGTTAAAGTGGCCCAACGTGATTCACCCTTGAGGATGCTGAGACAGATGCTGAATTGCTGAAACATATATCTGTTCCAGAATCCTGCCAGGTTCTGGTGTTTCCTCAAGATTCGTATCCAGGACAACTTCAAAGTGGCTAGCCCTGGATGGTACAGCCTAACACACTGCTTCAGTCAGGACTTCAGCTAAGCCCTGTACTTTTCTAGCCCCAGATGATCCACAGAACCTGAACAGCAAATGAAACAGCCCACTCTTCCAGRTCTTGGCCAATTTTCTTTGGGTTGCCAAATGCGCGGTTGCCCTCGGCCCATAAGAAGCAATCTAAAGATAGCAACCTTCATTCCTAGGAGGTGGCTACTGGTTGTTCAGTGGTTTATGGGGGTGAAAGGGAAAAGAGGGGTGGATTATTGTAGCTCCTTTTAAACTAAAAAGGCAATAATAAATTAAATGTTTTAGTTTTTTTTAGCTACCACATACTGTATATATGATTCCACTCTTGTTGTTTAGGGCGTATGTGCATATAACTTCAGCATGCAACTCATTTAAAAATGTATAGTTCTAGTCATATAAAGTACTATTGTAAACTGTTAAGGATAATTAAAAATACAAGTTAGTAGTCAGTAACCTATAAATAATCAAATTCTTTGATGCATTCAGAACTATACTTGTAGTCATGTTAGGTACTAGTGTAGTTAATTTCAGGCATAAGCCTTATGAAGCCTCCTGTTACATTTTCAAAACAATCAACTAGAAACAAGTGCAGTTAGTTTGTTTAGATATTCTTTAGATAGTCTGATGGTCCTGCAACACTTCAGAGATATGCAGAATATGTCATTTTAGATGTTTTAATAAAAAAGGCTTTTTTTTGTGAAGATGCTGGGCACAGAAGAGTCCCCAACTGGGAGCTTACTTCTAATGTGACAAAGCTAGCCATTGGCTATTTGCCCTTTATCTCTACTGCTGACAGCACACTGTCCAAATGGAGGACAAGGACAACACATGGGAGTTCATTGTCCCACTTTTGTCTAGACAAGGTGGACGTTCCCCCCAAGTTCCTGCTTCACAGGACAGCCTGTCAAGTCTTCTGAGCCTGGTGACCCCAAGATGGATACCCCACTGACCGTAGAGGAGCCTGTGACTGTCCAGGTAGCCAGTAAGTCTGTCATTCTTACAGACCATAGGCTGCTTGGTCTGCACTACCTGTTTACTCAGGAGAAACTGATGTGTTTGAAGATGAGACTAGTCAAAGATTTATCAGTTAACATCAGAAACCAAGGCTTAAGCTGCCTTCTCAGTTCCCTTCACGTGTAAACATCAGGCCACAGGCTTCACTCTCCTAGAGCTACATGTTTGACTTACAGTTGTCCTTGTTACTAGATTCAGAAAGAGAAATTCATAAAAGAGATGTAAAGTTTGTGAAAGTTGCAAGGCATAAAAGCTTAAGTTGTGAAGGACCTAAGAAAATGTTTAAGTCTAAGAAGGTGTTTTAAGGTTCATAAATGCAAATTATAAAGGTTGGAGAATGTGAAAACTTAAATGGTGATAAAAAATTATTTAAGATATATTTACTTCAGGTTTCTTTCCCTTGCTCATTTGACACAAACCCTCTACAGAACTTTGGACTCAAGATAGGACAAATGGAYTGGACATTGTGAATATGATTCTAACTGTAATAGTTTGCACAATTGTTCTTATTGTACACAGTTTACTGCTGTTGGACTAACAGGGAAGATGTTGGGATAACCCACATATACTGTATCACGTGTCCCTGAAGTGTCTCTGTATTCTCACTTGTCAACTGCTGTGCCAGAGGTGCCAGGCTAACAGCATATATAAATGTTTGCTGCTTCCTCACCTGCCCAAAAAGAAAAGGCAAGCTGTCTTGGGGGAAGTTACATAACCCTTGGTGCCAAAAGGCAACACAGAGAGATGGACGGGTGTTGTCCTGCTGCTGATTGGTCCAGATGGAATGTGACTTTTTTTTATAATAAAGAGCTGGCAGCTGGAGCTGGGGAAGAGCAGCCAGGCAGAGGAAGCGGGACAGAAGCAGAGTGGAGGCAGGGCAGAGAAACGACAGGAGAGCTACATGGAGAGACTATGCAGGGAGTCCAGTTGAGTTAGACGGGCTAGCTAAGGGGCTGCCCCAGCAAACTGGCCAGTCGCTTTATACTGCACAGATATCTGTATCTTTATTACTGAACCCCAAGTTGGACACCCCCATCCCCAGAGGTCTCACAATAATAAATAAAGTGAAACAATTTATATGAACTCTTATTAAAAAAAAAAAAGGTCTAATGACAAAACATTAGCAAATTCTGAGAACTCCACCTGCTGTTCAGAGACAAGGTAACTGTAACTACAGCATTCCTATGAATAGGAACCCAAACTATACAAAACAACAGTTGAGAAGGAAGAACAGGCAAATCCAGGATACTACAGTAGAGAGGGTCAACAGTACAAGTAGATAGTGAGTATGTAAGGTGAAAAAAAAAAAACAAAACAAAACAAAACAGGAAACCAAAGACCCCAATTACACAGGGAGAACGGTTACAGTCTGCTCTTAACCCAGGTGCTAGTTATTCCTTACCTAAAGTATTTCTATATACCATTAGCAAAAAAAAGACAGACACGTATGAATATAGGATAATCATAGAACTTAACAGTTCTAAATAACTTGCCAAACTTCTGGGTTACAAGATTTTATACCATTAAGTGTAGGCATAATGTTATTGTGCTCTATTTCTTCAATGTTGCATAAGCATTGCTCCACACTTATTCTCTGATTTGTCAATAAAAGCTCATCAGCCAATGACTGAGTAGGAGAAAGAAGAGAGGGAAGGGAGAAAAGAGAGAGAGGAAGTGGGGAGTAGCCATGGGGAATCCAGGAGACACCATGAGAAAAGATCTGAAGCCCAGACAACCAGATTAGTACTAAAATGCAAAGTATCATTTTGCATTTGCATTTTGGATTTTGGTTGGGAGGTAGCCAGATTAGTTTAGAAAAGTAAATAGAGTAATAGAAGTTGGTGAATAAATGGGAGCTAGCTGGGTGAAGAACTGCAACAAGCACTTACTAAAAGGCAATTAACAAGGAAGACCATTTTATTAACACTATGAGTTAAGGACATGGCTCAGTTGACAGTGGGCTTCCCACGTAGAGCCTGCAGACTTAAGTTCAGATCTCCATATCCACATAAAACGCTTGCTCAGTGGGTACATACAGTACTAGACATGGAGACAAGAGGAGCCCAGGGGCACACTGGCTGGCCAGTCTAGCCAAAAGGTTAACTCCAGATTCACTGAGAAACTGTCTCCCAGTAAACGATGGGCGAACCATGGCGGCAGACACCCAGGCTGGAACTCCAGCCTCACACACACTTGCAGAGGGGAGCACACATAAAGGGACATGTGAACACAAAAAACGACACACACACACACACACACACACACACACACA
>BDUI01000132.1:173852-197465 GCA_002335545.1 Apodemus speciosus
CCTGCCAAGGGAACACGGGTCCCTCATGAGGACTTCGGCCGGGCACCGCGTACAGACAAAGGGGTGGGAGATGGAGACACTTCCGTGACTACTGCCTGCGGCCGCGGAAGAAGAGGACGCATTGCTGCAGGAACGCCGGCCCCAGCGCAGCTGCAGCTTTGCTGGAGCTCAGGGGCGGGGTGGGAGGCGTCCATYATTCGCCGTCCTCCTGGCGAGCCTCAAGCCCCCCACGCAGCGCCTCTCTGAGCACCCTGTCCCTGCTGCCATTCACTCGCGGCTCACTGAGGACCACTTCCTCGCACGCTCTCCGCTCGGCCCCTCTATGTTCCCGCGGTCCGCCAGCCACGCAGCCCAAGTGTGCCATCGGGCGGGAGCGGAGGCGGCGTCTGCTCCCACCCCCGAGATCACATGGTGACCCTCGGCAGCCAATGCAGTGGACGCTAGGACCCTGCGGGACCCCGGGCGCCGCGACTGCACCGGCGCCKCTGCATTATAAATACTTCTCCAAAATGCGGCGCAGCTCCCTGCGCGCGCCCCGGCCGCCCGCCGCCTCCGCCCTGCGCCCCTGAGCCGCTGTTGCCGCTGCCACCGCCGCGGGTCCGAGGGCGCCGCGCCCTTGCCCTGGGCTCGGGCTCTGCCCGTCGCCGCCGGCTCGCGTCCCCGCGCTGTGCCGCCCGGCCGGGTGCATGCATTGTGGGCCTCCCGACATGGTCTGTGAGACGAAGATCGTGGCTACGGAGGACCATGAGGCACTGCCGGGGGCCAAGAAGGACGCGCTGCTCGCCGCCGCCGGAGCCATGTGGCCCCCGCTGCCCGCCGCGCCCGGGCCGGCCGCCGCACCCCCACCCGCGGCAGGTCCSCAGCCCCACGGAGGCACCGGGGGCGCGGGACCGCCGGAGGGGCGCGGCGTGTACATCCGCGAGTTCCGCGCAGCCGAGCAGGAGGCGGCGCGCCGCATCTTCTACGACGGCATCTTAGAGCGCATCCCCAACACGGCTTTCCGCGGCCTGCGGCAGCACCCGCGCACCCAGCTGCTCTACGCCCTGCTGGCGGGTCAGTGCCCCGCGGGGGGCGGGGGACCGGCGGGGCTGCGGCAGTCCTACTCCGGGCCCGGCTCCAGCGGGTCCAGCGGACCCCCCCGGGGACCGTCGCGCTTGACCAGCCTTCTTCCTGGGTCCCCATCTCGGAGCCCCGGTGCCGCGTCGGTGCACTGAACCGACTGGGAGGAGACCCGCTTGCACCCGCCGCGCAGCGCTCCGGGCTTTTGGCCAAGGCGCCTGGGCCGGGCGTGGGAACCAGCGCGGGCTGAGTGCAGGGCGCTGCGGACTGGGAAGCACTGGGTTGGCAACTCAGTCCGCGGCGCCCGTTCTCTCCGTCGCGGGGCATCCCGGGTGGGGGCGGCGTGACAGGGCAGGTAGCGCTGCAGCTGCGGCCCGGCGCGACAACTATATATAATCTGCGGGCGGGGGAGGCCGCCTGAGGCTCAAGTGCTAATTTATGACGGGAAGACAGCCAGCTCCGCGGGGAGCCAGGGAGACTGTTCGCCAGTGCCAGGGATACAGGGAGGATACCCTCTGCTGTCTTGAAGCACACCCCCTCCCATTCCATACCATCCCATTYTGCAGATGAGGAGCTTGAGGCGACTCACCCAAGGTCATTCAAAGGAGGCAACTTTTGCTCTTGTGCGTTTTTCTCCTCCACTGCATAAATGAAGCTTGTCGCCCGACTCTGTCAGCCATGTGGGCCCCGAAGTTGCCCAGGAGGGCTCTAGCTGGGTCTCTTTACAGCCTGGCGCGGGATGACCTGCTTGGCTAGACAGTACCTCGGTGTCTCTGTCCAGCTCTGACTTAGCACCAGGCTCAGTGGAGTAGGCAAGAGCCCCTTTGGAAATTGGGGGAACCAAGGGCTGACCAGCACTGGTCTGGCCTAGGCTGTATTGTGTTTGTTTCAGGTTGTGAAGGTAGCAGAGAGCTTGGAAATGAGGAAGCGTAGAGAGGGACTGCGGCCATGACTGCTACACAGAGAAACAGTCCCTGGTGGGGAGCACCCCTAAGCACTGATTTACCAAGGTGGTTTGGAGTCCGGGTGCCGTGAGACCTACCCATGTCCAGCCTGGCCGCGCGCCCCTCTGCACCTGCCACCTCACCTGTGCTCCCTTGCCTGCAGCCCTCTGTTTTGCTGTGACCCGCTCACTGCTGCTGACATGCCTGGTGCCGGCGGGGCTCCTGGCCCTGCGCTACTACTACAGTCGTAAGGTGATCCTGGCCTACCTGGAGTGCGCGCTGCACACTGACATGGCTGACATAGAGCAGTACTACATGAAGCCACCTGGTGAGTTCTGGAATCCTCCAACACTGCCTCCTCCTCCCTGCCTCCCTCTTCACCTTCAGGCACAAGAGGGCCTGAGCTGTGGGATCCTGATGTTCTGAGCCTTCTGAATGACTGAGGCCTCTAGCTAAGTGTGGAGTGTCAGCTGGGGAGAGCCAGAAAGAAGTCCTTCCCTTGGTGACCTAGCTCCACTGTGCCCTTTGTGGGATACCTTTTCCTGGTACCTGCCATTTGTGTGTTGGGGGGTGAAGTCGTGGCTGGATCCTGAGCCAGCTGAGAGTGCCCAGGGTGGAGGAATCCTGGGTGGCAGAGGAGATGTCCCAGGGAGCAGAAGATTGAGCAGGGGTCCAGGCCTTACTTGGCCTCCTGACTAGATTAGTGAACCACAAGGTATTATCCCAGACTCCAAGCCTTTCTGTAGAAAGATGGTCTGGGACTCTGGTCAACAGGAGCTGGAGACTGGTCTCTCCCTGAGGCAAGCCGTGAAGCAGGCTGGGTTGTGGGAGCCAGAGGAGAGGGACATTTTGGGATGTGAGGGGCTGTGCACCGGGGACTGGCCAGCAGGAACAGGTCTATTTCAAGGAAGGGCAGTCTCTCTGGCCTTGCCAGCTCCCCCCCAGCCGTCCCATCTTGTACCCCGGTGTCCTGTTTAGCTGGCCTTGGTGCCTGCTGTTCTCCCCGGCCCTTACCCACATGCGAATGCAGCTTCCTGTCCCTCCACCTACCTGCCTGGGGATGGCTGAAGCGGCTTTGGTAGATAGCATGGGTAGATAGATAGGTGTGGTCAGAGGTTCCTGTCATGTGCCCTGTCTAAACTGCAAGCCCCTTAGAGTGTGGCAGTTCTTGCTAACCCTTGGACATCAGCTAACTGGGCTGTGTAGATTCATGGGAGCTCTTATGCAAGTGGGGAAACAAGATCTGGGAAGAGAGACAACTGGGTGCTGGCGGCTGTCCTGACCTCTGATCTGGTTGTGTGGGTGGCTGGGAAGAGGGCATATGGGTGTATGGAGAGGTCTTAGAGGCTCTAGGACCAGGGCCTCCCATGAGTTGGCAGCTTTCTCTGCTACGCTGGAGGAGGGTGGGCAGGCAGCACCCTCGGCTGTACAACACAGTCCGCACTGAAGGAACTGGCTTCCCCAGAGGCGAGAAGTGTAGGTAGGAGTGCCTCCTCCTGCTAGGTGCGGGCAAATAGAGGTGCAGAGCCTTTGGGGGAAGTGTGGTCCTTCGAAGGAGTCTGGAGATAGGGTGGGTAAGGCCAAGGGAGGCCAGATCACCTACAGCAAGTCACTCTCTTGGCTGGGCCAGATGCTCCCTCTCCCCTACAGTGCCTTAGCCTTCATCTTTTGGAATGGTCTCTGGGTGTCCCCGTGACGGTGGACCTCTAGTTCATGAAGGTGACTGGATTCCCCATGGCTGGTGCCCTTCAGCATTCCTCCCATCCAAACGCCTTGTTCTCGCCCTCTCCCTTCTTGTAGGGGTGAGGGTGGGATGGCTTCGCTGTAGGTGGGGATGGCTGGCCTGGTGTCAGGCGCATTGCCCAGTAGCAGCTGGGTTATTGGGGTTGGGGTGTGTGTGGCTGTCTGTGGCCCCTCACTGAGTTATAAAACATTCTTCTGGACTCTCATTCAGTTTTATCCCTGCAAAGATCCTGGGGGAGGAGTATGGCAGGCCAAGGACTGGGATTTAGCGTATGTCAGCAAGACATACTCTGTGGCCCTGGCTGTGGTTGTGTGTGGTTTTTCAGGTGGTCTGGGGATAGCAACCTGCTTCGTCAAGGCCTGTGCAGTTCCTAGGCACCTCCTACTACTATTCTGACCAGGACAGTAGAGACGTGGGCTGGAGATGATTGTGTCTGCTTGTGACTTGGGATCGTATCATGCAAAGTTGGGCAGGTTGGCTTGGACTGAGGCTTGTGGAGTGTTCTTGCTGCTCAGGGGGTCTAGAGGAAGCAGGTTATCCTAAACCGTGGCCTTCCGTGATGTCCAAAAGAGCCAAAAGGTAGGTCAGGGGACTGGAGGATTGAATATCATTGTGATACCCTGGCTTGGCACCCAGCTGGAATGGGCAGCTCTGAAGTCTCCAGTCTTCCATGCAAAATGTCCCTGACTGTCATGTCCTTCCTAGGTTCCTGTTTTTGGGTGGCTGTGCTGGACGGCAACGTTGTGGGCATCGTGGCCGCCCGGGCCCACGAAGAGGACAACACAGTGGAGCTGCTCCGCATGTCCGTGGACTCACGCTTCCGCGGCAAAGGCATCGCCAAGGCTCTGGGCAGGAGGGTGCTGGAGTTTGCCATGCTGCACAACTACTCTGCAGTGGTACTGGGCACCACAGCCGTTAAGGTGGCCGCCCACAAGCTCTATGAGTCACTGGGCTTCAGACACATGGGCGCGAGTGATCACTACGTGCTGCCTGGCATGACCCTCTCGCTGGCCGAGCGCCTCTTCTTCCAGGTCCGCTACCACCGCTACCGCCTGCAGCTGCGCGAGGAGTGACCACCGCCACCTGCCCACCGCCCTGCCCCYCGTCCACTTCTGCCCTCCTGCTCGCTGCCTAGTGCGGCCCTGCTTTCCAATGCTCACCTTGGCGTTTGTTTGGGTTTTCCTTTTTCAGCATCATGCTGGTTCATCACCTGGCTGGTTCTGGGGCCACAGGGTCCCGGTCCAGAGTGCTCATCTGCAACACTCTGGTGGGGTGGATTGTCTGCAGCCATGGCCCTTGCCTCCCCAGCCCATCAGAGTGGCTCATCATGCCTTGAAGAGTAGCATTGTGGACCGTCTGAACTATCCACAAGGCTGCCCAGCCTGCCTCCATCAGGGAAGAACTAGCTTTGCCCAGCAAGCACAGAACCTCTACAACAACCCCCCCCAAGGAGCAGAACCCTGGCCCCCAGCCAGGCTAAGGCTCAGCTATTGGCCTCTGGAAGAGTGGTCTGCTGGGCGGGCCAGCCACTGCCCCGTGGGAGGCCGAGCTGGCCCCAGGCCCTGCTTTGCCCTGTGCATGCTAAGGACATGGCCTGGCTGCAGCATGCCGCATGCCACAGCCCCTGCCCTGCTACCATGCCCAGCTTGGACCTCAGGCCTGAGCTGGTGAGCTCCCTTGTCCTGTCCTGAGCTGGCCTCTGGAGGGCCTACCTGCCTGACCCTGTCTGCTCTCTGGTGGGGCCTGGCCTGGCCAAACCTGGCTCTGTCCACTCCTGCTTTGCTTCGAAATCATCTTACCTCTTTCCCTTTTTGGGCCCCATGCCTCCTTGCTCTGGCTAACTTGGCTGGTCACCCGGGTTTGGTTCCTGTAGCAATCCACTGCACAGCATGGTGGGGATTTCATAGGGGTGGGGGAACACCTCCCCCAACCCGTTAGATCAGGTGGCTAGCCACCTCTCAGCTGCCTGAGGTCCATGGCCTCATGCTGTTTGTGGGGTCTGCCCTGTGAATGGAACTAGCCCAGGCTGTTGTTGGCAATGCCTGCCACAGCTCCTCCCAGCCTGAAACAACCCATTCTCTAATAAGTTACGTAGACAGAATAGCACTCTGCATGACTTTAATTCCTGGGACAAAATGGTAGTTTGAGCCTCCAGACACACATCTGTGTGGTGTTAGCACATGCACGGTCTCTGCAGACACACATCCGTGTGGTGCTAGCACATGCACGGTCTCTGGCCCCATTTGATGGGGGTGGGTGGCCGGGTAGGTGGAAGGTTTGAAGTATGGAAGGAGACTATAATTTAGTGTAAACACCCCTAAAGTGCCATCACAACACAGTCTGTGAGGCTCAGGTTGCCCCTTGATTGCTTGTATGCAGGATTGAGGGGACTGGAGGGTCCTAAAGCCTCATAGGAAGGGCTGGGCACCTCCTTGGGGGCAGGAGCTGGTGGTCTGGGTGGGTCCAGCCATCCCACTACAGACTAGTCTGCTAGGCCAACTGTGCTCCTGGCCTCTCTTTTTTGAGGTCCCACTTAGGATCCAGCCTAGATGGGGGTGGGGATGGCCTAGGACAGGGAGAGGCAGTAGCTGGCAGTGTTCATGTGGCCAGCTGAAACATGGACTTAGCTTTAGTGCAGGGGGTGCATAAAGGCCCACCCATGCTCCTCTGTGTGGGGTTTGGGTAAGGAGTGGCAGGCTAGGTAGACCATAGAGCTGGGCCCCTGGCACCAAGGCTACATTATTAGAAAGGCTCTTTAGAGTTAATGAATTGGTGGAACAAGCCCAGCTTCCGGAGGGGCCTTTTGTCCTGTTAGCAATTGAGGCATTTGCAGAACACTGTACAGACCCCGCTCTCCCCTGTACATTCCTCCCTGGTGGTGCCTGGTCCCCACTTGGGGATGGGAGTTTTGTAGACTGTACAGAAATTGGCACCCTATTTTCTTGCAGCTCTCAGATTTTGTTAATCTGGATTATACAGACAGACGTAAAGTGTTTTAGCAAAATGGAAAACAAAACAGTTGTGCCTTTTTTCTCTTTTCTGTTTGGGTTGGTCTCGGCTCGGGGCTAGTTGCAGTAGTTGTGGGGGTATAGGGACTGCTGGTGTCAGAGGCCTGTGGGGTCAGAGACTGCTGGTGGATCTGAGGCCTGGGTGGGCCCAGGTGGGAGCCAGGTGTGCTGGGCACCACCAGCTGCCCAGGCTTCTCTGATCCTGTGCCTTGGGTCCTGCAGTCTTTGGGGTTGGAAGGAATGGCAGGGCACTGGGATCACTTGGGCCAGGGCAGAGCTTGGGGATCCTGTAGCCACCCATGTCTCCGTGATACTGACCTGGGATGAGCTCATAGTAGACTCCTCCAGCCTAGGCGCCTCGGGGGGAGGAGTGGCCCCTCCAGCCTCTCAGCACCTGTCTGTTCAAGGGGATCTCTTCCTGCTGAACAACCCATGCATAACGGGAAGTTTGCTGGGCTCTCGAGTATTCGTTGCCTTCTGTTACTGCCAAGACTTGGTAGAGATTCCAGGAATGGATGGTGGGGTAGGTTCCAGCTGCATCAGGATGGAGCCTCACCAGGCAGTCTGTAGCTTGGCAGGGCCTGAGGGCCTGGAGACATACCCGTCTCCCTGGGCTGGAGGAGCTGAGCGAGCTGATGACTGGGCCTGACCGTGTCTACTCCATCATCCCAGCCAGAGCTTTAAGTGCTCTGTACATGTGCACTGATGTGAATTTTCTGTTTGTTGAGATTCTGATGTTTCTTCTACCTCTGTGGAGGCCCTCCTCCCTACTCCAGTTGGCGGCCATGTGCTTGGTGCCCCTCTCAGAGTTTGATGGCCATCTCCCCCTCCTTTGGGCCTCCAAGCACCTGAGATGGCCGGCAGCTGTACTCTAGGCTTGGGAAGGCCCAGGGAWGGCCAGCCTGGGGTCTGACTTTCTGCTCAGGATCTGTGGCTTCCAGGAGTYCTACTGTTTGCTTGGAAGCTTTAGAGTAGGGAGGGGGAAAGAGATAATGGAATGTTCCAGAATGTCAGTGTTGGATGACCCTAGAGCATAGATGTTGCTTGACTGTCCCCTGGCAGCTCCCACTGCCCAGGCATGTGTCTCTGCAGATGCCTAGTCTCTGCTGTACGGCCAAGAGGCTGGCCTGCATGTTCTAAGATCTGGCCCCTGAAGGGTGGGGCAGCACACTCCTGAGTGTAGCGAGGCCATACCCTGGTGGCCACAGCAGCCTCTTCCATGTCCTGAACTCACCCCTGTGCTTACCCTTCACCCTAGCACTGCTCTGGGACTGGGCAGCAGCTAAGGGATGTGCTAACCTGGCTGAGGCGGTAGGTGGCTGGCTCTGGCTAGGAGGCCCTGTGGATAACAGGTTAGTCTCAGGGGCTTGGACAGTTCCCATCTTGCACAGGTACCCTTCCTGAGATAAGGGGATAGGTCAGAGGACAGAGTCAGGGACACACCTAAAGTGAGCTTGGCTTTGGTCTGGCGCCTGGGACTTGCTAGACCACAGGGCCATAGGACCGTCACTTGCTGCTGGAAAGCACGCTGCCCATTCATACTTGCCTTTGCCAGCCCCAGGTAGCCCTGGTCACAGCTTCCTGGAGCTGGCTTCCAGGGCTGTGCCTGTGGCTAGAAGCCTGGGGACAAAAGTTTTTTGGGTCTTGCTGGTGTCGCAGGCTTCTTGGGGGCTGTATGTGACCACCTAGGAATGATGCAGCATCCATGAGATCATCTTCTTGTCAGGCCCAAGGGGCAGCCTGAGAGTTGACCTGAGGTGGTCGTGCCTCCCTCCCTGTCCATGGTAGCAGTGCTGCTGGCACCCAATGCTCCTGGCCTCTTGGTCCTGTCCTTGGCTCTTGGCTACACTATGCTGGGTGTGGGGCAGACCCTGGGCTGTGCTGCTCTTTGGTGCTGCCATCACTGTGCTTCCAGCAAGGGAGGGGTCCATGACGGTGGGCTGAACTTGCCTGGAGCTGGGTGGAAGATGAGCCTTGACTTAACCACTGTTGGATGTATTTTTTAAAAAACAGCAATAATTAGCCATTTTAAAGACGGGGTTTACCTACATAAATGTGCATGCCCATCTGTGTATGTACATCTGTGCACATGTGAGTGTGTGTATCTGAGAGTATGTGTGCATGTGTGAGCATCACTGTGCAGCACCCACAGGGCCATCTTCTTGTCAGGCCCAAGGGGCAGCCTGAGAGAGTTGACCTGATGCACACACAAGCACATGCCATTTGTGCTCATGTGCTCATGTGACTGTATGTGCCCAAGAAATCACATTCATGTGTTGCATGTATGTGAGCATGTATGAGTATGTGTGGGCATCTCCATACATGTATGAGTGAGTGCATGTGTATGCTTGTATGTGCACATGTGTAGCAGTGGAAGGGAGCCCGTGGGGACAGTCTGATCTGAGAGGCACTTTGTGGTAAGAAGCAGGGTCTTGTGGTTGTCTCTCACTATGCCCATTCCCTGCTCAGCTCCATGTGAATGTAGYACAACCCCGCCAGGCCAGCTGAGCCTCTACTGGCCCTCGCCTCTGCCCATCTTCCCCTCAGCTGAGGGTAGGGTAGAGGAGCTGGAGGTCCCTTGGACAGGACACAGACTGGGTTTGGTCAGAGTGCAGAGGGTATGACACAGTGGTAGRTCTCACTGTTGTGGTTTGTTCCTGAATTTGTACTGTGAGCCCATGATGGGGGTGGGGGTGTCCTGAGACCCCAGGATGTGCCAAAATAGCCCCTAGGGCCAGGTGATGAGCTGAGTTCCCAAGAAGACAGGCTGGGGGCCCAAGTGGGTGTGTACCCCTGCCTGCACGGCCCCCAATGCTGCTGTTTTTCAATAAAACCAGAATTGAAGGAACCAGGCTCTGTGCTTTTTTGAGGCACCTCCTGGGGTGGATATACTGGCTTTCCCACTCTCTGGGCCTTTTCTGCCTGTGTTTGGCTGAGGTGGACACTGGACCAGGAGTGGGATCATTGAGGCAGGGTTAGAGCCATCGTATCCCTGTGGACTTGAGGCCCCTTCCTGAAACTATTACCAAGCTCAACCTCCCATGATRCTCTCTCTCCCACTAGGGAAGAGAAACTTGGACTTCTCTCTGGCCAGGGATGGTTAGGGGCTCTAGCCCTTCACATTTCCTAAGCACGGTAGATATAGAGGCAGTATCCAGACTAGGACAACTTGGCTGTAGGGTGGAGAGGTAGTGGGGGTGGAGTGGTGGTGAGGGTGGAGGGGTGGGAGTGCCTTAGGCCCAGCAGCAACCAGAAAGTTTTACTACCTCTATGCAATAGTTGTAGGGCAGTTAAACTTGAGGCACAGCTAAGACACCTTTGGTGCAGACTCCGGGCTACCAAGCCCAGCTGTTCTGGCCTGGCTGTGGTAGATTTTTACAAGGCCAACACCCGTGGGCTTATGGGGGTTGGATCCATGAAGAGCTTCATTCTTCTCTGGGCTCTTCTGGACCCTGATGGTGTTGGCAGCCTTCTGCTGGGTGGCTCYACCACAGGCTGTGTCCCCTGCTATTTGTCTACCTGTCTACCAACATGTGTCTTAGGAATGGTATGAGATTTGGTTCTTCACAGGTATCAGTGATGGCCAGGTGGAGGGGCAGATAGCTTGGTGAATGAAGACACATATCCTGTCAGACCCTTGTGTAGTTGCCAGCTAGCCTTGTCAGTAGGGAGACCATTGGAGGCTGGGGGAGTGTTTCCAAAACTCAGACACTCAGCTTAGCCCCTGAGGGCTTTCTAGGAGTTTCCTCTGGAGGAATATATTGATGGCACCATCAGGGGCTGCCCTTCCCAGAGGCAGAGGGACTTGGTGATCTTTGCCTGGGCTTGGGTGACATAACAGAGACCATCTTCAAAACATAACCAGAAGGCCACCTGCCATGGAGCTGGCCTTTATCTTAAACCTTGTGGTGCTCTACCCAGTGACAGATGTCAGCTTCCTTACTGGACATAGTCTATACTGGATTATGTTGGGTAGATACTTATCAAGGGCCAAACTGCGTTGAGGCAGTTTCCAGTCCAGCCTCTTGCTGAGCAGACTGTATGTTGTATACATGTGTGTGTACCCATAGGAAGAGCCCACTCACACAAGTATGAAGACAGCTTCTAATTAGGCATTTACTTCATTCAAGTGCCCCAACTGTCTCACAAAGGGTTAATGTGGCCTGTATCAGTTTAGCCCTCACAGAGTACAAGCTTGTAACATGGGGAAAGTCTGTAGGATGGATTGGTGGAAACAAACTCTCTCATTCCACTGTTGCCTAGGGATACAGACAAACTTAAGATGAAAAAAAAMCATGTCCTTTATGGGGGTAAGGAACGGGGCCCTCACTGGAGCTGCACTGCTGCTGGGGGGTGGGTCAGGCTGAGCCCACAGTCTCCTGCAGTGGGGCCAGGTGTCCCCATGAGTGGCCAACACTCAAGTTCACCTTTAGAGGCACCTGTGGAGAGACAACCAGAAATGAGCTGCAAGGAGAAGCCCAGCCACCTCCCAGGTTCATGCAGGCTGAGGAAGGAGTGCTTAGGAACACACTTCTACAGAGAGAGCAGCCACACATCCCAGCATCCATATGGACACACATGTGTTAACTCCATTTTCCCTGTTGTAAGCTCACATCACATGCATGTGCCATGGTAGACTTCCCTATCTCCCAGGCTTCAGCCAGTGTGTAGGCCTGCAGGGCTCCTGGGCATGGCGCCTTAGGGTAGGACTATCTTAGTGCAACTTGTGCTCACCCTGTCAGGGTTGTCTGATGCTAGGGGGTAGAAGACCCCTACTGGAGGTGGGCCTTTCCCCAAGGCATGAGACAAAGCCACCTTGTCAGAAGAAAAGGCCCTCAGCTGTTTCCCACGGTCGTCTGCCTCATGAGGGCCCTCTGATGGCAGCTAAACTTAGTTTCCTTGGTTTCAAACTCCTCCCTCAGCACCTACTTCTTGGTTCACCACAGGCATTTGTAGCTTTTGTAGACCATCTCAGGGAGGAAGAGTCCTGTCACTAACTGGGTAAAATAGATATGCTGCTCCTTGACTTTGCTACCTGTCTAGAGGTGTGCCACAGGGTGTCTTCAATAAAGGAGGAGTGAGCAAGCAGAGCCTTTTCCAGGAAGGCCTCAGAGCCTGTGAGCAGGGCCAAGGCTGCTCTGGAAGGTGGTCAGTCAGCTTCTGTGGCTCTGCTCAGTTCTGAGGGGTCCACTGGGCTGGTTCTTTACTAAGTGAGAAGATGTGTTTCTGGTACCATCTGGGCGGGCGGCTCCACAGGCTTCACCGCTCCCACCTGTGCTCACTGCCCAGTTGTCCACACTGCTCTGCGGAGCCTATGCTGAAACATCCAAAGGTCTTTTCTTGGCAAGAACCCAGAACTACCTCCAAGCAGTGTTTAGCTAGGTGCAGAGAAGGCTTGTGTTTAGACATGTCCTGGGTGTACTTGGAGTAGGCAGGGCCCAGTGCTTACACCTTCAGGGATATTAAGTCTCAGGGAAGTGGTTTATCCAGAGGCTGGTAGGAACAACAGCAGATATTCATGGTGGTGGTTTCTTACTGGGTAGCAGCCAAGTCATCCAGTAGGAAAAGGGTTCCTCAGCAGGGCAGGAGSAAATGTAGGCCTGGAGGGCAGTAGTCCTGGTGCACAAGACTGGAATTTGCCTTCTTCCTTGCCCTCCTGAGCTCTGGGGGCTGGGGTGGGGCCCACTTGCCCACCCTGAGATGACTCAAGGTGTAAGGGAACAGCAGTGATGCTGGCCAGATGTGTCTCCTTACCTGCAGTTGTAGTTCCAGGGTCTGTACCTGTTGTAAGGACTCCATGATCCTTCTGACAAGAGCTAGAAGATGAAAACAGCTGCTTACATGTGTGGGTCAGCGTCTGGCCAGCCTTCAGGCTTCCAGACCCCCAGAGTTGAGGACTAAGGAACCTTCAGGCTCAATGCTGCTTGATCCAAGTTACCTGGCTGTTTCTTGGGTCTACAAGTCTACTCAAACCCTTGACCCTCTCATGTAACCTCAAAGCTTRTTCAACTCCAAGTGTCCACATCCACGGCTCAGGATGTAGCTTAAAGGACCCTCAGCCCACCCTTCTGGTCACTGTACTGAGTGAGCTGGCCCCATCCTTCCACCCTAGCTCTTCACAGCAGTGGCAGGCCAACTGAGGTGGGTAGGTGCTGTGACCATACCAGCAGTTCTAGCTATGATGGTAAATCTAGGAGGAGGCACCAGGTTATTCTTCCTAGTCAAAACAGTCTGGGCATGGAAGGCCATTATCTTCGATGCTTCTGGCGCAGGTCTAATGTTCTTGTCATGCCTCTGACGGTAGCTTTGTGGCCCTGACAGTACCATCTATCTTAGGAGTTTGTGCCATAGATGCCTGCACACAGAAGCTGCATGGCTGTTCTGGAGCACTAGACATATATCTTCTCTTAATTCTCTTACTGTGGTCACCAAGTCAGCTGCCCGCTGGGAGAAGCCTTGAGATATAGAGAGGAGAAGCTTCAAGGAGATAGCATATTTCCTAACTGTTGGACACCACCACCCACTATGCTCCCCTGGACGCACCTGCAAACTCAGGGATCTGAGCATCTTCTACTTCAAACAGCAGCTCATCATGAATTTGGGCAACTAACCTGGAGAGGAAGGAAGTCACTTGAGAGTGTGGATACCTCCACATGGGACCTAAGGTTATCTTTCAAAGTTCCTTATAGGTTGTTTGGCATTTGGTTTATGAAAGAGTGTAGCTCTGTGTGGAATAGACACAGCCATCCTGGCACTATGGTCTGGGGTTGTTTACCATCAGACAGTTCCAGGATGTGGGCAGGAGGAGCCAGGAGAGAGGGAGGCATGATTTCTGGAGAGATGTCCTGACCAGGCTGAGCATTTTATGCTCATGGAAGACTGGCAGAGCAGAGAAAGAACTCCCAGGGAAAGCAAAACACATGGGACCTCTTCATGTTCCCTAGTTCCCTACTCTGCATAGCTGTGACTGTCTTGGAACTCACTCTGCAGACCACACTGGCCCTGATCTCTGCCTCCCAAGGACTGGGATTAAAGGCATGTGCCACCACTGCCTGCCATGTTCCCCACTTTCCACTGACTGGGGTATGATGATGTGCACAGTTGGGGCAGGAGTGCTGAGGTGGGTTAGGAGAGTCACTCAGGCTGTGAGGAGGAAAGCTAAATCTAGAATGTGGTGGGAATGCACCCCTCAGCTTAGAGGAAGTGATGGGACAATATTTTTTTAATTTTCTTTTAAAGTCATAAAATATTCGACAGAACTTGAAAAATTAAAAAAATTTAAGGTACAAACTCACATTGGATATGGGGTATTTTGGATGGCCCATATAGTATTGATCATGTACTCTGGGGCACCAAACCACAGCTCTAGTTGAACTTGGCTTTGTGAGCTGCTCAGATCCCACTTTCTGCACAGCACTGWATGACTTTTTTAGCCTCTCTGGCATCAATAGGAATCCAGGAAGCAGTGCTTTGTTGAATAAGCATGTTGGAGGAACAGGTACAGACTTGCACAGGATGAGAAATGAAATCTGGGGCTATCTGAGCACTCAGCCCACAGACCTATGTCAGCACATGTGTGCTAGCCTGCTTAAGCCTACAGGCTCCCAGGAGGGTGGGATCCCAGTGCCCAAGTTTCCCAGGGAGATGACACTTCAGAATCCCATGGCCGTGTGCTCCCCAGACCTGGTGCTAGCATCTTTGTGGGTACATAGGGGTATATGGTACATCTCTGGCTCTGCACACTCAGGGCGTGTGGTACATGTGGTAGGGATGGTCAGCAGGACCTATAGCCCTCAAGCAAGGGTCAAGAGCATAGAAGGATCCCATGTGCTCTGTCCTCTATGGTCTTTGCTCTGTCTCCTGAACTCTGAAGGCAATAATTACATGCCATTTGTCCCCACTGCTGTTTGCCCTGTGTTTTCCTGTGGCAGCTAGAAGCTGAGTCTTCACAGGGAAGTTGTGGCAATCCCTTTAATGCCAGCAGTGATACTGGGATCTCATGGTCAACCCTGGCTGGAAGGAAGAAGCAGCCTTTAAATGTCTGAGTAGCCATGGGCACTTGAGAGCAGAGTTCTATGCTAAACTGTCCGTCTGTCTTTTCTGTCACCCTTTTGCTATTAAATGGGAAAGAGAAGGGGCTATATTCCCAGCATACATAGCAACTCCTCTATGATGGGGTGACCCAAAAGTCATCTATTTTCCAACTTCCAGGAAGACGTGTAAAGGATTGCTTTGAGCATCATCACCCTTTTCTTGCCTGGAAGGTACTGTGATCATCAGCACAGCTATGTTTATCATGACACCAAAGGGTAAGGGCCTGAGCTAAAATAGCAACCTCTGTGCCTTGGACTTCTCAGGCAGGACAGAGGCCAACAAATGCACATCCTAAGGACTGTGCAGGCAATGGACATATCATGCTGGGGCCAGACTATGGAATAGTGAAGTATTCATTCACTATTCACCAGAGACATTCACAAAGGGGTGTCTTTGTGTCTTATGTACTGCCTTTGGCTAGGGCACCAACACTGGCCTTCAGAAGTCCGACTGTGGCAGGACACGACAGGGACTAAGCTGCAGCACTCATGTTTCCTTAAACTAACATCAAGGTGTCTGGCAGGCCTTGACTCCCAGGGGGCTTACTTTTCAAATGGGCAGAAACTTCAGAAGAGCACTTGCAACTCTTTCCAGATTTAGCAGAAGTGCCTTCACACTTCTTGAAATCACACCTTGCGATCTGAGCTGCTAGTGTGGCAGGACCTAATAAGTGTGACTGTTAGTCACTCACACATCACCATCACAGACACAGAGACATCGCACTTCTCACTGGAAGCTGGGGAACAGGGACAAGCAGGAGAAGCAGAATGCAGGCCTAACCGCCCGGGCTCCCAGAAGGAGGGCATGTCTCCATAGCTTACATGTGCTCTACAGAGGGCACAGAGCTACTGTATTTGCAGCTGGTTGACCTGACACAGGCAGACAGATCCTGGTTCCTTTGAGAGAACTTTCCAGAAGGGCCTAATCTCATCCCTTTGCCAAGAGCCTACCAGGAAGCTCCCTCCTACAGCACACCTTAGCCATGCTGAATTCTCCTAGAACTGCTTTGTGTGGTGGTACAAGGTAGGAGGTTCTGCAGCCCTGGAAGGATACCCAGCTCCAGCTTGGCTCTGCCTGGGTTTGGACAAGGTGCATGCTGCTTATTGCCTCATTTCCTCTTCTCTGTATCCCAGAGTCAGATTCTCTATGCTTACATTTTGGAAAGACATTGCCACCAAGGAGACCGTAAACCTTAATATACCAACTCCTTTAAACAGTTCCAAAAAGAGCAACAGAGAGGCAACTTGCTAGCCTTGCATTTGGTACATGCAGAGTGCTGTGTGCGTTCAGAAGCTGCCAGAATGGGCTGACACAGACTGGTCCTACCTAGGTCCATTTACCTCAGGCAAGAACTGGCAGAAGATGCTTTCTAAATTTAAGAAATTTCAGAATAGCTGGGGCAGTGGTGGTGCACGCCTTTAATCCTAGCAGTTGGGAGGCAGAGACAGGCGGATTTCTGAGTTTGAGGCCAGCCTGGTCTACAGAGTGAGTTCCAGACAGCCAGGACTACACAGAGAAACCCTGTCTCAAAAAACCAAAAACCAAATACCAAACAAAATAAAAAAAACCAAGAAATTTCAGAATACAACCTGCATAGCCCAAGTGAAACTAGAAGTTATGTCCAGAAGAGTGGGAGTGGGCTGATGTACAGACCTCAGAAATTGCAGGGAATTGGGAGGAAATCATTGGGACTACTAGGCAGAAGACAGGGAGGATGACAAGAGAAGTCAGGTGGGCTCAAACTTTGCATAGTCTGTTACCAGCTAACTCTTGGCCATGCCTGGGGTAGGGCTCAGCTGTAGTGTCTGCACCTTCCTCTGAAACTATTCCCAGAGGAAGCTTGCAGCTTCCCAACTTATTTCTTTTTAGTAAAAATRTGCCTGGAACAGGGCTGCAAAAGGCAGTGGACAACAGGGCTTGGAGCTGAGCCTCCTGCCCTTGGCTATGTATGGCACCAATCCACGGTACACACTCCTGTGCAGAGGTGTGAACATAACCCATGAACACAGGTACAAGGCCAAAAAGGACAGCAGAAATGTTTGAAGAAATAAAGTTTCGAAAGAAAGATAAAGACTGCTGATAAGGGAAATGAATGCCTTGAGTATGAGTTATACTTCAGGCCAAGAGAAAACTCTAAGCTTGGTTAGGAATGCCCATAGCAAGTAGGTTCCCATGTCCCCAAAGTCCTCTTGGGGCTGCTACACAGGGGCCCATGAGACCCATTTCATTTTAGGACCTAGGGAACCTGTCTTCTTCCTACTGGAGCGTTCCTCCCAGGAACAGAGGTACTGACCYACTTAGGCAGTGATATGGGCCATGGGAGAAACTTGGGGTCCTTAGGGTAAGATGGAGGGTAGGTAATATTATGGGTAGAAGGAACAATGCCCTTTTGGTACCTGACAAACCTCACTGGCAGGAGTTCAAGGCTGGGTCCAGAAAACATGACTACTTCACTGACCTGGCTGTCAGGGTCGGGGATGTGGCTACTGCAGCAAAGATGTGAATCATGGCTAGCTTACAGAGGTCTGCGGCTGAACCTGTGGACACAAAGGATTCTGTTTTAGTGCCTGAGGTATGTGGCACACAGTGTCTGAGCTGTTACTGAGACATTTCCCATGGATACTGCTCATTCTCCTGGCTAACAATGAAGGTGTTTTTGTCAGTGGAAGCAAACCAAGCATCTTCAGYGCAGCAGCTGCTTACCTCTCAGTGCTGGGGAACACAGTTTGGATGCCTTACTGAGGAAACCTGACCCTAGCCAGATTCTCTGGGTACAATAGAGGGGTCCCTTCCCATGTCAAGTAACCTATTTCTAGGCCTTGCTCTATTGTTGGTGAAGCTCCTAAAGACTCCAATTTCTGCTTTTAGAGGGAAACAGAATGTTTCCATGTGTCATGGGAGGCCATCTCTATGTTTCATTTTTTCCCCATACAGGTCTAGCTATGTAGCTCATGATGGCTTTAATTTTTTGGCAGTTCTGCATTGGCTTGTAATCCTAGGGTTAGTRTTACAGTTATGCCTCACCAGATCCTTCCAAAAATGTCTTGAACATAAACATGGCTCTGCCACCCCAGTGTTAGCTGTAATGACACTTAGTGCCAGGCAGGACAGGTGAGGGCTGTGAGGCCCATGTAGGACAGTTTTCAGAGCATGACTTCCACAGCAAACTTCCAAATACCTGAGGAGCAGGGGACATGGACCTGCAGGGAAGGAGCCACAAGCGGTGGCAGGCTAGGGGCTCTGGTACCTTGTACCACAAAGTTTACTGCCTGTCGCTCTGCTTGTGCCCGAAGCTGCTGGTTCTGTGCACAGATCCTTGGGAGAGGCCTCCTTCTACCCATGATGGATGTCACATAGCCTAGGGTAGAGGAAGGAGAAGACAAGAGACAGGAACAAGTGGCAGAGCACCGAGAGTGCTGTGCCTCCTCACTCTCCCCTCCACCACTCACAAGGCATTCCAGGGCAGATGGCTTCTGTGGGAGAGTAAGACCCACAGTGGGATGGCCTCCGTTGGCCAGCTGTCAAGCTTCTACTCTTTTTTCCTCTGGCTTCACTAAGATCTTACACAGAATAGGGAAGGGTAGGTTTTTTTATTCTATGGAAGTCCAAAGCCATATGTAGGGTTTGGGCMCAGGAGTCATTTAAGAGTGTATGACAGCTGGAATATAGAGCAAGGAGTAGTGAGTACATCTTCACATGAAGGTAGATTGAGGTCTTTTGGGTCCCAAAGCTTACATGGTTTGGGGATCTTAGGAAATGCATAAAGGGTAGGGAAGAGATGGCTCAGTAGTTAAGAGCACTTATTCTTCCAGAGGACCTGGGTTTACTTCCTGGCATCCGCATCACAGCTACCATCTATAACTCTAGTGCCAGGAGATTTGACATCCTCTTCTGGCCTCTGAGGGAACTGCATGCTTGTGGTATATATGTGTGTGTGTGTGTGTGTGTGTGTGTGTGTGTGTGTGTGTGTATGTGTGTGTGTGCGTGTGCGCACGCAAAAACACTTGTACACACAAAACAAGAATAAATAAATAAATATAAAAGCACATACAATCCCACTGCATTGGGGTATTAGTTGGGGTTCTCTAGTGTAACAGGACTTATAGAATGAATCTCTCTTTGTATATAGAAGGGATTTATTAGAATGACATATGTGCTGCACTCCAGCTAATCCAAAATGGCTGACTGTGAACAGAAAATCCAGAAGTCAATAGCTGCTCAGTTCATGAGATTGGTTATCTCAGCTGGGATCTTAGTAGATTCTGGAACCCCAAAGAGGTAGGTTCTAATTCCAGTAAAGGAATGGACGTGCCAACAAGGCCAAAGTAAGCAGGACCTTCCTTTTTCCATGTTTTTATATAGGTTTCCAGAGAAGTTTGGCCCAGATTAGAGGTCCCAGCTCAAATGATCTGAATTAAAGATGTGTGTATCTTCATATTTCAAAGATTCGGATTAAACATAGATCTTACTACTTTAAACTAAGCAAAGAAGCCTCACAGGTGTGCCCTCCACTTTTGGGTTTTAGTTAATCCTAGATGTAGTCGCATTGACAACCATGAATAGTTATTACACATCTACTTATTGTCAACTTGACACACAATCATGTCTCTTTATATCATGATTAATTCATTTCCAAATAAAAATAATCAGGTCATAATAATGCCTAAACATAATATAATATCCAACATACAATTAAGAATGCATTCTATATTTAATGGGTTACAATTACACCTAACATGATATAACCATCCCTTGCACAGCCATAAATGCAGTCTAACTTTAGAATAGGTGGCAATATTCCTTGAGGGATATTCTTTTACTATCTCAAACTTAAATATGACAACCATTGGTATTCTCTTGATACTACATCATTTGAAGAAATTGAGGAAAGAAAACACAAATATCTGTAAAAAATGCATATTTAACAAAATTCAGCAGAAACAGCAATTATAATCCTCATCTCTGTAACTAGTCATGTGGAGTTAGCTAGTCCTTATAATTACTTTCCTCTGCTACCCATTCTGTATTTCTTCTACCCTTGAGCAAGAACCTCAGCAGATCTTGGCTCTTTTCTGGAAGGAGTTACTCATACCTTCATTTCTGTGATCTGTGGATTAGGTTATTGTAGTTTCCCACTGACTGTAATCACAGGACCTGGTAGTAACAAAAGACACCCTAAAGRATCTCTGCATTCCAGACATAATCTTTCTTACCTCCATTGTGTAGAAGCAATCCAATGTCCTCATGGTAATGTGGATCAATCACCCTCTTAACAGTTATTCCTTTCTTAGCCTATTGGCTTAAGGGCATTAGAGAAACAAAGTGGCCAGGGTGAAGTCTGAGCTTCCAATTCAATGGAATGTTTGCTGTGTCTCCTGGCAGGAGCACTCCCCACTCTGGAACCAAAACTTCTAGGACAACAGAACTTAAGGTTGAGGTAACAAGAAAAAATTTTCCTAGTGGGTCACCCCGGGTTCCATCCCTTGATTCCTTGACCCGTGGATCTTGTCTATGGAAGATGCTGATTCAAAGCATATATTGCCTTCTGAAGAACCCTGCCCAGTCTTCCATGCTGCTGCCACCTAACTTTTAGGTCAGCTGCTTCAGGATGGTGGAGAACATAAGACTAGTGGATTCCATGATTGTGGGCTCACTGTTGCCCTTCTCTGGCTGTGAAAGAGTTCCCTGGTCAGAAGCAATATTGTGTGGAATATCATGATGGTGGATAAGGCCTTTCTCTAAGTTCATGGATGGTGGTTTTGCAGTAGAAGCATTACATACAAGAAAGGCAAATCAATGACAAGAACAAGTATCCAGTAAGAACAAAGCATTGTCCTTTCTACAAAGGTAGTGGTCCAATGTAGTCCACCAGGTCACTGGCTACTCATACTGGTAAATGATGCTATATTTGGGGTTCAATGTTGGTGTCTGCTGTTGGCAGCAGCTGTAGCCAACAGCAGCTTGGTGAGTGGAAGTCCATGTCGTTGAGGCCAAGCATAATCTCATCTCTGCCACCATGGCCACTTTATTCATGGGTCCATTGATCAATGACAGGAATAGCTGAGGAAAGAGGCTGACTGTCCACGTAATGAATCATCGTATCTATTTGATTACTGAACTCCTCCTTAGCTGAAGTCACCTTTTGGTGAGCATTTATATGGAATACAAGTATCTTCACATTCTTCATCTATTTGGAGMTCTATCTACATACTTCTTCCTCAGATGCCTTTCTCACCAATTTTCCAATCATGTTCTTTCCAAATCCCTTACCATCCAACCAGACCATTGACTACAGCCCATGAATCAAATATATATCTGGTAATTTCTCCTTCCAAACAAAATGTATGATCATGTGTACTGCTCAAAGTTCTGCCAACTATGAAGAGTTCCCTTCTCTGGTGTCTTTCAGGGTTGTCTCAGAAAGGGACTATAATGCAGCAGCTGTCTGTGTTTGGATGGTGCATGTATAATATACAGAACCACCAATAATCCAGGCTGTAGTTTTCTCTTCCTCATCAACCAATCATAGGGAACACCTCATGAGGCTCGGCAGAAGATGGCATTGTGATGGGAGTAGAAACAATAGACAGTTGGGCAACTTATTCCTGTAGCTTGATTGTGCTTTCAAGACCTGAATAGACTTGATCATGAATCATTTTTATTTGATAATATATCACTGCTGTGCGAATCCTATTTTATGACTTGGTGGATCAGATAATACCCAGCTCATGAAGTGCAGCTCTGGTCACATGGTAACTTGGCCCCTTGTCAAACATTCAGTTTCCACTAAGGCCCAATAGCAGGCCAACAGCTTTCAAATGGAGAACAGTTGTCAGTAGATAATAGTAGAGCTTTGTCCCAAAATCCAAAAGCTCTCTTCCGTGATTCACCTATACAGGCCTGCCAAAGGCTCCAAAAAGCATCTCTATCTGCCACTGAAACCTCAAGTGTCTTTGGGTCAGCTGAATCATATGGTCCAAATGGCAGAGCACCCTGCACAGCAACCTGGACCTGTTAATAGCCTTCCAGACCGCATATAAAGCTAGCATCTTTCTGAGTCACTTGGTATATAGGCTAGAGTAACACATCCAAGAGAGGAATGTGCTGTCTCCAGAATCCAATAGGCTCACTAAACATCATGCTTCTTTCCTGGTGATGGGAGAGGCCAGGTACAATAAATTTTCTTTCACTATGGAAGGAATAGCTCTGCACAGCCTATACCACTGGGATCCTAAGAATTTCACTGAGGTAATGCATTTTTGGTTGGATTTCTCATCTTCTGATATGCATATGTGCTACCAATGAGTTCAAAGTGGTTGCTACTTCCTGCTCACTTGATCTAATCAAAATAATGTTGCCAATATAATGTATCAATGTGATATTTAGTGGAAGAGATCACATCAAGATCCCTTATAACTAGGTTATGACACAGGGCTGGAGAGTTAGTATGTTCTAGAGGTAAAACTGTAAAGGTTTATTGTTGGCCTTGCCAACTTAAAGCAAATTACTTCTTGTGGTCCTTATGGATAGGTACAGAGAAAAAAAGCATTTGCTAGATCAATAGCTATAAACCATTTACCAGATGTGTTAATTTGATCAAGTAAGTGAACTGGAAACATAAGGGTTTTTTGGAGAGTCAGAAGTGTTAGATGGTGTTTTGCTGGGGCAAACACATGAAGGAGTGTTTTCCTGAAGTGGACACAGGCAAAAGACTAAAGCAGACTCATGAAGGAACATTTTGCTGAAGCAGACACAGGAGAAAGGATGTTCTGCTATAGCAAGCATGTGAAAGGACACTTGATTTAAAGGATTCTTTGATAACAACATACATATATTGGTCTGCCTTATAATGCAGAGTTGAGCTGCATTTGTTGGACCTCATAGAAAGAAATGCACCAAAAATTTCTGGTGGTGTGCTACAGTTTTTTGCTGCTTCAGTGGATTTGGGCTGATTGGCAGAGTGATGTCAGCTGAGACAGATACATGTGCACACACTGAGGCAAGCCCCACGGAGGACACACGATGTTTGGGGGTATAAATAGGACTCCACGGACAGTGACAGAGACTGAGCTAGGCTTGCTTATAGAGCTAGCTGTGCAGTGCTTGTGGATTTCACATCTTTATTGATCTTGGCTTCYCTGAGAGAGGCATAACTGAGAACTTCTCCTGACATCCCTCCAGGTAGCTCCTGTTGACTGGAGCTGAGGCTGAGGTCTGGCTGTCTCTGCTAGGTAGTGCCATCACTGCTGATTTGTGTTTGCTATCCCAACTCTAATGGACTGGATACTGACATATCTGTGAAGTGTTTGCAAGTGAATTGTGCTGCTGCTACTAACCTGTAAAACTGAACTGCCAATTTCTAGACAACACAGACAGAAACTGTTCCAAAAAACCTTTCTAAACAGGTCCACGTCCCCTGTATCCTTCCTTCCCACTGCCTCTGGTGGGTGGTGGGCTACAAGGGAGGTTAAAGTGTTTAAGGGTCAGCACTAAAAGTAGATATCGGAGGATCCAGCCATACCACTCCTGGGCATATATCCAGAAGATTCCCCAGCATGCAGTAAGGATACATGTTCCGCAATGTTCATATCAGCCTTATTTATAATAGCCAGAAACTGGAAAGAACCCAGGTGTCCCTCAACGGAAGAATGGATACAAAAAATGTGGTTTATATGCACAGTGGAGTACTATTCAGCCATTAGAAACAATGAATTCATGAAATTCTTAGAGAAATGGATGGAGCTGGAGAGCATCATACTGAGTG
>BDUI01000132.1:198422-208836 GCA_002335545.1 Apodemus speciosus
GACAAGAAGGAAAGAGTGGACCCAGGTTCTGGAAAGGCCCAATGCAGCAGTGTAGGAGAATACCAAAACAGGGAAGTGGGAAGGGGTGAATAGGGGAAGGGGGGAGGGAAAAAAGACTTATGGGACATTGGGGGGGGGGCAGGGAAACCAGGAAAAGGGAAATGAAATGTAAATAAAGAATATATCCAATAAAAAAAAAGAAGGACAAGAAAAAATTAAAGTTATGAGTAAGGATAYGAGATTTGGTACAGTAGCTGCAATTGGAGTCATTACCTGATTTAGTTTTTGATAGTCAACTGTCATAACCTATGATCTCTGTCTTCTGCACTGGCCAGATAGGTGAGTTAAAGAGAGACATGGAGGAAAACACCACCCCTGAATCTTTCAAGTCCTTGATGTTGGCACTAATTTCTATAGTTCCTCCAAGGATGTGGTGCTGGTTTTGATTTGCTATTTTCACTGGCAGAGGCAACTCTAAAGGCTTCCATTTAGCCTTTCCAACTATAATAGCCTTTACTCTACAGATTGGGGAACCAATGTAAGAATTCTGCCAACTTATATCTATTCCAATTATACATTCTGGGATTGGAGAAATAACCACAGGTTGAGTTTGGGAACCCAATGGACCTACTGTGAGTTGGACTTCAGCCCAAACTCTATTAATCACCTGACTTCCATGAGCTCCCACATTGACTGGATGGCCATAGTATTTCTTGGGATATCCTGGAATCAACATTAGTTCAGAACTAATAGACCTGGAAAGTCTGATTGTTTCTTTTCTCCCAGTGTACAGTTAACCTTGTAAAGGACTGTTGGTCCCTCTGGAGAAGGACTGGAGATATGCTAACAGTAAAGCATATTTTGGGTATTTTATCAGGGTTGTTCCTCAGGGGAAATTGGCCATCCCTTCATTCAAGGGGTTCTGGATTTACCAACTAACTCAAGTCTGCAAATTGATTCATGGACAGAAACTGCCTTTTGCCACAGTCCAGTGAAGCCTCTATTTCATCTGTCTCAGAATTTTTCCACTTATACAGACCAAACAAAAATCCAGTAGGATTCTTATCTATTTCATGACTGGAAATATCATGATTAATTAGCCAGTGCCAAAGACCCATACAAGTCATGATACCATAAAATTTACTTTGCCTGTGCTGGCCATTATGGGTCAGGCCATTATGGACATTACTTCATCTGTGCTACCCATTACAGTAGCCATGATCACCTTGCCTTTGGAGATTCAGTGTTGCTGCCTAGCCCCTGCTACTTCAGGGCCCAATTAAACCCATTTCATTTAACTCATTCAACTGACAGCRGCATTTTCAACCCTAAGACCTGGCACAAGAAAAAGGGCAATAACAAAGYTCTTCAACTGTGCTGGTGCCCTTCTCACGATTTTGTGTTTTATAGGACTAGTGAAGGGCATGTCATCTAGGCCTGTCCATTGTGTGAGATTAGGTTTTACACAATATACCTACCTATTCTAGCACTGCAGTTTTCCTGAGCTGTAAAATCTCTTCATCCACACTAAGCCAAAGAATATCAGGCATCTCCAACTCCTTTTCAGTAGGCCATCTTTTGACAAATGCTTCAGTCAACCATACAAACAAACTTTTGACACTTTTTTTTTAAAACTGTGCAAGTTTCCATATTAAACCTAGAATTTCCACTCAGGGGGGCTCATATCAAAAAAATCAGCCTGATCTAGTTTTATGTTTCTTCCATTATTATCACACACCTTTAAATCCATCCACACACAAATTCCCTAGACTTGTGCTTGAAAGTAGTGTAGTACACCCACCATGGACTTCACCTCCCCCTCTAGGTGTATTATATGCTTTAAATCTGGTTATAGGTTTAGAGCAGTGGTTCTCAACCTGTAGGTTACAACCCCATTGAGCAGGGTGTCCAACAACCCATTCACAGGGGTTGCCTAAGACCATCAGAAAACACAGATATTCACATTATAATTCATAACAGTAGCAAAATTACAATTATGAAGTAGCAACAAAATAATTTTATGGTCATGGGTCACCACAACATGAGGAATGGTATTAAAGGGTTGCTTGCATTAGGAAGCTTGAGAACTACTGGTCTAGAGGCAACTATTGGTAGGCTCTGAGGGACATCAGTATTGTCTTGCCTGGCATCTCCTTCAGAAAGTCACTGCTGGTTTAGCAGCAAACAATAAAGGATTAATTTTCTAGGTCAAGAGTGAATTTCAAAAGGTCAAAAGGCAGTATTTCAAGGGGTATGGCTAAGGGTAGACAGACTACCATTCAGAATCTGAGGGTTCAAAGTTCTCAGCTACAATAGCTTCCCCCCCCCCCATCTCCATTCCTAGTTACAAGATCTCATTCTTTACCTTTGATGCCGGGACTTGAATTTTCACTGTAATTCAGACAGTGAATGATGTAATGATGTAATGATGGCTTCAATTTGATTTTCTGCAACTTGAGCTCTGTGGCTGATAGAAGACTCTCTTCCAGGGCACACTTAGAAACCTTTTAGATTGTTTATGGGAATCTGGAACCAGTCAGTTTTATCATTAAGTTCACTGTTGTCCTTCATCATATCCTGAGATGCTAGAAGTTAATTTTATCATGAAACTCATCCCTATCTTTTGTCGATTTATCCAGAGATGCTAGGAGAATCTTTCCATAGTCATCACTCTCCTTATTTTTCCTCCAAACTGTCAAAAGTTTTGTATACAGAGTCACCAAAGCCATTGCCACTGACAATTGGTGAAACAGGATAACCAAATATATTTGTTTCTTTGGGTTTGTAATGTAGTTCACACCACGGGCTTTCAGTACTCTCTGAGCTCCCAGGAGAGGCTTCACTTACTGGAGAGATTTGGTAACTGTAAGTTACCTAATCCAGATACCCAAAAGATTCATCTTTATAGATCTGTTGCTCTAGAACTGATTCTGGTACCAAAATCTGTATTAGTCAGGGTTCTCTAGAGTAAAAGAATTTATAGAATGAATCTAATATTATCTTAATTTATCTTATCTCATCTTATCTATCTATCTATCTATCTATCTATCTATCTATCTATCTATCTATCTATCTATCTATCTATCTATCTCTATCTATCTATGAGGTAGAGTTTCCCAGTTAAAATGATCTGGATTAAAGGCAAGTCTTCACACCTCAAAGATCTGGATTACAAGTGGGTCTTCCTCTTTCTATATATATAGAGGTGGGGAAGGATTTATTAGAATGACTTACAGGCTGCAGTCCAGCTAATCCAACAATGGCTGGCTGTGAACAGAAAGTCCAGGAATTCAGTAGTTGCTCAGTCCATGAGATTGGATGTCTGAGGTGGTCTTCAGTAGATGCTGGAATTTGGAGTGGACTTGCTAAAAAGCTCAGAGTAAGCAGGCAAAGAGCAAAAACTTCCTTTTTCCATGTCTTTATATAGGCTTCTAGCAGAAGGTATGGCCCAGATTAGAGGTTGGAAACTAAAATGATCTGGATTAAAGGTGAGTTTTCATGCCTCAATGATCTGGATTACAAGTGGATCTTCCTACTTCAAATAATGCAAAAACCCTTCACAGTTGTGCCTATATTTTTGGGTTTTAGTTAATTCCAGAGGTAGTAAAATTGACAACCAAGAGTAGCCATTACAATTGGTTACATATGTTCCTGAGCAGTGAAAACTTCTGTTTTAACTTGGTATGGGTCAGAAGCAAATTTTTCACTGGTGAGTTCATAGGTCTGAAAATTGGTAGAATTCTCTACATAAAACATCTATAAATTTTTGGTGGTGGTGGTTGGGTGTTAAGTACTGAAATCTAGAGTCTTTCACATGTTAGGTAAGCACTGAGCTGCTGTAACCATCATGAACTGATGAGGTTCTGATGGGGGAATATGTAGTACAAGGGCAGGGCACTGTGCTTCTGGGTCAGTACATCTGCTTCCCATGCCTTCACACGTCCATAGCTGCTGACTGGATGTTGGACATCGCAGACTTCAAGTTGTCAGTATAAGTGTGGCTGTTCTCTGTCTGCCGGTATCTTGGCACATTTATGTTAACTCGTGTATCTCCTTGTCTTTGAGGCCTATCTTTATGCTGGGGACATAACCTTTCTGTTTGGCTATAAGGTGCGCCTCTTGTGAGGCCTTTACTGGATGTATCAGGTATTCAGGRAGTTTATTCTGGCCTTTATGAACTCTAGGATGATCCAGCTGGCTGTTTCCAGTGGTTATTCTGTGCAAGTCTTCTCCTGACCCATACTGTGTGCCTCCAGACAGAGTCACTTACAAGGATTCACCTCATTTTCCTTTTCTCTTGGTAACTACAGCAATACGCTGAGTGTTTGAAAACTCATGTACTTTGACCTGCTTTATAGCTGACCATGGAGTGGCTCTACTGTGGTCCAAATTGGATGTAATCTGACATTTCAAGCCTTGGTTTTACTCTACCCAACATTTCCAGCACTGCTGCTGAGTTCCTATTTATAGTGCAAAGGACCTGATGCCCTGGCACTCCACACTGGTGCTCAGGGTTGAAGCAACACTGTCAAAGTCATTTTCATGTCAGGATACCTGGCAGGCCTCCACCATGCACTTAGGAGTGAGTGGTGAGCCATGGGAATATTGGTGCAGGAATCTATTCCCCCCCACTTAAGTTGTAAAAATGGCTATGGCTACTCTAAGGCCATCAGGCAAAGGAAGGAGGTAGAGGAGCAAAAGCAGCAGCAGACTTAGTTGATTGTAGTTGAGATATCTTGGTTTGGACAATTTTGCATTTTGTGTTAAGATACAACTACATGAATAAGTTGTGGATCTGGTCTCCCTGGGGCCTTAGGAGCAACTGGTGTGGATGAGATTCTGTTTGAGCTGGGGAAGATAGAGTGCATGGACATCTAGAGCCTGACACCATTCACTGTTTGGGCCCTAGCCTCTTAGAATCTCCTTGAGTGACACCCCTGTTGTTTGCCCTCATTTCACCTCTGCTCCTGATCTAATACCTTCACTACATGTAGACTGTTCTCTGGTTATAGCTCTGACATTAGACTCTTCAAATCTCTTGCAACAGTGCTCCTAGACTAAGATGCCTGGTGGCATCTGCAGGCAGGCCAAGAACAAGTCTGTGGTGACTGCCCAGAACCTATGAGCATGAGTTCAGGCTCCAGGCTATAATCTATTGAGTACCTGACAACATCTGAGACTACAGGTGTTTGCTGTATCATAGGGGCACATTCTAAAGCTCACATTTAGGAATGGGAAGTCCTGCCAGCCCAACAAAATTTTCATTTTCATCTAGTTAGTACTAATTTGTGAATGGTATCTCTGCCAGCTATTAACCTCCTGCTTACTGTTAATATCTGATCCTCCATTTATTTCCTTTCTTTCCTTCTGTGATTTCCTCTGCTGCTCTTTACTACAGTTTGTTTGTTTGTTTATATTTTATTTTTTTTCAGTGCATGTGTGTTGAATACAACTCATCCACAGTCACAAATCTCTTTCTTTTACAAATACTCTTGGGCTGGAGAGATGGCTCAGCAATTAGGAGCACCGGCTGTTCCTGCAGAGAACCTGCGTTTGGTTCCMRGCACCCACATGGTACCTCACAACCATCTGTAATTCCAGTTCTGGGGATCCAGTGCCCTCTTCTGGCTTCCACAACACCAGCTACATATGTGTACATTAACTATACATGTGAACAAAATACTTATACACATAAAAATGAAAATTAAAAAAATATTAAAAATAACACTCTTTTATCCTCTTATTTCCAATTAAAGCATATGTGTCCAAGTCTCACATTTTTTAGTGAGACTGGTTTAAATAGGATAGCTTTTTAAAAAAATGTATAGTCAATAGGATTGTGATGCATTTCCAAACAAATATGTGGGCAGAGTCATACTTACAGAGTGTATATAAAGCTCCATCCCAGTTGGGTGGTGGTGGCGCACGCCTGTAATCCCAGCACTTGGGAGGCAGAGGCAGGTGGATTTCTGAGTTCGAGGCCAGCCTGGTCTACAGAGTGAGTTCCARGACAGCCAGGGCTATACAGAGAAACCCTGTCTCGAAAAAAAAAACCAAATTCCCCCCCCAATCCCCCCCCAAAAAGCTCCATCCCTATTGTGCTATGTTTACAGACATGTTTTGCTTGTGGAGATACTATATAAATATAAATATATAAAAACATGCAAGAATGTAGGAATATATGGTCTTCACTTTCAGGTGTAGGGTTCTGTTTGTTTGTTTTTTGAGACAGGTTTCTCTGTTTAACAGTACTGTCTATCCTGGAACTCACTCTTGTAGACCAGGCTGGCCTTGAACTCACAGAGATCTGACTGCCCCTGACTAAGTGCTGGGATCAAAGGCATACCATCACCACCCAGCCTAGGTGTAGGGTTTTATCTGTAGTGACAATTTTGGAGTTTTGATTTCTTTAAAAACACAGAAATACTATAAGAATATGTTTCATTTTAATCCCAGGTGTGGGTTGTGGGGGTGCTTCAGTTTGTCCACAGCAGCTATGATGTACCTCTTTAGGTAGCTTTAGGAGGGGCAAATAAGAAACAAGAAGAAATTAGATATCCTGACAGCCAAGATCAAACTTGCTCCAATGAATTCTGATACCCCCTAATCAGCAGGAAGTAATCTAATGATAATGTTGCCCCCTTTCCACCCCTGACTTTATTCAGGGATCTCTTTCCTTTCTTCCTTATCTAGTGTTAGAGAGTTGAAAGGGTGGAAGGGATGAAGAAGTGCAAAAGAAAGAAGAATCCACAAAGTATCAAAACGTAGCTACAGTTATTTATCTATTTTTATCTATGTGTAGCTATCATGTTAATTCAAGCTTGTTCATTTTGTTGCTACAGGTAGAAACCAGCTCTAGCCCCCTCCTTTCCACATGCAGTCTTTTAGCACTGTTGATCCAGTACGGCTGAYAGTCCAGCCACCTCCACCCAACTTCACTAAGTCAAACACAGAACATACAGACGCTCATTTGTCTGTCCATTCACTCAAGCAACAAAGTGAGGAGCTATGGACACCACTGTCTGTTTTAAGAGGAAAGGCCTGGCTGGCGCTGGCTTACCTGCATTGTGACACTGGCCAATAACTGTCTGGGCAAAGTCCTTGATTTTCTTGTACTTCTGCAAAAATCTCTCCAAAAAGTGGGTGGCTTCCAAAACAGTGACTCCAAGGCAAGCAGCAAGCCGCTCTTTCCCTGTCAGTCAGGAGGATATGCCATTAGAGTCCAGGCCTACCTAACTGTAGGCCTGAGGGACAAAGGGCCCAGTGGTGGTGTGGGCCTCATGTGATTGGTTTGGATATTAGCTTTGGGCTTTATACACTGGATGTTGGGTGGCCATTGACCTGAACAGGGCCATTTAAAACTTATTTCTCCTGGTAGTCTTGACTGTCTGCCAGGAGCTACACATGAAGTTGGGAATAGGCAGAATCATTACTCTAAGCTTAGTCAATAGGAGACTGATTGTAGGAAAGCTGTGGGGTCAAGCAACAGGATCAAGGAAGGCAGAGTAGATGGCAAATATGGAACTATGGTACTCAGGGGCCCCTACGCTTAGCATTCTTATTTTAGAATACATGCTTTTGACTCAGATCAGTGTTTTGCTCTCAAAGAGGCAAAGTTCTTGTGAAGTAGCCACAGTGAAGTAGTGAAAGTCTCTGGTGGGGGTGGCACCAAGTTCTAGCATATGAGCCACCTGTTTGTTGGGTTCAGATACTGGGATATACAAACCTCAGTCTGACTTCATCTCTGCTACCCACAAGAGGTTCTTGTGCTCTTGGGGGAAGTTGCTTAACTCTCAATAAATCTGTTTCTTCAATCAGGAATTGGGAATAGCAGTTCTTAGCTTAACCCTTAGCCCTGGGGTTGAAATCCTCTGAACCAAACTCTAAACTAATGTGGCTTCTACTTGAGGTTTAATGTGTAACCATTCTCTTCTACTCTCCTTCAGAAATGCACACCAGGGCCCTTTCCTAACAGTAGTATTACAGAGAAAGTCCTGTGTTTTGGAGTAACACTGAGGGATTCCAAGAGCTGATTACTGGTAGAGTCTTTACTAGGGCAAGAGGAAGGCTCCTTAAGCTTTGAACTGGCCAACTCTGGCTCACAAGGGAAACCCAAGAGGCCCTCAGGCTTAGGACTTATGCTCTGTATCTGTGAAGACTGGAAGGGTTTCTTACAAGAGAAACTAGCTGACCTCTCAGAATCACCTTTTGACCCCCTTTTTAGTGAGGCTACCCATGGCCTTCACCAATTGAAACCTTCAGGAGTTCAAATGGCAGCAACATTGAACTCTTGGAGCAGTGAAAAAGCAGGTTTGCTTGGAAGAGTGGAGAGCTCGTCTTTTTTCTCAACAGAGAGGGACAGATGCTTGGGTCCTCTGCCCTTGTCCAGGCCTCCCTGGCACAAATTTTGTTGGGAGGGGGAGGAACCTCTTTAAATCCCTTAGTTCTTAATGAAGATAGTGTGGTATCTCCATAATAAAGTTATGTGACTTGCTGCATTTTACTGAAAAATTTCATCAAAACCCTTTCCTCYATCAAATTCTAATCATTATTTTCAGCTACAGCACTGGAATGGACAAGTCCATTGGCTTTAAGAAAGGAATCAACAGAGGCTGAAACTCTCATCCAGCCAGCCAGAGGGACTTAAATTGTCTTCTTTTCTAATTTCCAATGTGTTGTTAAACTAATTTGGGGAACTTTTAATTTCAGATATTGCTAATTGCAGTTCCAGAGTCACCATTTGGCCCTTTTTATTTGGCAGATGTTATTTTCTCCCATTTGTTGTAACCTGTTTATCTTTATGCTTTTGAGCAGCTTTGAAGTCCTTGTCTACAATTCCAACACCTGGGTCATCTCAGGCCTATGACTTTATATGTTTAGGCATCCTGGATTATATCCCAAATAAACAATTTTCCCCAGGATATTTTATTGCAGCAACATAAGTGTAACTTGGACAGAAACTATTACTAGTAGCTAGGTGTTCTATAATAGACTTGACCATTAGCTTTTATGCTTGGACTGTTTTTATGGCAGAATGTGGACGCATTTGCTACTTTGGGCTGGAAAAAGCCAATCAGTTATCTAGGAAGAATTTAATGAGTCATCCTTTAAAAGTATTTTTTGTTTTATTTTATTTTATGTGTGTGACATTTGCCTATGTGTATGTTTGTGAACCATGTGTGTGCTTGGTGCCTGCAGTGAGCAAAGCTCAGGTGAGGGTGTTGAATGCTCTGGGACCTGGAGGTGCAGATACTTCCATGGGCTGTTCTTGTGGGAGTTTCAAAGCTAAGACTGCTGAAAGCAATATGGACAGAAGGCCCAGATCATGTTTCAGAGGGAAATGGAGACTTTATTATTAACTGGACTAAGGCTATTTGCATAATATTTTGGCTAAAAACCTGTGTGTGCTGATTGTGGATTGAAGAATCAGCTAATCTTGTGACTGTCAACAAGATTAACACCACGAAGGTGAAACCTTCTATGATGCACTGGAACAATAGAAAAGTATTTTCTCAGTGTCAGCACACAAGAGCTAATAAGCTGTGGTCAGTGGGTGAGGCTACACTTCAGTAGAACTTGGCAATGTAAGTACTGGTTTTAAAGGCTTTGAAGGGAGAATTTGAGAACATCTGAGGCTTGGCATCTTGTAACAGAATTGGAGTTCCTGAAGAAGGCCCTTGACTGACCATTGCTGAAGGTGAAGCCTCAGTTGCAATTAAGACACCTCCAATATATTGGAGAATCTAGAACTGTAGGATGTCTACCCCCCAAAAGTTGCTATAGGTACAAAATGGAGGTGATTAATAGGGAAACTATGTATGCTGCAGATAGCAGGGTTGGAGAAGTGGTGCTGCCCAAGGCCTTTGGAGACCAGAAGACTGTGAGTGAATCTCAGATGTGTGCTGAACTATAGGATTTGGGTCTATGCTAGATTTTAGTTTTGCTAAAATTTAATTTTAGTTTTTGATTGTTCATTTATGTCCCAGCATTTCCCTTTTGGAAGAAAAACATTTAAGGATGAAAATTGGTTTTGTCTTTTAAGAGCCTAGAGTTAAGAGAATTTGCAAGAGACTCTGGATTTTTGAAGTGCTAGAATTCTTGAAGACAGTGAGAGGTTTTTGGAATTGTATTGTATTTTACAATATAAAATTAACGTGAGGAGCTTAGAGATGGCTCAGTGGTTGGGAGCACTGGCTGCTCTTCCAGAGAACCTGGGTTCAATTCTCTGCAACCACATGGCACCTCTCAACTGTCTGCAACTCCAGTTTCAAGGGATCTGATATCCTCACAGACATATTTGCACACAAAACACTAATGATTATAAAATAAAAATAAATAAGTCACTCCGCGACTTTGAGGTTATGGAGTGTAAAGTTCCAGTGTTTGCATATCAAGTATATGAGCAGATTATGCT
>BDUI01000132.1:250594-263934 GCA_002335545.1 Apodemus speciosus
ATAAACCCTCTTCCCTCCGTCCTTTCCCCAATCAACCCCCTCCCACTTCTCTGTCCTGGTAATCCCCTACAATGCTGAATCAAGCCTTTCCAGGACCAGGGCCCTCTCCTTCCTTCTTCTTGGGAATGATTTGATATGTGAGTTGTGTCTTGAGTATTCAGAGCTTCTGGGCTAATAGCCACATATCAGTGACTGCATTCCATGTGTGTTCTTTTGTGAATGAGTTACCTCACTTAGGATGATATTTTCCAGTTCCAACCATTTGCCTAACTAGTTCTCTCCTTTAACTGTATATACATAAATTTGTTATTGCTGCAGCTGTTGGGATTTGCTGGTTTTTATTTTTTGTTTTGTTTCTGCCTTGTTCTCCAGCTCACTACATAGCTGAAGATGACTGTGAAGTGCTGATCCTCTTGCCTTTACTTCCTGAGTGCTGGGATTGTAAACATAAACCCCCTTGGCTAGTTTACTGAGGACTGAACCAGGGTAACAAGTAAGCTGTATATCCCTAGTGTGTGATTGTGGAATTCTTTTTCTACTAAGGTCTTACAGTAAGTGTGAGAAATTGGGACAAGAATAGGCCAAGAAAAGGAAGAAAAACATCAGTCCATGAACAGAGCAACACTCTAGTTGTTGGAAATGGACACTGACATAATGACCCCTCCATCAAACCTAGCTGGCATGGTAAGTGGAGATCCTACATCAGCTTTCATTTTCCTGACAGCTTCCTGGAAAGCAAGGAGAAGTGCACAGTCTGCCTTGGATCTGAGTGCCTCTGTCTGTCCAGCAGAAAAGCAACACTGGGCCAATACAGTAATCACTATTAGGGGAAGGTTTCTTTAAAAAGAGAAATATGTTTTCATTTGCTGGTGATTTTGAATGTCCCTCCATCCCTACCTTTGGGCAGTGAGAAGCATAATAATATATTTATGATTACATGATACATATTTATTTGTGCCTTTTAACTGGAGCTTTCATCTTATTTATATTTAATGCTTATTGATACTATTAATTTTTCCATCTTGATATTTGCTTTTATTTATCCTATGTGCATTTTGTTTTCTGTTCCTCCTTTCTTGAATCTTTTTAGGTGAACCATAACATTTTTGTTACCTCATTTTATTTTTCCCATTAATATTTTAGCTGTCACTCCTTTACGTATGCATCTGTAAGACCTGACAGCCTATGACTTAAGTGCCTCTCTACTCCATGGGTCTTGTCTCACACCTGCAGAATCCCACTGTGACCCTGCCTACCCTTTTTACTTTTGGTGTCTTTATATTTTACTTCCATCTGTGTTCTAAACTTTAAAATAGGTATTACAGAATTCAAGTATTATATATAAACCACATTTATAGAACCAGGAGATATGTAAGGCAGGTCATGTAAAATAAAAGTGAGCATGTTTCATCTCTGCTCATTCTAGTATGCTAGTCATGAAGACTCAGAGCTTTGTGTGATCACATTTCTCTTCAGCCAGAACAACATTATTTAAGTCATCCTACTAGTGAAGAAGTACTTAGACAAATTCTTTCACATTTCTGCATGTCTAAGAAATGTCTTTGCTTTGCTTTAATTTTTGCAATTTCCTAGATGAAAATCCCAGACTGTTTGGATACTCTGGAAATTATCCTCTACCTCTGTTTTTGCTGTTACTATACTATTTTTCCTTTGCCAATATGTCTTGTCTTCTGTTGCTGATTTTTAAGATTTTCTTTTTGTCTTTGTCTTTTACAAATTTTACTTTAATATGCCCATTGTGTGGCTTTCTTTGCATTAAAGATTTGGAATGTTTTAAAGCTTTTTGTATATATAGATTCTTGTTAATATTTGAAAGTTTTCAGCCATATTTATTATACCTTACCTTCATTCTCTCCTCTCCTGTGAAACTTGACCTATTTTATTTTATCCCATATGTGGGTTTTAAGTGATCCATGAGTTTTAAGTGGTTTTACCCTTTGTTATCTCATTCTTATCTTTGTTTACTGGCATAGATTAATGGATATTTTTCTAAGGTGAATTTTTTCTTCTTCCTTTTTCTCCTCCTCTTCCTCTGTTTCCTCTTTTTCCTCTTCTTCCTCTTCCTCCTCCTCTTTCCTCTTCTTTTTGAAATGGGGTCTCACTATGTAGTCTTGGCTGGTCTGGAATTTACTATGTAGATCAGGCTGGATTTGAACTCATTGAAATCCACCTGTTTCTGCTTCCCAAGTACTAGAATTAAAAGTATCTAGTACCACACTTGGCCCATGCTACATTTTTTGTTATTGTTCTGATATGGTATTCTTCATTTTAATTATCTTTAATTATCTCCCTATCTACAGTGTTCATATATCTCTTAAAGTTCTTCTGAAAGTTCTTAAAGTTAGCACTTAGAGCCTACCTTTTCATCTAAAATATTTAGTTGACTTTTTGTTTGTTTTTGTTTTTGTTTTTTGAGACAGAGTGTCACTATGTAGATTGGGCTAGACTTGAACTCACAGAGATCTACCTGCCTCTGCTCCTGAATGCTGGGACTAAAGGCATGCACTACTATGCCTGACATATTTTTTAACATTATATATAATATTACAAATTTCATATATGTAATATTATACATATTATATGCATAATATGTATATAATATATAATGCTAAAATATGGCAAGCATTATCTATCATATATTATCTATCATATATATATTATATGCATTATCTATCATATATATTATATATTAGATCTTAGGAAAGAATTTTTTTTCTGAACTGAGGACCTTGAGCTAAATCCTTAATCCCTTTTAATATAATATTTTTAATAATTATTTGAGAATTTCATACAACATATTTTGATCACATTCACTTCTATTCCTCCCAAGCCCACCCTCCTACTTTTGTGCCCTTTAAAAAACCCACCAAGCCTAATTTGTGCTGCCCATCCCYGCTAGAAACCATCAACTGTGAAGAGCTATACACTTCAGCATCTTTATCACAATTTTAAGCACTTTCTTTCACAGCTTCATATCTGGACTATTTCTTTGGGTGACTTCTGTTGAATGTTTACTCTCTTGGTTATAGGGCATGTTTCTTATTTCAACTTATATGAATTATTATATTCTGCACATTTTACAGAAAATAACAGTGGATACTGAAGCAATACTTACTTCGTATAAAAGACACACTACTCCAGTTGGGCCACAAAGTTGGGAGCGAAGTCAATTTGATCTGTGGTGAGGTTTGGTCTTGACTTCATTGCAATCAGTTTGACACAGATCACTACTGGTTTGGATCACTTTGTGAGTGGGCTTAGAAGCTCTCTCTCTCTCTCTCTCTTGGGTCTATAGTATGAGAACTATACAGATAAAGGATTTCTTAGAGCATTCTAGCCCAGCTGTCAGCTTTTCAGATCACAGGAGATCTCTGACAAAGCAACTCCAAATTTCTGAGTTTCTAAAAGGCCACTTTGCTCTCTAGTTCCACCCTGGCTTTCTACATCTTGAGTTGAATCCCATTAGAACACTTGAGATGGGTAGAGCTCTCAGTGATTCAGAATGCCTTCTGTTGATTTCCCATAGTTGTCAGTCTGCTTTCAGTCTTGGTGTCTATTCCCAGACACTCACAGACTCATAGGAGACCTAATAAAGAATGTGCTCTATAAGGAAGCTCTTTTGAGCTTTAGTATGCCTTGCTAGGCTACATGTTTAATTAAAAATTTAGGTGGTATCCATTCCTCCGTTGAGGGACATCTGGGTTCTTTCCAGCTTCTGGCTATTATAAATAGGGCTGCGATGAACTTAGTGGAGCATGTATCCTTATTACATGCTGGAGAATCCTCTGGGTATATGCCCAGGAGTGGTATAGCACTCGGAAGTGTTGTGCCCAGTTTTCTGAGGAACCGCCAGACTGATTTCCACAGTGGTTGTACTAGCTTGCAATCCCACCAGCAGTGGAGGAGTGGTCCTCCTCCTCCACATCCTCACCAACACCTGCTGTCTCCTGAGTTTTTAATCTTAGCCATTCTGACTGGTGTGAGGTGAAATTTAGGTGGTGTCTCTTCCCTCCTTTAGGGATTAGAGTCACTCACAACGGGCTCTTTAAAAGGCTCATCAATTTCTGGAATCCCATTTGATTGGAGCACTTTTGTTTCTCCTTTTACTCTAAGGTGGTAGGTACCTTCCTTTAAAACTAAGGTTTTAAAAGGTGTTTCTTGTAGGCAACAGAGATGGATTTTGTTTCTTGATCCATTCAGTTAGTCTGTGGTTTTTGATTAGAGACTTGAGGCCATTAATATTTAAAATTACTATTGAAATATGCTAGTTGCATTCATTGTGTTTACTTATGATGTTGCCATGTTCTCAGTGACATTTTGTGTTGAAATAATTATACTTTTGTATTTCTTTCTATAGTCATTCTCCAACGTTCATAGTTCTCTTCAGTCCCAAGTACTGCTTCCTGTGTTTCCCTTAGGTTTGGTTTGTTGGATATAAGTTTTTTCAGGGTGTTTATGTAATGGGGAATTCTTTCTCCTTCTATCATGGCAGATAGCTTGGCTGAACATATTACTTTAGGAGTTGCAATACATTGCTTCAGGCTCTTCTGGCTTTCAAAATTTCACTGAGAAATAAGCTATTATTCTGATGGAGTTTTCTGTATATGTGACTAATCTTTTTTTCTCTTGTACCTTTCAATATGTTTTGTCTTTATAGTTTTTTCATGTTCCTTGATTATTTGATCTAGAGCCTCTTTTATCTTTGAGACCTGATATTTTGTCTTCTGCTTGATTCCTCTGAGTTTTCTTTCTTTTTTTTTTCCTTTGACTTTTCTAGTTGGGCTTCTGGGTTTTTCAATTCCATCTTCAGTCTTCTTCAATGTTTCTCTTTCCTGATTGAATTCTCTTCAAGTCTTAGATTGTTTTCATCATTTCCATTAGCCCAATGTTTATATTTTCTTGGGCATCAATCAGGCATTAATTTTCCTTAAGTTCTTTCTCCTTGATTTCGTTGAGCTGTTTCTTTATGTCTTCTTTATACTTGATTTTTTTTTTTTTTAGATTTACGACTGTTCCTTTAACTTTTGTGTTTGGAGTCCTAGGTAATTCTCATTGGCAAGTATTTCTATACACTAATAGGTATTGGAGAAAGATACTGGCTTGATCTTTCATATTTCTGGTATTCCTTTGATGAGATCTGGACATGTGGACTCCCTTTGTTAGTTCTGAGTTTGTTATAGCTTTATCAGGGTTGAGGAGAGAAAAATGGGGGCATCTTGAGATGTTTTGGGGTGTCTTAGGTGGAATGCAGTCAGGTGGATAAAGGGGATAAGGGACTAGGCTAGTTTGCAGGATGGGATTCCTGTTCCAAGTAGGGGAGTGTGGAGATAGACAGGTCTGATATGATAAGCTGGATATGACATGAGAGAGTTTTGTGTTATGGTGGACAAGTGTGGATGATACTGCCCCAAGACTGCTCACTCCTCTACAGTGAGGCTGAGAAGCCCAGAGTAGGCTTTTTCACTGGTTGTGGGACCCAGGCTAAATCTGGTAAATTGTAAAAAAAAAAAAAAAAAAARGCATGGATGAGGAGATCAGGGGTACTCAGCAGGCTAGACCCTGGAGGAGGAGATGAGAAGCCTGGGTATGAAATGGAGATTGCAGTCCTGTGGATATAGATCCTGGTGGAAGCCTAGTATAAGAGGAGGTGGTGGGACTACGCAGGGGCACAGGGTGTGGACTCAGGCTAGATCTTTCAGATTGTAGAAAAACAAGTATTGGGTGGTTAGAGGAGGACTCTGGATGTATAGGTATGGAGTTGAATAATGGAGCTCAGCTTGCTTCTTGCCCGGGGATCATGGCTCAAATAATCACAGAATATTTTAGTCCACATTGATGTTTATATAGGAAGTGCATCTCAGAAATGTCATCAGTCCTTCCACTTAACTCCAGTCTGCTTTATGTACCTAGAACACACAACTCAAGAGATATGTCCCCTCTAGATATTGAGGTACCACAAGTAGGCATCAAGGGTATACCTTTTGTTTGAATTTTAGTTCACTGGCCATTTAAGGCTTATGTTTTACTCGGTAAAGATGAGAATCGTTGCTATATTCAAATCTGCAAGGCTCACATTTCTGGTCTCCTGTATACTGGCCACTTGTTTCTTGAGTTGGCTTCTGCCTTAGTTAAGGTTGTACTGCTGTGAACAGACACCACGACCAAGGCAACTCTTATAAAGGACAACATTTAATTGGGGCTGGCTTACCGGTTTAGAGATTCAGTCCATTATCAAGGCAGGAGCATGGCACTGTCCAGAAAGGCATGGCACAGAAGGAGCAAAGTTGTACATCTTCATCCAAAGGAAGCCAAGGAGCAGACTGGCTTCCTAGCAGCTTGGAGGAGGGTCTCCAAGCCCATCCCCACAGTGACACACCTACTCCAACCTCCTAATAGTGTCACTCTCTATATACAAACCACCATAGATTCTTTTTCACAGTACTTTGTCAATAGCAGACAACAGTTATCAAAGCATTTTTTTTTACTTCTGTTGTCTTGTTCTGCCTAAGTGAAAGCCACAAGTTTATTAGTACAATTATCTTTATTAGCTCTCATAGATGACAGTTTTACCCAGTTCCACCTTCCATTTCCAATGTCCAGCTCCCTGTTGATGGGCACCTGGTCCTAGGCTAGAACCATGTTTTGGGGTTTGTTACTACAGCAGTTAAGGGACCGATTCCTGATATAACAGATAAACAGGATATCCTACCACCTTCTTGCCTCACAACAAGAGCAGTTTGTTACAGCTTCTTTTTTGTCTTTTCTACATTCTATCACTGGCTATGACCAAAGGGTGATTTCTTCCCTGAACTATTACAAGCTAATAAAATGCAGAAAAGACATAATACCCAATGCAGACATGAACTTTTCACATCAGCTTTATGTGTGATAAACTTGACACAAATTTGAAGAGGATAATTTTCTGCCTCACATTAAACCCTTGCCAAAAATCAGTTGAGCATATTTGTGAGGGACCATTATGGTGCTTCCATGATTTCTTCTAAACTCTGTCTTTGTATTTAATTATTAAACCTTCAAAGTTTTCGTAGGAAGTTTTTTACCATTTTGAAAGATGTTACTACATATTTTTAATTACTGGCTTTTGCTTGTTTGTTTGTTGCATTTGGAACAACAGAGCATTTTACAGGGTGCAGGCGTTTTTAAGTGTACTTGATTTGCATTTTTACCATGTGCTATTCTGGTTCTCTGTTTAGAACATAAAAATCATTTCCACAGCAATTAATTATAGTATAAGTCACAAATGCCAGATTACTACTGCTGTGGAGGYTGGAAGCAACTATCATGCAAATACTAAAAGCTTCTTATTTTGGAGGTTCTTCCCTGAACTATTACAAGCTAATAAAAATGCATAAAAGACATAATACCCAACGCAGACATGAACTTTTCACATCAGCTTTTTGTGTGATAAACTTGATACAAATCTGAAGAGGATAATTTTCTGCCCCACATTAAACCCTTGCCAAAAATCAGTTGAGCATATTTGTGAGGGACTGTTAGGGCACCACATTCGTATTCTGTTGATCTATGTTTCCAGCCCTCTACAACCTCACCATTCCTTGATCACTGTACACAAAATCTTGTTACCCAGCAGAGTGACTGTTTTAGCTGGTCTAGCATTTTCTCTCCATGCTTTCCTTATATATTTTAGAATAAGCTCCTCCATGCATATAAACATACTAACTGGGTTTTAAAAGAATTGCATTATAAACATATGGATCTATTTAGTGGGACTGACATGTGTACCCTACTACTACTACACATACTACAACACATACTACAAACAYAATATGTCTCTTGATTTACTAGATCTTTGATTCTTTTCTTTAGCATTTTCTAATTTTAGACATAAATGTTTGCTGACTGAATAATTAAGAATAGATATTTCCTGATTATGATTGGGTTTTATCTTGGAAAGCCCATTTAAAACTGAAAAATATTTTAAGTTGGAAATCAATTTTGTACAGCTAAACTGTTGTATACCCTAGCTTATTGGCATAGCACATGGCAGAACGTTGTCTCTGTGACTGAAGGCCTGTCTGAGGACAGCTTCTCACCACCACTGCCTTCTATGGAGGGAGTACCATACTTCATATCACTAGGCAGGAAAGCTATCAAACTCCAAACTCTGATGTCTGGCTCGATCTATGTGGCTTTCACACCAGAGTAAAGTAAGAACATCTATCTCTGGGTGGGGGATGCAGTCTCTCTACACAGGCTGTGAATAATATTGTTTTACTTTCACTTTCTACATATTGTCAGTTTTTWAAAAACGTGATTTGATTTTTGCGTGTTGATTTGGAGCCTTATGACTTTGCTGATATCATATATTAGTTGTAATCATAAAACAAAACAAGCAAACCTTTTTAGAATCTGGTGATGGAGGCACAGGCCTTTAATCCCAGCACTCAGGAGGCAGAAGTAAGCAGATCCCTATTGAGTTTGAGGAAGCCTGGTCACTGAGTGAGTTACAGGACAGCTAGAACTACACAGAGAAACTCTGTATCAAAAAATCCAAAAAAAACCCAAAACAAAACAAACAAAACAACCCAAAACAAAATCAAAACATGTTTTGGTTATATTTTTCGGATAACAATCATGTTTTCTACAAATAGAGTAGATTTGTTTCTTCCTTTCCAATCCAACTGCCTTTTTTTTTTTTTACCTTACCATGCAGTTTTCATAAAAAGTTATTCATCCCACAGGAAAGAAAGTGTTCAACCAGACCTGCATTGTCCTGCCCACAGCCCTGCTTTCCTTCCTGCAGAACCCTTCCCCCCAAAATCCTCTGCCTGCTAGGTCCACCTGGGGCACAGTCAGCAGATGTGAGCTACATGCTCACATGTCTGACTTCTATTGTCTAGCTCAAGGTGACACTATCTGCTTCCCGAGGAAGCCTTCAGGGCCTCAGAACTTTCAGGTCCACCTGGGGCACAGCCAGTAGAGGTGAGCAATGTGCTCTTCCCTGAGCTCCACTGTCAAGCCCACAGCTTTGCCTGCCTCTGCAAGGAGTCTTGCAAGCATCAGAAACATCCAGCCAACATCAGGGACAAAGGCACCACCAGAGCCCAGGTATCCTTGTTCAGCAAGCCCTGGAAATCCTAAAACAGTGAAAGTACAAGATGATGACCTAAATTCCAGCCTCAGAAAGATGATACAGGGGTTTAAAGAGGAAACGAACAAATCCCTTAAAGAAATACAGTAAAATACAACCAAACAGGTGAAGGAAATGAATAAAACTGTTCAAGACCTGAAAATGGATCCTGGAGATGGAAAACCTAGGAATGAGAAYGGCAACTATGCTGTAAGCATTGCCAGCAGAATACAAGAGGTAGAAGAGAGAATCTCAGGTGTAGAAGATATAATCGAAGAAATTGATACATCAGTTAAAGAAAATGTTAAATCTAAAAAGTTCCTGGTACAAAATATCTGAGAAATCTGGGACACTATGAAAAGACCAAACCTAAGGATAATAGGAATAGAAGGAGAAGAAGACTCCTGGCTCAAAGGGCCAGAAGATTTTTAACAAAATCATAGAAGAAAACTTCTCCAACCTAAAGAAAGATGCCTATAATCATACAAGAAACTTACAGAACACCAAATAGATTGCACTATAAAGAAAATCTTCCCATCGTATGAAAATCAAAACACTAAATGTACAGAACAAGAAAAAATTAAAAACTGCAAGGGAAAAAGGCCAAGTAACATATAAAGACCTATCAGAATTTCACCCACCTTCTCAACAGAGACTCTAAAAGCCAGAACTACCTGGGAAGATATCTTGCATAAGGGACCACAGATGTCATCCCAGACTACTATACCCAGCAAAACTTTCAATCACCATTGGAAAAAACAAGATATTCCATGACAAAAACCAAATTTAAACAGTATCTATTGACAAATCCCATCAGGCAGAAGATAGTAGAAGGACAATTCCAGCCTAAGGAAGCTAACTATATCAAAGAAAACACAGGGAAAAAATCACCACCAGCAAACTAAAGGATGGGAAGCACATACGCACGCTACCACCAACAACATGAAAATAACAGGAATTAACAACCATTGGTCATTAAAATCTCTTAACATCAAAAGACTCAATTTCCCCATAAAAAAAGACACAGGCTAACAGAATGGATGCGAAAACAGGATCCATCATTCTGGTGCATTACTAGAAATATACCTCTGCAACAAAGATAGATATTATCTCAGAGTAAAGGGCTTGAAAGGGTTTTCCAAGCAAATGGATCCAAGCAGCAAGCTGGAATAGCCATTGTAACAGCTAATAAAATAGACTTTCAACCAAAATTAAGTAAACACCTGTACTCCACAAAATTGAAAAATCTAAATGAAATGTATAAATTTATTATAGATACCAATTACCAAACTTAAATCAAGATCAGGTAAATAATTTAAAGTTCTAAAACCCCTAAGGAAAGAGAAGTAGTCATTAAAAGTCTCCCAACCAAAAAAAGTCCAGGGCCAGATGGTTTTAGCATAGATTTCTACCAGTCTTTCAAAGAAGAGCTAATATTAATATTCCTCAAACTATTTCACAAAATACAAACAGAAGAAACAGTGCCAAACTCATTCTATAAGGCCACATAACCACACAAAGACTATCAAAAAGGAGAATTTCAGACCAATTTCCCTTATGAACATTGATGCAAAAATATTCAATAAAATACTCACAAACCAAATACAAGAACACATCAAAAACATCATCCACCATGATCAAGTAGGCTTCATCCCAAGGATGCAGAAATAGCTCACCATATGAAAACTCATCAATGTAATCTATCATATTTACAAACAAAAAAATCACATGATCATCTCTTTACAAGCTGAAAAAGCTTTTGACAAAATTCAGCACTACTTCATGTTAAAAGTCTTGGAGAGATCAGGGATACAATGTGCATACCTAAACACAATAAAGGCAATATACAGCAAGCCAATAGTCAACATCTAATTAATGGAGAGAGGCTTAAAGCAATTCCACTAAAATCATGGACAAGCCAAGGCTGTTGACTCTCTCCCTGTTTCTTTAATACAGTTCTTGAAATTCTAGCTAAAGCAATAAGACAACTAAAGGAGATCAAGGGAATGCAAATTGGAAACAAAGAAATCAAAAGTATTGCTATTTGCAGATGACATGACAGTGTACATATGTGACCCCAAAAATTCTATAAGAGAACTCCAGCAGCTGATAAACACATTCAGCAAAGTGGCTAGATACAAAATTAACTAAAAAAAATCAGTATCCCTCCTTTATACAAATGATAATTAGGCTGAGAAAGAAATTAAGGAAACAACACCCTTTGTAATATCCACAAATAATATATATTGGTGTTTAACTCTAACCAAGCAAGTAAAAGACCTGTATGATAAGACCTTCAAGTCCCTAAAGAGAGAAATTAAAGAAGATATCAGAAGATGGAAAGAGCTCCCATTCTCATGGATCAGTAGAATTAACATGATAAAAATGGCCATCTTACCAACAGCAATCTACAGATTCAAGGCAATTCCCATCAAAATTCCAACACAATTCTTTATTTATTTAAATTTATTTATTATTATATGTAAGTACACTGTAGCTGTCTTCAGACACCCCAGAAGAGGGAGTCAGATCTCATTACGGATGGTTGTGAGCCACCATGTGGTTGCTGGGATTTGAACTCAGGACCTTCAGAAGAGCAGTCAGTGCTCTTAACCACTGAGCTATCTCTCCANCAGACACCCCAGAAGAGGGAGTCAGATCTCATTACGGATGGTTGTGAGCCACCATGTGGTTGCTGGGATTTGAACTCAGGACCTTCAGAAGAGCAGTCAGTGCTCTTAACCACTGAGCTATCTCTCCAGCCCCCACAATTCTTTACAGACCTTGAAAGAGCAATTCTCAGCTTCATATGGAAAAATGAAAACCCCAGGATAGCTACAACAATCATGTGGATTAAAGAATCCATCCTGATTTTAAGCTGTACTACAGAGCAATAGTGATTAAAACCATAGGGTACCGGTAGAAAGATAAACAGGTTAATCGATGAAATAGAATAAAAGACCTAGAAATAAACCCAGATACCTATGGACACTTGATTTTTGACAAAGAAGCCAAAACTATACAATGGAAAAATGAAAGCATCTTCAACAAATGGTGCTAGTCTAACTGGATGTCTGCATATAGAAGAACGCAAATATATATATATATATATATATATATGTCCCTGTACAATGTGGATCAAAGACCTCAAACATAAAACCAGATACACTGAACCTATTAGAAAAGAAAGTGGGGACTAAGCTTGAACTCATTGGCACAGGAGAAAACTTCCTGAACAGAAAACTTCCTAAAAAGATAGTGTAGGCACTAAGATCAACAATTAATAAAAAGGACATCATAAAATGGAAAAACTTATATAAGGCAAAGGACACCATCAATAGGAAAACTGTCAGCCAACAGAATGGGAAAAGGTCCTCGCCAACCATACATCCAATAGAGGGCTAATATCCAAAATATATAAAGGACTCTAGAAATTAGACATCAACAAACCAAATATCCCAATTAAAAATGGGGTACAGGTCTAAACAAAGAATTTTCAACGGAGGAATTTCTAATGGCAGAGAACCACTTAAAGAGATGTTCACCACAGTACTGCAAGATGGGTGAAAATATCTTAGAACAAAAAGAGATCTTGCCTCAGGTCAGAGCTGCAGGCAGTCACTGACCAGCGCGGCCACCAACTTGCTCAGGGGTCTGCGCAGTCTGGGCCCGGGATCACAGCCTAGGCAGCCACCTTGCATCAGGTCAGAGCGGCGGGTGGTCACTGAGCTCACCTGCGTGGCTTTCAGCCAAGGCAGCCACCTTGCCTCAGGGCACTACAGACTACTAGCAGCAGGGACCAGGTACGTGGACAGAGTCCAAGACTGACACCAACTACCCTGTCAGGCTCTTGCCTGCACCCAGAGCCAAAACAGCTTGGCGGCGGTCTCGGGGAACCAGCCCGCCTGGYGTGCAGCAGAGGCCACCATCTTGCCTCAGGTCAGAGCTGTGGGCGGTTGCTAACCAATGCGGCCACCAACTCACTCGGGGGTCTGTGCAGGCTGTGCCTGGATTACAGCAGAAGCAGCCACCTTGCCTCGGGGTACCTCAGACAGCTAACCAGACAGAGCCCTGTGGACTGACAGCACCACCATCTAGGTTCCAGCAGTGCAACCAGGGAAGCTCTACTCCTGCAGGGAATCCCATGGTTAGACAGAGCCCCGAGACCCGCCACCATCTTGCAGCTGGTGGCCTGACCAGGTCACCA
>BDUI01000132.1:270414-285366 GCA_002335545.1 Apodemus speciosus
TGGAGAGCATCATACTGAGTGAAGTAACCCAGTCTCAAAAGAATACTCAAGGCATGCACTCACTGATAAGTGGATATTAGCCTAGAATCTTGGATCACCAAAGACACAATCCACCTACCAAATGCTGTCTGACAAGAAGGAAATAGTGGACCCTGGTTCTGGAAAGGCCCAATGCAGCAGTGGCGGGGAATACCAGAACATTGAATTGGGAAGGGTTGAATAGGGGAACAGGGGGAGGGAAAAAGACATATGGGACATTTGGGGGCGGGGTAACCAGGAAAAGGGAAATGAAATGTAAATAAAGAATATATCCAATAAAAAAAGAAATGTTCACCATCCTTAGTCATTAGAGAAATGCAAATCAAAATGACTCTGAGATTCCATCTTACACCTGTCATGATTAAGATTACACACTCAAGTGATAGCATATGCTGATAAGGATGTGGAGCAAGGTGAACATTCCTCCATTGCTAGTGGGAGGACAAACTTGCACAATCACATTAAATATCAACTTGGTGGTTTCTCAGAAAACTAGAAATAGTTCACCTCAGGACCCACGTATACCAATCCTGGACATAAACCCAAAAGATGCTGCACCATACCACTAGAACACTTGCTCAACTATGTTCATAGCAGCTTTATTTATTTGGAAACAATATAGATGTCCCTCACCTGTAGAATGGATAAAGAAAATGTGGCACATTTGCACAATGGAATACTACTCAGCTATTAAAAACAAGGGCATCACAAAATTTTCAAAGCAAATGGATGGAACTAGAAAATATCAGCCTGGGTGAAGTAACCCAGACCTAGAAATACACATATGGTATGTACTCACTTATAACTGGATCTTAGCCATAAAGTACTGGGTAACCATGCTACAACCCACAGACTCAAAGAAACTAAGTAACAAGGAAGGCTAGGGGAGGGTGCTTGAATCTCACTCGGAAGGGGAAATAAAATATAGACATTGGGGGTTGATGGAGGGAGGAAACTGGGTGGGAAAGGGAATTGGGGGAGGAGAGGTGGGGATCAGATGTGGGGAGGGCTGATGGGTGAGGAACGAGAGGGGGGAGGAATTAGTGGGAGAGCATCTCTGGAACTAGATGGAGACCTGGGATGTGGGGGTGACCATAGCTGAGACTCCTAGTAGTGGGGGAATTTAGAGACCAAAGTGTCCACCTCCTATAGCCAGGTGAGGCTTCCAGTAGAGGGAGAGGGACACCAACCCACTCACAAAACCTCTGACCCAAAATTTTTCCTGCCTGTAAGATGTGCAGGGATAGAAATGGAGCAGAGATTGAGGGAATGGCCAACCAATGACTGACACAACTTGAGATCCTCCCATGGGAGAGAGTCAACTCCTTATACTATTAATAATACTCTGCTATGCTTGCAGACAGGAGCCTAGCATAATGGTCTTCTGAAAGACTTCATCCCAGCAGCAGATGAAAGTCAAACATCAGGTGGAGGTGCTATGCAGCTGAGCATGGGAGCATGCCAGTGAGGAGCAAATACACATCTGGTGGATTCGGGAAGGCAGTATCTGAGAGGAGGCCTTGGCCAAGTTAGAAGTCACTTGTATTAAAGGGTAGCATTGCAGAAGCAGGGTACAGCTGAGGAGGAGGGCAGAGAATGAGGTCAGAAAGAAAGATAGTTGCTGGAAGATAGTAGGTGGCCAGACTCTGAGCTGATGTTTATAAGCCACATGTGGCTCCTGATCACACCCTCACTTCCAGCCAGATTCCCTCTTATTGTACTTTGTAAGGATTCTGTTTGTCCTAGTCACTGCTTTGTTGCTGGGAAAAGACACCCTGACCACAGCAGCCCTTATAAAAGAAAGGGCTTTTCTTTTGATAATTTTCTTATAGTTTCGGAGGTTTAGTCCACTGTTCTCATAGCAGGGAGCATGACCCCAGGCATGGCAGGCATGGTACTAGAAAAGTAGTTGATAGCTACATCCTGATTGGCAGGCAGAAAGAGAGAGATTGGGCCTAGCAAGAGCTTTTGAAACCTCAAAGTCTACTCCCAGTAACACACTCCCTCCAACAAGGCCACATCTCTAATTCTTTCTAAATGACAAAACCTTCAAATATATGAGACTATGAGGTCCATTCTTACTCAAACCATACTGTTCATTCTTTGGTTCTGCCTATTTTTCTGCTGCCCCAATCAAACACAATTTCCATGGATATTTGCTCTTAAGACCAGCTTAGCAAACAGTAGTACCATATTCTCACCCCCAACTCTAGCTCTTTTACATAGAATATTTCCTGACTTTTATTACTCAAATAAGAGCCTGTGGTGCTGGTGTTCTGGTGAAGGCACAGGGAAGCCTAGACTCTGCACTTTCCACTTATTCAGCAGATGCTTTGCAAGCTCCAGAGCTTATTTGGGTGCAGCAGGGAACAGAGCTGGTGCTGCTGTCCATATGTGCACCAGACAAGGAGCAACTAAGCTAAGAAAAGTCAAGTTGGTTTGACAAAAAGGGCTCTTGAAGTCATGAGTGCAGGGCATGCTTGGGGAACGGCCTTCCTGAGTACATAGTAATGTGAGGTTTGAGTGAAGTGGACGCCATTGTGCTGGGGTCTAGCTGGAGAACAGTAAGTGAGCCACAGCAGCTGATGCCTAATCTGGAGGTATGCAGTCCTGTCCCCACGATGGTCACATGTCCCGGGGAAGACTAACAACAACAGAAATAAGTACTTGAGAGGCCAGGGCAGGGCCATGAATGGGGGCTAGGATCACCCTTTCTGTAAGGCTCCTGACACAAAGTGTGTTCAGGAGGTGAGATGAAAGTGAGGAAAAAGGAGGAAGTCACAGGGACAGTCCGATGGAAGAGACTCAAGGTGAGATTCACCTGTGATTGAAGGGGCAGTGACAGTTGAGGCAGAGACTTTCCACCAGCAGCAACCTGCTCCTTCGTCCTTATAGCACAGTCCTGACTCTGGTAGCAGTGGCATATCTGTTTAGGTGAACACCCTCATGATCCAAGCCAGTTATAGCCTCTAACTTTTCCATACCAGAGCAGAGCCTCCCTTTAACTGGAAGGTGAAGTGTGGCAGATGACTTCAGTGGCTTCCATGGAGCACCCTGTTACTCCAGATCAAGGAACATGAGATTAGAATCCTGCACCTGTTCTTTTCACCTCTCTAGCAGGCAGCTGGCTGGTCTTCCACTGGGAGGAAGAAAAGTTAATGCCCAAGAATGGTGATTCAGAAAAGAAGGTAGATTCCAACGGCAGAGAGGCACACCTCAACAAAACCTCAAGCCATTGGCTGCTAGAATTCCCAGAGTGAACCACAGAGTTGGGGATGTTACCTGAGGTCCATATGTTCCTGCCCTCTGAGTAGCATGGGTTGGGAAGGCACAGAAAGGATAATGGCCTTCTAATCAGAAGCCCACAGATCACAATGCAACACCAGAGCTCCCTATTCTGTGATTTCCTACTTTTCATTCCTCCTGTCCTTGTTTATAGTGGGACAAGTCATCAGTTCTTTCATAATTAGGAGACTTTTGGCATCCCAGTCATCYACTCTTGTTTTCAAAGTGATTAACAATTACAGAAAAAATTAACTTTTTTCTTATGAAAATAGCTTTGGAATAACTTAAAATCATGTTAGCATTTCTACAAACCTGATACTATTGTGCCTTGTTTTGTTATCTTACCACTGTGAAGTTAGGGTAGAAAATACATCATCTCTCTCAGATTCCTGGAATAACTTCAAAAGCTCTGGATCCCCAGATAAATGTGCAAGAATGCGCAATTCAATCTGTGAAAAGTCTGTGAGACAGAGTTCTGGGTCAGTTAATGGTCCCCCATCACTGACTCACCCTCAGCCACTCAGTCTGCCTCTCTGTGGGGCTCAGGGTCATCACACCTCTTCCTATCTGCCAGACTCCCTTAGCCTTAGGCTCTTTTTTATGCCAGTAATTCTAAAGACCTGTTCTTCCTCTTACAATCAAAGCCTCCAGAATGGGCAGTGTTCATTCATTCTCTACATTTATCACAACTTTAGGAAGGGCCTCCTGTGTGCCAAGATCCCCTTGTGATATGTTAGTGAACAATATAGACACAGAACCCTTCCTCCATGGAATTTACATTCTAGCAGACATTATGAGTAAATCATTTGGTGTGTCAGAAGGAGAGAAAAGGAAAAATTGGATCAAGGTATAGTTTGGTAGAGAGTAGTGTATATGTGGAAAGCTGGTGTCTTGGTGGGATAGCCAGCTCCCGTGCTCCTAGACCTTAAGAAATTTACAATGAACAAAGACAAAGAGGAAAACTGGAAGGCTGTAGGGGCTTGAAGTCCAGGATCACAGTGGCTAGAGCAGGGCTGCTTGTCAGCAAGGGGAAGGACTCGGGCAGGACAAAGAAGGGGGGAAGCAGGCTGCATGAGTTACGCAGGAATTATCTGGGATCAAAATACAGCAAAATGAGGGGACTCTGAAAGCCAAAGACGTGTTATTACATAAACTGCATAAGAAATCTTTGTTTCATATAAGTGTTAGCCTCAGGATTTATTTGCATGAATGAGTTCTGTAAGTATCTTTGCATTGTTTAGTTGATAAATCTTTGAACTGCATGAGAATGCACAAAGCAAGCTACAAGACAGTGGCATCCCTCTACCATCCTATGCATGTACCTGCTGCCAGGAAGGTGTGGCCTTCAGAGGACACAAACAGTGTTCTTGGAGAGATGGTGACAGTCTCCTCTTCTTTATCTGCAACTGTCATTTCAAGAGCATGTGGTGAGTTTCACTATCAGCTGACTTGCAATAATTGTTCATGCAGAGATACTTCAATATCATCCATAAATAAAAGTCTAAATTTTTTATTTTTTGACTTTCTAGTAATTCAATTAAAAATAAATACCACTTGAAGATAACAAATTTTTCTATTATCAAAATTCTCTGCTCTGTCTACAATTATTATAAAGAAAGTAAAAAGTCAGACAACGACACCCAAAATCCCTCTAGCAAAGCACTGGAGACTAAGCCCCACTGACTGGAAGATCTGCGCAGGGCTATGCAGCTATGTGGTTCCCACTGGAGACACCACAAAAGGGCAGCTGCTTACRGTGTATKTAAAAAAGGAGTGCTCTTAGCTTTGGTGGTATTACTATGACTCCTGGACCAACGCCACAGCAAAGCAACAGCACTGACCTGGCCACAGCTTATTGGGAGTGGACCTTGTAGCACCCTTTACTAGATGGGAATTTTCTTTTTAAGGAATGCGACCATCCTCATTACAAGTGGGATAGCTCAAAAGAAAGAAGAATTTTCATGTGCTGTTATAAGCATCTCCAGAAAACTTTAGGTTTTATTAAAAGTCAGTGCTATTGTGTGTGCATTTGTTTGTTCTTTATTAGGAAGTTGGTGGGGGAGAGAGATATTTCCCTGGTATAATTACCATTTATTTTAATGCATAAACTGCTAAGAGGGAGGTACTATATCACTTCAACTGCTTTTTATTTTCTCAATGTAGGTTTAAATATTGGTCATGCAAACATAGAGGAGAACTCCAGAAAAGAATAACAGTTATATTGTAAGAAAGTAACTGTAAACACTTCTAGGTTTTAAGAAATGCTCTGGAAATTTTAACAAGATAGGAAGTAATGYGTTACCTTTAAAATTCTGAGGCTTAGAAATCTGAATTGGGTACTTGGAGATACCCTGAATATTCTATAATAAAAATAATAGTTTTAGTTGAAATACGTATTGTTAATCTGTACCATTTAGGGTATTTGCAATATATAGTATTTATTAAATATTTTATTAAATTTATAATGCCAACACACCATGCAAAAGTATATTGTCATATAATACAACTGCCTAAACGAATGTTTCAGTGGAGACACCACAAGTGACAATCAGCAAGTATGGGGGACTGCTTTGACTCTGGCCTSTGTGAGCCTGTGATACATACAATGACCTGCCAGTAACCCAAACTATTTACTTTCTTAATTGTAAAAAATTGCAATGTGCTAAAGGTAGATTTCTAGGAAATCTGTCCATTATTCTTTTATTTTAAAGTACTCCTTTTTTCATTAATTTATTCACTTTACATCTTGATCACAGCTCCTCTCCCTCTCCTCCCAGCCCCACCTGCTCACCCTACTTGCCCCATCCTCTCCCTTCCCTCCCCAGGTACCAATCCACTCTGGCATATCAAGTTGCATCAGGACTAAGTGCTTCCTCTCCCACTGAGGCCAGACAAGGCAGCCCAGCTAGGGGAAAGGAATCCAAAGGCAGGCAACAACATCCAAGTCAGAAACAGCTCCCACTCCAGTTGCTAGGGAATCTTACATGAAGACCAAGCTGCACATCTGTTACAAATCAAACCCAGTAACACAAAAAAAAGGGTTATATATCATGACCCAGAGAGAATTGTCTTAGGAATGCAAGGTTGGTTTAAAAATCCAAAACAATTAATATATAGTATTCATGGAATAAAATACAGTTATGTTGTACAGAACAGAAAAAGGCAATGACAAAATCCAACTTTCATTCAGACTATGTACCAGTATATACACTGAAATGTCTAACTAGGAAAGGGGAAATTTTTCTAACATAGTAAATAGCATGTAGAAAGTTCACTGATTCTGAGTAATTTCACTGTATAAGCTGTCTAAAATAGAGCTGATAGGTGCTCCCCACCTATCAGAGTCAGATCATCATCAAGCCAAACTGTAGTTAACACACACATCTGGCAGATCTTGGAAAGCACTGTATGGTCAGGAGCAAATAGGGGTTCAGGTCCAAACATTATTTCCCACAGAACACAGCATAGTAGTCTTAATGACAGCTGTTTTACCAAAATAAAGGAAATGTATGGGTTTTCAATTAGGACTGAGAAAGTAGTAAGTTTAAGAATATTGTGCTTAAATGAATTGTAAAGGAATATTTTTGATAATCAAGGGGTTTTTTTGGCAGTATATCAAGTATCAGGATGGAAGAAAACTCACCAAATATTTAATTTATACAGCACACTTTAACCATTTCAAGAAAAGTTAAAACATACATCTTGTCTTTGGTCATATGAAAGATTGTCATCCTAAGAACCTTTTTTATTTCCTTGAAAGACAAGACTTTAGCTCTTTCTTCTTCCACTATCACCAACAGGCACTAAGACAAATTAAATGGTTCCCTATATTTCGATCTCTTGCAATGGATATTTTGTCCATTATGGACTTGATGAAACATGAATGGGAGATTGGGATCCACTTTAGCAGAGGACTTCAGCCAGTAATCAGTGCCTGTACAGCTGACAGGGCAGGAATAGCTACTACAAGAGTGCCGTACTATGCCCTCCAAATGATTCTAGAAAAATATAAAATCACTGAACAAGAAAAAGCATTTCAGCCAGAATTGCTTCTATGAAGTGTCTCCAGACACTTGTCTACAGAGCAGAGCCATTAAAACTCAACAAATCAACTTCTAAAATAAAAACAGGTAGTTTTTTATTTTGTTTTGTTTTATTTTATTTTTATAAAGAAGACCAGAAACATCCATGGAATTGTCTATTATATGGAATGGCTTTTAAAGAAAATAACCTCTTTGTTTTAGATCAAAGTTGTAAAGATAGAAGAACTATCACATGACCCCACCCAGTTTCACCCTGTGAGCATCTTGGAGTTGGCCGCAGCTAAACCAACAGGTTGTATTTCCATCCTCTAAGCTCTGTTCTCAATGATGTTTTTAAACCTAATCTCTCTTTTATGTGATACTTAGTCATCATGTCTCTTTAATGTCCTCTTGGCTCAGTTTCTTATCATGCTTTACAATTTTTTTTTTTTTAGTTAGATAGGAAACTCCACCCCAACAAGTTGGGATTTGTCCTGATAGCAGGGGTGGAGGGTGGAGAGCGCAGAATTATGTTCTTGGGAAGATCATCGAAGTGAGGTGTCATCCTCACATTGTTCTGTCAGGACACAGGCTGTCTACAGGACCTTCTTGCTGTTGGCACCAATCTCCACACAGTATTTCTAGGCCTCTTTTTAGAAAGTTACTTTTTTTTAGAATAAAATTTTTTATTAACCATTTTATTTGTTTACATTTTCAAATTATTTTTACATTTCCCCCTACCCAGTTACCCCTCCACAAATCCCCCAAGGTAAAAGCAATCACACTGGGTTAGTTACTTCTGTGTCACCATGACTGCAAGACCTGATTTTAAAAACTTTTTTGAAAAGATTTATCTTAGCTTCGACTTTCAAAGGGTTCACTGCATCATGGCTTCTTGGAAAGAGTGTAGTAAAAGTGAACAGCTTACAGCATGGCCAGACAGGAAGCTGACAGAGGGGATGTCAGTGCTTCATTAGTTTTTAGTCATTTCCCCTCTTTTATTTTGCCTAGGCCTCCAGATTATGACATGGTGTTATCCACACCCAGGGTGGGTCCCCACAGCTAATCTCATGATTCTTCTGGGAATAGGGTTTGTGAAGAAAGGCCATGCTCTCACCACATTGCATCATCAGTCTAGCAACATGATCCATCATAAGCTTAGGTATTTTCTTCTCAGGCAGTGACTCACTACACAGCCAAGGTTGGCTTCGACTCTCCATTTCTCAGGCACCTGTATTCTGATTCATTCATTTTCCTTTTAATTGTAAAAGCTCTTATTTTATTCCTTGTGTGCATGAATGTTTTGCCTGCATGTATATACCAGGGGAGTACAGAAGAGATTTTCAGATTCCCATTCACACATCGTTATAAACAGTTGTGAGTCACTATATGGGTGCTGGAAACTGAATCTGGGTCCTCTGCAAGAATAGTAAGTTCTTTTAACCACTGAGGAGATCCAGTCCCTCATTCATGTCTTTTTATGGCTTCATGGTCTATTCCTTTTTATCATTGAAAAATATTTCTCTGTATGGATGTAACATAGTTTACTAATCCACTGAAGAAATTTTTGTTTGCTTCCTGTTTTAGCAATAATTAACAAAATTACCATAATACATGCAAGATTTTATGTAGATATAAATTTTCAGATACATTTGATAAGCTTTGGAGTTTGATGATTGGATGAAATGGCACTTTTTATCAAACTGTTGAATTTGGGCTTATACATTGGATCAGTAAGTAAAGGTGTTTGCTACCAGGTCTGCCTGATAACCAGAGTTCCATCCCCTAGAACTTCATGATAAAAGGAGAGAACCAACTCCTATGTTGTCCTCTGATCTACAGAAGTATGCTGTGGCACATTCACACATACACTTATAAATAGATGTAATAAAAACTATATATTTCCTCCTTTAAATTGATTATCTCAAGTATTTTAACACAGTGATAGAAAACTGATGAAGGTAAAGTGAATGTTGTTTCAATTAATGAACCAATACTAACACATAGTTATTATTAAAGTCTACACTTTACTGCCAAACTTCAGAAATGACTGCATTTTTCATTCTCACCAGCAATAAATGAGAATGTCTACTGTTCCACATCCTTACCAGTAAACTCTTTTAAACAATTAAAAAACATTTTAGCTACTAGGTGGGCTGGCCAGATGGTTCAGTGGCTAAAGCACTTGCCATATAAAGCTAATGACCTGAATCTGTTTCCTGGAACCCATATAAAGGTGGAAGAGAGACTAGATTACACAAAGTTGTCTTCTGACCTCCACACATGTGCTGTGACATGTACACATGCACATAATATACACATACAACATACACACAAATAGTAAATTTTAAAAATTTAAACAGCTATACGTGCTGGGGAGATGGCTCGGTGGCTAGAAGGGCTTGCCATGCAACCATGACAACTGGAATTTGAATTCCCAGAATTCCTATGATTAGAACCCACATAAATTCTGGGTAGGCATGGTGTCCCATCTGTAATTTAAGGCTCAGAAAGCTGAAGCAGGAAATCCCCACAGCAAACATACTGGGAGACTAACTAGCCTTTGGAGAGCTCTCAGGTGGGAGAGATCTTGCCCCAAAGAATAAGGTAGAAGAGGAAACATGTTTGGTATTGACCTTGGGCTTCTACATGAAAATATACTTAAGCACATGCACAAGCATATGGTTACACACACACACACACACACACACACACACACACACCCCACACACACACACCCCACATACAAAAAAAGAAGTCTCTATCAATAAGGTGCAAAATTGTTTGTTGAGGATGGCTGCAAAAGACTCCTCCTCAGACTTTAGCAGAAGCTACACAGAGACATTTTGCCTTTATACTTGAGAAAAACTGAGCAACTGCTTCCAAGATTTGCTAGGACCATGCAGGCAGTGGCAATGAGGAATGGGCAAAGAATCTGCTGGGCTCCTTCCTATAGACTTTTCCTGAAGACGTTACTTCCTAAGACATCTGACACAGGAAGGCTGAGAAATATCCTTAACTGTGTAGCCAGCTTGAGTTTAGTTTTGTGTTGATTCAGCTGAATAAATACGTAGATCAGCAGCCCTTTAAACTCAAGTTCGGGTTATAGGGAACAGCATACACTCAGTGTAGTTCACCCCACCTCATTATTCTCTCTCTACTTGTGCTCCTCCTTCCTCCAAGTGGTATCAGTGGTAAGATGGTAGGAGAATCCATGATCCCATGACATTAGTAGGAAGGTCCCATGCCATCAGCTTGGGACTACCTCATCTTGCTAGCTTTAATGTTTTCTGCCTGGGCTCCATGATCTGTCTGCTTCTATAAGTGACAAGTGTCCACAACAGGACTGCAGTCTGTGAGCTCACTGAAACAAGCACCTGATGTCCCTGTCGCCATTGTGGCCCTGCACTTAACCCAGGTGACCCCACTGTGTTCTGAAACTCAGTTGTGCTTTCCTTTTAGAGACAGTCTTGGACTGTACCAGTCACAGCTCCTTTCCAGAGTGCAGACACAAGTGGGAAGATGTAGGAGCCTTCGTTTTCTACACTAGAGGCATACATGACCCAGGAGCTTATTGCTCTGGTGGATACTGTGCAGAAGAACAACTACAGATCTTGCTCACAAAACATGCACTATGTGTTAACCTGATGCTATAAACTGCTTCCTCTAAGCTTAGGGGTTTGGAAACAGAACTCTAAGCCCCACAGATAGCACCACTGTTAGGGCTGTATTCTCTCCTCTGGCTCTTCCCCTCACTGGATTCTAACCCACACAGGCAGGATTATAGGACCTTTTCAGAGTTCTCCTTCCTCCACCACCAGATCAGCTCAACTCTGATCTCCACCGTCTCTTCCCTCTCAGAACCTCTCCCAAGTCCAAAGGAGCTGCTAGGACCCCTTCCCAGCAAGTGGGAGCTGCAGATCCCAGGGTGTCCCTATGTTACACTGACAAATGCCAGGCTGAGTCTGCGTACTACAGGAAAACTTCTGAAATTCAATGTAGAAATTCAGAGTAAAACACTATCAGGTCTTTGGAGCATGAGAAACAGAGGCACAGCCCCAATGGCTGGCAGCCTCTCAATAGCAAAAGGAGCAAGAACAAATACATATCAGATGGTATTTCAAAACCATATTTGTGCTATGAAGTATTTTGTTCGGTTAAAGCTGCTTCTGTTTCCAGGAAAGTGGCGTAAACATACTTTCCTTCTTTTTATCATTAGGTACAACTAAATCCCTGAGCACTAGGCATCCAGGAAATATAAAGAACTCTGAAAGCTGGATAGAAAGCAGAATGGTGAGAATTACATAGAACTGAGGTCCACAATTTTTCTCTAACAAGTCTCAAACTGGGTGCTAAAGAAGCCAATATCCACAGACAAAACCAAACAAATAAAACAAACAAATAAAAAGACACCCAACAAAAGATCACTGTTACTTGTAGCCTTACAAGACAGAAAACTTTTAGAAAAACAGAATTTTTTCCTGTCAAACACCAAAGAAAAGATTTGTGACTAAGTTTAGCTTGGATCCTCCTACCTAGACACCTAGCCAAACTCTTTGTAATTTTCCACCCACCGACCCGTCACCCTGCCCATGTACTCTAAGTCCCTAACTGTCCCTGTTTGTATCCAGAGTTGAGCTCAGCCACCATATCTTATTGCTATAGTCTTATATATAGTCTTTCTGGATGGCTTAACTCTGCTTGTTTTGTTTTTTTTTTCTTTGACAAAATGTGATATAGCAAATTGTGTAGAATGTAGCTATAGCAGCACTAAGAGGGACGTTTACAGCACAAAAAGGAAGTCTTCAGCAGCAATCTAAGCTCAAGAAACTAGAAGGAAAGAAAAATAAACCCAGGATATTAATGAGCCCAGAAGCTCTGAATACTCAAGGCACAATTAGCAAATCAAAAGATTCCCAAGAAGAAGAAAGGAGAGGACCCTGGTCCGGAAAAGACTGGATCCAGTTTTGTAGGAGAGTATCAGAACAGAGAAATGGTGGTGGTGGTGGTGGTGGGGTGATTGGGGAATGGACAGAGGGAAGAGGACTTATGGAAAAATAAACCCAAATCAAGAAGAAAAGTAGAAATAATGGGGAACAGACACCAATCAATTGAAAATGGGGGGGATCAATAGAGCAAGTTATTTGAAAATATAACTAAAATCAACAAAACTCTCATTAGACTGACAAAGAAAAAGGAAAGAAGGAGAAAAACATCAATATTGAAGGCTCATTGCTGCACAGAAAATGCAGAGGATGCTACCTGCAACACATGTGTGACTTTCACAGGGTGGAGAAAAACACTACGAAATGGGTGAAGTGAAAATCCCTGTTAAAGGTAGACCTAGTGGTGCTCACCCTTAATCCTGGCATTCAGGAGGCAGAGGTGGGTAGATCTCTATACATTCAAGGCCATCCTGGTTTACACAGTGACTACCAGAGTAGTCAAAACTGCATGGTCAGATCTTAAAAGAAAAACAAAACAAAACAAAAAAACCCAAAACAAATAAACTAAAAACCCCAACTTGTAACAAGGATATTGTTCCCAAGCCAAGATTATTTCATCAGGCATTTACCAAATATTCTGAGTTACACTTTCACACATTATTGTCCAGAAATTATAAGAGAAAGAATGCCTCCAAATTCATTTTATAACACTAGTGTTACTCTGATACCAAAACCAGACACAGATTAATATTCTTCATGAATATACACACAAATTCCTTTAGAATATCAACATCTCAGGCCTACATTTAAAAACACTTGACTCATCAATTGCTGTCACAGGCACTTATTTCACGGAGATGAAGATGTAAGCTAACATGAAAACCTGTATATTGATGTTTATAGCACATTTGTTTGTAATAGCTCAAAACTGGAACAAATCCAGATATCTCTCAGATGAAAACTGTCACATTCGGATTTTCAAGTAGTGATTGAACTGCCCATAGGAACATAATATCTTTTGTCAAAACAAGTATTTTAGCCATATGGCTGAATAAAATAATTATTTCCTTAAAACTGTAAAAGGGTCTTCTATAAAATATATATTCACTGTCAAAAATATTCTTAGAATTTTTACCTAGAATTCATTCAATGTGTTATCAGACTCCTGCCATGTGTGGGCCACAGTGAAAAATGCTATCTCTTCCTGCACTCAACCTCCACATAACTAACACTGATGTAATACATAAACTGCTGTAAAAGGCTTCTTTAATAATTAGTATGGGCTGCAAGAAATAATATACTAAATATTCTTCCTTACCATGATTCATCAGCAATATCTAGCACCTTATATTTAAGACCCAAGTTCCCACCTAATACTACTTTTTTTCTTTAGTGACATTTGCAACATCTGACAGACATCATGCCCAATTCTGGGCATGGGTGTGAAGGTGAAACTGGGGGAAGGATGAGAGTGCTGAATCAGGGATGCATGAAGGAGGCACAGGGATAAAGTCTTTAATGAGACTGTATCAGGTCCAGAGTCAAAAGAGACCAATAACAAAGAGTACAGAACAGAACCTAGAATTAGACCATACATGCCAGCACTCCTGTATGAAAATGGACAACAGAGTGAGTTGTCATGACAGGAATGTTATAACAAGCAGTTCTTCAAATGGAAACTGATCGTATCTCTACCTCACACTTCTACGTTTTAGTGAGATTAAAGACATATTGCAAAATATAGAATTTGGAACAGATAAGCTCAGGTACGCAGACATAGTCCGAGGCTAACATCGCTCCGGTCGAAACCTGCCAGGCTTTTGCCTGTAGCCGGGGCCTGGGCAGCTTGGTGGGCCATCGGTACGCCGACCTGGTTGTGCACCAACTTGGATGGGGGTCGTTTTCCCTGCGGACCGCCCAGCACTTGCAGCGGCAGTCTCCATCTTGCCTCCGGATCACCATAGAGAACTAACAGACAAGCCCAGGTATGCAGACATAGTCTGAGGCTAACATCACTCAGGTAGAAACCTGCCAGGCTTTTGCCTGTAGCCAGGGCCTGGGCAGCTTGGCGGGCCATTAGTATGCCAACCCGGTCGTGCACCAACTCAGTCGGGGTCATCTGCCCTGCAGAGTGATCAGCACTTGGATAAGGTCCCTGCAGCATCCACCAACTGTGCTCCCTGAAGGAGCAGACAGGCAGCACCAGGTTCACAGAGACAACCCCAGTGTAGCATTGCTTGGGGCAGGAAACTTTAGGGCTCCAAGGGGACCCAAGAGGATGGTAGCACACCAGCAATCTGAGCCAGGGGAAACCCAGACATCCAGAGGTGTGGAATTAGCCTTACAGGCTCACGGGAGGTTCAAACATCAGCCAGTGACAACAAGACCAACTAACGCCAGAGATAACCAGATAGCAAAAGGCAAACATAGGAACGTTACTAACGGAAATCAAGGCAATTTGGCAGCATCTGAACCCAATCCTCTGACAACAGGAAGTCCTGGATACCCCAACACACCAGAAAAACAAGATTTGGATTTAAAATCACTGGTCATGATGCTGTTAGAGGAACACAAGGACATAAATAAATCTCTTAAAGAAATACAGGAGAAAATGGATCAAAACTTAGAAGCCCTTACAAGGGAAACACAAAAATCATTTA
>BDUI01000132.1:317702-332299 GCA_002335545.1 Apodemus speciosus
CACACACACACACACACACACACACACACACACACACACACACTTAAAAGCACAAAATTGCACCAAATTATCATTTTCCATAAGTATAGCCAGCCAGCCATTCCTGGAGGGCAGCTACCTGCTCATCTCCTGCTGCACAACCAGGAGCATAACTCTGAGTGAGAGCACCTTGTCTAAAGGGTCTGCTGCCAGCACAGAAGGCAGCTTGTACCTGGTGGAGATACATGGACATGTCAGAAAGACAAGGAAGACTCTTACCATGGCTTCTGATGTGGACAGCTGGTTCTGCAGCCCAGTTCTGGGAAGATGCTTCCTCTGACTCAACAGGTGAAGCTTCAACTTGCCAAAGAGGATCTTTAACAAAAGCAATGCATGTGTGTAAAAAAGATCCAAATTTGAAAAAAATGAACATAACCATCTCGGCTATAGCAACTGCTCTGAAGACACACACCTGAATAGATAGTACAACATGCTTAGCTCCTCATTTATAAAGACTTTGACTTAATGTATCTCATAATGGTCATCACTTGTGAGAACATGAATACCTTGTATCATTTGCAGATAGTATTATAAACTCAGAATAAACCATTTTTTAAATTCTTGAGTAAGACACTTAGTTTTTGAAAGGACAAAATTTAACATTACCAAGCAGGTACAGTGGTCCCTGGCTGTAATCTCAGTACTTTGGGAAGCGAGACAGGAGAACTTGTCCTGGGTTGGAGTGAGCATACAGCCATGTACTCCATAGGAAGTTCTAAGCAAGTCTGGGCTACAGAATGAGACACTGTCTCAAAAAGGGGGGGGGGATTGAGCCTTACCTCACGAAGTTGATTATTACTCATTATAAGAAACTGTTCTCCTGCAACAAAATGGGCTTCTTGCTCCAATTCCTTGAGGCGAGCCTGAAAAATCAAAACATCATTCATAGACTTTAAAATCATTTAATCTTCTCATCAAGCAACTCTCAACAAAAGCCTTTAATTGAATAAATAGTCATCTATAACTTACCAAAATGAACATTTAAAAGCATACATATTGACTTGTGGTGGAATTTTCAGACCCATAAATTATTTTTCCCTAACCCTAGTTAAACTTAAAGAAGCAAAAATAAAAGTACACCAAAACGAGAGCACCACTATTAGAACTAGGAAAGTAATCCATCAGTATAAGAACTAAGACAGAAAAAGAAAAGGTATGGGTTACAGGCTTATACCCACAATAGATCAAGATGTGCTCTAAGTCAGTAAGAGGAAATATAAAAGACTTAGATGAAGGGCTGGCTGTGGGGAAAAGGCACAAACCTGATAACCTGAATTGCATCCCTGGGACACACATGGTAGAAGGAAAACTGAATCCCCAAAGACCTACACACACACACACACACACACACACACACACACACACACACACACACACACACACACACACACACACACACACACACAAAACATTTTAGAGACTTGATGGTTGTTTTCAAAGAGAAACTAATAGTCAGTGATGATAGAAAACAATTTACTTCATTAGTAATAAGGAAAACAGACCAAACTCACACATGGTTTATGATAGCTGCAACCTGTAGACAACCAGCTGCCTCCTGCCTAGGATAGACATCACCCATGGCAGAGCATAGTAGCACTGAACAAAATACAGTGATAGCATCAAGGCTAAGATACAGACAATCAAGAGGCTGTATACAAACTCCTGATTTACTCACAGTTCAACAATAAGCCAAACTATATTGTTTAGACACTGAAATAGAGAACATGTGAAGAATAACAAGAATGAAATGCCTTCTAAGGCAGGGTGGTAGCTACTTTGGGTAACACATTACACGTCTGTCATGAAAAGCACATAAGGCTCTAGATATCCCATGCTTTAACCTGAGTGATGGATACCAGAGTTATCTTTTGGGTTATTTATATGGAATTAAAAAATATTTTTCATATATCTTTATGTACCTTTCCATATTTTCATTCTTTAGGAAATCTACCAATTCCTTGAATGAACTATAGGGAGCAAATGTCCTTACAAGAAAAATAATCTAGGCCTTGATGGCCCACTGAAGAACTGGCCCCCAGCACACACTAGGTCAATGCTTGTCCTCCCTACATGCATGTGAGTCACTATTATATTGCCATAAAGAGCATGACCAAGGCAACATCTATAAAAGGAATAACTTAATTTAATTTTTCATGACAGGATTTTTCTGTGTAGCCCTGACTGTCCTGAACTCACTCTGTAAACCTCAAACTCAGAACTTCGCCTGCCTCTGCCTCCAGAGTTCTGGGACTAAAGGCTGTGCCACCATCACCTGACTAAGAATTCTACTCCTGATCCACAGGCCAGAGAGGGGGAGAGGGAGAAGGAGAGAGAAGGGGAGGCGGTGAGGGGGGAGTGGAGATGAACACAGAGACAGACAGACACTGGGCCTGATGTGGGCTATTGAAACCTCAAAGCCTACCCCTAGTGCCACACTTCCTTCAACAAGGTCACACCTCCAGATTCCTCTAATCCTTTACAACAGTACTACGCTCCAGTGGCTGAGCATTTGGATAGATAAGCCTAGAGGGGCCATTCTTATTCAAACGATAATATTCTAGTCCTTGGCCCTCACACATAGGCTTATAGCCATAACATAATGCAAAACTGTATTCAGACCAATTTCAAAAGTCCCCATAGTCTCAACATTGCTTAACAATCCAAAATTCAAAGTCTCTGAAATTCATGGTAATTTCTTAATTGTAATCCCCTGTAAAATCAAAATAAAAAGGCAGATCACATCCTTCCAACATTCAATGTCACAGAATATACATACCACTCCAAAAGAAAAGAAAAGCATAGGTGAGGAAATACTCGACCAGAACAATACTGAAAACCAGCAGGGTAAATTCCAAACTCTGCATCTCCATGTCTGATGTCAAACTGTTCTTCAGAGCTCCAACTCCTTTTAGCTTTGTTGACTGCAACTCAATTTTCTCTCATGGACTGGTTCCACATCCAGTGATATCCCACAACTTGGCCATCTCCAACATCTTGTTATCTCCAACACAATCCAGGATTCACCTTCATAGCTTCAAGAAATGACTTCTCTGAGACTCCATGAATTGACACCCCTACCACATAGCTTTCCTTGGCCGTGAGAGAGTCCACAACCCCTTTTTGTATCTTTGACTCTAAAGCCAGAAACATATGATTTGGCCAAACCATGGTCTGCTGCTTGCTGGGTCTGGAACTTGGGCCTCCATGTTCAATTACATTTGCATCAGCTTTCTATTGTTGATGGTTTCTTTTATGCCTTAAGCCTTTCTTTAATTCCTTTTTATAAATTGGAAGCTTAGCTGAATGGGGTCTTGTCCTAAGGTCACCACTCCCTTTATTTCATTTAGCATCAGGCTTTTCTTTAAACTCTTGTTTATGTGTTGAAGACAGGATTTCTCTGTGGAGCCCTGGCTGTTCTGGAACCCACTCTATAGACCAGGCTAGTCTCAAACTCAGTGATCTGCCTGCCTCTGCCAATATGCCAGGATTAAAAGGTGTGCAMCACTACCACCCGGCTTCTTTAGGCTTAACACCTTGAGCTCAGGACCTGGCTCCAACATTACCTTTCCTGGTGCTCTTTTTCTCTTCACCCTGTATATTTTATATTTGTCTTTGTCCAGTTTGCTCCTTTTCAGTATAGATCTAGATTAGAGCGATTACTAATAACCACAGGATATAGTGTCAATACAAGCCCATCTTGAAATCTCTTCTGCTAATACCATTAATCCAAAATTCTTCAATTTAGCTTCAGATTTTTAGGGCAATGGCATAAAGCAGCCACATTCTTTGCCAAATGATCACAAGAACGACTTCTAGGCTACTTGCTAATATTCTTCTGTCTGAAGCCTCTTGGGCTCAGCCATTATAATTTACATTGCTCTCACCATTATTGTATCCATGTTCCTAATAGAATGGCCCATTGCACTCTGCTTAAAGCATTCAATCACTTTTCTCATCCAAAGTCCCAAAGTCTTCCATATTCCTCCAAACAAATAGCATGGTCAGGTCTGTCACAGAAATATCCTAATCCGTGGTACCAACTTCTGTCTTAGTCACTGTTCAATTGCTATGAAGAGACATTAACCAAGGCAACTCTCATGAAAGAAAGCATTTAATTGGAGGCTTGTTTACAATTTCAGAGGTTAGTCCATTATTATCACAGTAAGGAGTATGGTGACATGTAGGTGGACATGGTCCTGGAGAAGTAGCTGAGAGTTCTATATCCTGATCCACAGGCCGAGAGAGACATTAGGATTAGCACGGGCTCTTAAATCCTCAAAACCTACCTTCAGTGACACACTACCCCAACAAGGCCACACCTCTAATCCTTCTAATACTTCCAAATAGTGCCACTTGCTGGTTACTAAGCATTCAAATATGTAAGCCTATCGGGGCTATTCTTATTCAAACCATTCAGTGCAGTAGATGTCAGTGGGGTATAAATACTTCAACTTATGATCTTCCCCTCTAGGAGGCCAGGAGAGGGAAAAACAGTACCAATACTGCTCTAGGGCCAAGAGTGAAAGGAATCAGGATCTACTGAGAGCAATGACAAGTACAGACTCTGAAATGATAGCTTACCCCAAGGAGTGCTGATGTCCTCTCCATTTCTTCTTTGTCAACTGGAATCTTATGGTTTTCCATCACTGGGAAGTCAAAGTCAAAAGCAGATCTTATTTTCATTGTATTAATCAATCCTTTTCAGAAGACTAAAGATCCCCACCCACTCTTAGATGACCTAATGATAACAATGCTCATTTACTCAGGTCTCACTGTAAGTCAACCTCTGTTCTGTGAGGAAACAGAAGCATCAAAAGAATTGAACTGCTGGGGATACAGTCTAGTAACAAAACACTTGCCCAATACAAGCCAGGTCCTGGGCTCAGTTCCTAGGTATGAAGGATGTGGGATTATACTGGTCCCAGTCTGGCTCTTTGCATACTCTAGATGGAGAGTCACTCCTGGCCCTATAGTAGGACCTGGTCAGAGGCAGATGGGCAAAAGTCTTAGAGGATGCTTAAAGGAAGGGTCTTAAGTACTAGAAGAAAAAAAGCACAGAACTATAGGATTAACCTTAAGATAACACAGTTGGTAAATGATAATGAGACCTCCTTCTGGCTAGAGAGAACAGGGAGGATCTTCATGCCTGAATGCCAGGTCTTCAAGTCCTTCAAGACCAGGAAATGATGTAGCCCAAACCCTCTTATTGCAGAAGAGAAAACCATGTGCTAGCAACCTCTTTGGATGAACTACAGTACGCATTCTATTACAGGGTAAAGAGAAAATTCATTCCTGAACAATTTAAAGATTCTCTAAAAGGATGACCATGTTTTGCTTTTATGGTCACTCACCTGCCAAAATTGGTATCAGTGGAAGCTCCAAAGTACAAAATAGCTGCCATAAGCCATAAGCCTATTTGACAGGAAGAGATAATATAAATATGGATATTTGACAGGAAGAGATAATATGGATATGAGTAATTATCTACATTTTGTTGAAATGCAACTTGAATGCCAGGCAGTGGTGGAGCACACCTTTAATCCAAGCGCTTGGGAGGCAGACGCAGGTGGATTTCTGAGTTCGAGTGAGTGGTTTCTCTTCATATCTTCATTCTTTTTGATAAAACTCTTATTTCCATCACAAAGACTATTTCCTTACTATCTAAATATCTGATAGATATATTCCAAAATTTCAGAAGGCCTTCACTTTCTCACTTTCAAGAGTGCTTGTGTGATTTAAGTCTTCCATTTTAACTACAGAATGGCTCACAGATTTCCAATAATTTTATCTAGTCTTCATTAATCTTGCACTATTGGACCTTTGGACTAGTCAACAGTGTTGGAATCTTTTATGTTAGGCCACCTGTTTTAAGAGCATGAAATCCTTCCTCTTTTATGTATATCACCTTCCATGTTGTTTTTTTTTATTTATAGGCCTTGATTTATACACAGGGTCTGTGTATACACTCTGGCCTCAAACTCTCCATAGATGAACCTGCTCTTGAACTTCTTCCTACTCTTACTTTCTAAGTGCTGGGATTATAGTAAGTCCATCACACCAGATTTTCTATGATGTTTACTGTAGTATTTTCTGCTGTTGCCTAAGAATGCTGGGCCTCATCTTCTAGTTCCCCTCAATTTCTCTGTCTGTCCCTGCACTCTAAGGTAGACTGATCATCTCTAGGACACATCAAATGAGCTCTTCCTCAACTCTTAGACAGTTTTCCTGTTTGGACAGTTCCTAAGGGCAGGAGAGAAGCAGCTTGACTTAAGAGTCAGGAATGGAAAAGCCTCCAGTTATAGCCTGTCCTAGGAAGCTTCTCATCTTTCCAGTCTCCTTCACCTTTGCCTCAGGACATGGTCTTTCCTTCTGTTTTCCTCAGTTGTCTCTCCACTGGCTATAGTCTCCCAGTAAGAATCTAACTGAAGCAAGTTGGGTCCATTCTATTACTAACTAAAATAAACTATTAGTATCAGAAACACCCTAGTTAAATGTGAGGCTTTGAAACAATTGTTTTCAATATACAGAACATATTTTAAAACTGCAGGAATTRTCATTTTAATCATTCCTTTTCTAAATGAGGCACAGGTTAACTTGGCCTTAGGACAAACATCTCACTTCATGTGAGTGTGGGCAACAAACAAAAACACAGGTCTTACACAGCTAGAAATTACAGTATTAAAAAATTACTTGCCTTCAACTTAGAACAAAGATCCATTGTAAGGTCGTAGAGTATCTTCATGTTCACACATACATTCTGACTCTTTAAAATGAATACAATAAAATGAGACGAACTTAGCAGAAATTCTCATCACAGTGTTGGAATGAATATCATAAGTGTTTCTAGTGACATGGGAAGATGCTCCTGATAGCTTTTGTGCCAATCACCATAGACGAGGTCCCTATAGAAAAGTACCTCTATTGGGCAAGTCAGGCTGTCCACAGAGATACACTTCTTCAACCCAGTGTTTTCTTCATTGTACAGATAGAGAAATAAAGTTACTAATGCCTGTTGTAATGATTGGAAAAGCCAGAAATAAAGATTTTTCAGATCCCATAACATCTCATTTCTGCTCTACCACACAGCAACCACTTGATGGATGTTACATTCACACTAACTTATCCATTAACACCCTAGGACAGGTAAATATAATGCCCCTAAAAAGCCACAAACAGGGACTATGTTCAAAGAACAGAGAGGGGAGATGGAACAAGAGGCAGCCCCTCAATACACAATCTGAGCTCTTCCTAACAGGGATCTTCACAACAGTCTCTTCAGCATCTCACTCTGCCAAATACTGAGCTAGGATGCTCAGATTTACCTTTCTGCTAAATTCTCACACTAGAAGAAACTCCTAATGTATATAAAAAGTATGTGGCTGCTAGCAGGACTTTTGGTAGCATGGCTCTTCAGTCTTCATGAACTTGGCTCTCTCTTTGAACAACTTAGGAGATATGAAGTAGAGGCCCACATCTCTGTCACCACCTAGAACAATCATTCATGGCTTCCTGCAGCTCTCTCAACTTCAAAGTAATCACAAGCTCCATTTTGAACCATCCCAAGACAGGCCAGTTCCTTGGCATGGTACAGTCCCTTGAGAGCCCTGCATGTACCTGAAACCTAGAGTCCCCATTCTCTGTACCAAACTACCCTTGTTGTTCTGACTAAGGAGCTAATTTTCTAGGAGGCCTTACCATCCATTCCATTCCTTCCACCCTTTAATTCTGAGAAACTCAAATCACCTCTTCAGATGGCATATTAGTAGATCCCATATACTACAAGCCCAACTTCCATCTCTCACTCTCATGTACTGCAAGGTTCTCCCATGGCCCCATCCGGCCAACAACCATTATTGGAACTGCATTTACAGATGTCTCTTATTCTCATGAGACAAAGACAAGGGGCCTTAGGAATAGAGAGTGGAAGCTCTAGATTGGGCTTAACAGCATCACTAAGCAGCTGTGCCAACCTGCATTAAAAGAACGTACCCTTTAGAACTGATTTTCATTCCATGCAGCCATCTTATCCCTCAATAATATGTGGGAATAATAATAATAATAATAATAATAATAATAATAATAATAATAATAATAAACAACTAGGCTTAAAGTCATAGATCTAAACTGAACCATCAAATATACTTTGGTTAAGATCAGGAACAGTAGCATGTATACATCTAATATCCCCACATGTGAAATGAGACTGATAATACTGAGGTGGACAATTTCTTGTAGCCATATTTCAGCTTGTTTGGCAAACCTTTGCCATACTGAGTAGGATTATAATGACCTGTGAGGGAAGAAGGATACTTTCCAAGTGCTAAAATGGAATCTTGGCTCCTACATGGCCATTCCCTAGGCTGTCAGGACCAGATTCCCATTCTTGTAAGAACTTCTTCTCTGATTCTGAAATCTATTTTATAACCTTCTGGTATACCTCTTTTTAAATTCAAGAATACAGTGTTTCTGGTATTTACAGTCTATCCATCTATGGGACATAGACTCTCACTCTAAACATGGTAGTTATGAGGATGAAGGGCAGGGTATGCAGGCTCCCACATCTGCTGCTGTAACTTTGGCCATCTAAATGCTAACCTATAATGTTCCACCATGTGGCTGAGTAGGGGGTCATGGCTGTGACTGTACTGTTCCTTAATATAGCTCCTTCAGGAGAGATAGCTTTTGAAAAACCAGGGGTATCTGCAGCACAAGAGCAGACTGAGGTGGTTGTCTCCAAAACTCAGCCAACAAGAACATGTCACTAGTGCTAGAGATTTATAAAAAAGACAGTCCTCTGCTCACAGAGGAGGTGCTACTGACACTAGAGAATCCATAGAAGAACTATACTGTAATGAGACATGCCTGGAAATCTATCATCATCTATCTTTATTCATTAACCTCTACCAGAAACACCTCAGCAAAAAAGAATTTGGACACAAAAAATGACATGAAAATAGGTGCTGGCTATATTCTTGATACTATTGAATTATTTGTGAAGTAGGAAAAGTCAGGGTTGTATTAAAGTAAACAGAACCTCATCTTAAACATCTTACCACAGTATTTCTTGAAGCATAACTGAATGTGCTGCTTGGTTTGACTATGATGGACTTTTCTAGGTATTTTGCTACTAAATCTTCAAATGAAGGTGCAGTGTCACTGGGATCTATGAGCCATGCAGCAACTCTGGGATCTAGTCCTACAAAACCAGCAACTGCAGAGGAAAAGGTCATTTAGCATTCATTCAAGTCACAAGCAATTGTTGTTTTCTATCTTCACACTAAGCAGAGAGTTTTCCAAATATGAAACACAAATGGCTGAGAAGCATTTAAAGACATGTGCAACATCCTTAGCCATTAAAGAAATGTAAATTAAAACTACTCTGAGATTCCATCTTAGCCCAGTCAGAATGCCCAACATCAATAAGACAGTTGACAATGCTGTCAAGAATTCTGACAAACAAGACCATTTATTCATTGCTGTGGGAATAAAAATTCAGCCAGTGTGAAAATAAGTATGGAGGTTCCTTGGGAAGCTAGGAATAGATCTATCTCAAGATCCAGCTATGCCATTCTTGGACATATACCCAAAGGACTCTACATCTTACTCTAGAGACACTAGCTTAATTATATTCACTGCTGCACTCTTCATAATTGCCAGAAATTGAAAACAGCCAAGATGTCCATCAACTGACAAATAGATAATGAAAATATGGATATACAATGGAATATCATTCAGTTGTTCAAAAACGATGAAATTTTTAAATCTGCAGGTTAAATGGATGGAGCTAGAAAAAAAAATCCCAAGTGAGTAAGCCAGACCCAAAACAGACAAATGCTACATGTTTCCTCTTATATGTAGATATTAAACTTAAAAGCTTTTGATATGTGTACTAAAATTAAAATAACCACAGACATTAGGTACCTAGTAAGGGGTCAGTGGGATGGAGAAGATCTTTCAAGAAAGGGGAAATAGAATATAGTGTTGTAGGGAGAAGAAGGGGAACTAGACTAGAAGGATCCGATGGGACGGAGGATGGAAGATCCAAGTTAAGTAGGAACTATGAAACACCTAACACTAAAGGCATTTGAAAAGTCATATGGAAACCCACTATTGTAGAAGCTTCCTAATAGAAACATAGACAGAATGAATCTGAATGAACTCACCATATAATGGGGAGACAATGTCCCAACTAGATATCTTATGCCTCCAAATAAAATTTCTAGTGCCAGGAAAGGGTTCTATATTTTTGAATTGTTGGCCAAAGGGGTCCCACAGACATCAAACATCAGAGACTATTACCAAGGCCAGGGTTGTTTTCCATAGTAAGGTGGTAAAGTCCTATTGTTGCAAACAACATATATTTATGTTACTGAACATGGAGAGGTCCAGCTGGTGCCAAACTAGAAGCTTAACCCCAACTGTGTTCATGGTACTGGAAGGTATTCTGCACTTTACCAAGGGTTTAAGACAATCATTAATAAACCAGCTATAAACCCTGTTACCTACAACAGCAACCTGCCTACAAGATATTCTGATACAATAGTGGCACAAAAGTTATGAAAGTACTTTTAAATTGGATTTAAGTCCAATTCCATGAAATGGAACTCATACCTGACAATGCTAAAGTGCCAACAACCTGAAACTAGATAGGCCATGGGCCCTGTGGGAAACCTATTATTCTGCTGAAGGAACATGGCAATAAAATGATTCCTAATAACAAATTGATATACCCATAGATCAGTGCCTCATTCAACCCTAATTAGAGAGGCTTCTAGATGCAGTAGATGGAAATTAACAGAGACCCACACTAGACAATGTGCAGAGAATGAGAGATTTTAGAGTACTCACTCCTAAATGGGACATCTTCATCAAGACCATCCCTTAAGACTCAGGGATCATTGAGTTAGAGAAAGGAAAGATATTCTGAGAACCAGAGATGAGGAATGACTCCAAGGAAACAGTGTGTACCAGATACAATGGACTGATATACACATGAACTCACAGAGACTGTGGCATTATGCACAGGGCCTGTACAAGTTCAAGCCAGACAGTGTTCCACCACTGAGAAGAGGACRTGGACAGGAGTCCCATCCCTAACCAAGAAACTATCTATGACCGGTATCTTTTGGCAAAGTTTTCTACAATGCAGTGTCACTGGGTATTTCAACTACACTCTAGAGCAAGCCTCATAGGCAGGAGTACTTTGTTTTGTTCTAGTTTTGTGGACTTTTTGCTTCATTTTATTTTAGAACTTTTTATCTTATAGGTTTTTTGTTTATTTGTTTTGATTTTCACTTTGTGTTTGGTGGAAGTATTTTTTTTTTGGTCTTTTAGACAGTTTTTTTGAGACAGGGTTTCTCTGTATAGTCCTGGCTGTCCTGGAACTCACTCAGTAGACCAGGTTGACCTCACACTCAGAAATCTGCCTGCCTCTGCCTCCAAAGTGCTGTGATTAAAGGCGTGCGCCACCACTGCCTAGCATTGTGGGAGTATTTTTAAGGAGAGAGAGTAAGAACAAAGAATTGGCTGAGTGAGGAGGTGGGGGAATATTGGGAGAAGAGGAGAGGAAACATTGAAATACACTATATGAAAAAAATAAATAAAAATAAAACAAAAATGATTAATTTTCCAATTAATACTTTGCTATCCTCTCAAATAACAGAATTAATTACCCTATACATTTTCTTGATATTTATCTGTATGTGTGGTACATGTGCATATGGGTGTGCATGTGTGCATGTGTGTGTATTTGTGGTATATCTGTGTGTATCTATTTGTATGTGCATAGGTGTATACATGTAGAAGCCTGACGCTGATGTCAGGAGTCTTCCTCAGGTATTCTTCATCTTATTTATTGAGGTAAGGTCCCTCAGTTGAACTTACAGTTCCTCAACCTGTTTGTCCAGGAGGTCCTGTCTCCATCTTCTGAGTGTACTAGAAGGCAGGCATACCATCACACCTACTCAACATTTACATGGGTACTAGAGATCAGAACTCACATCCTCACATTCACACAGTAAGCACTTTGCCTGCTAAACTGTATTTCCACCTCTCTTCAAGAACATCTACCTTGTGAGAAGGTGGCTGGACACACCCAGGTCCTACATGGCTCATTGGTATGAGCATCACATTAAAGAAATAGAACCTAAGCCGGGCTGTGGTGGCACACACCTGTAATCCCAGTACTCGGGAGGCAGAGGCAGGCAGATTTCTGAGTTCGAGGCCAGCCTGGTCTACAGAGTGAGTTCCAGGACAGCCAGGTCTACACAGAGAAACTCTGCCTCGGGGGAAAAAAAAGAAATAGAACCTAAACAGCTAAGAAGGGATAGTGAGTTCAAGTTCACATGGAACTCAAAATATGAGACTGAAGTCAGAAACCTAGGTCCGTGTGCCTGTTTTTCTCGTCTCTCAACTATTCTCTTGCCACTTGGGTTTTTCAGCATTATAGTGGATCTTCTCTTCGACTTTCTCCTCTGATTCCTGTCTTCCAAAGCCATTCACAATGCTTCATCATGATCTCAGAATCATGACTCCTGAGTCAAGGAACAACGGTAGGAGCTACCTGAATTCATAGTATCCTTGTCACTGTGTCAGAGTAAGCAGGCAGTATAGGCCAGGCAGAATAGGATTCTCTGACATCAGATAGTCCAATGAGACAACTAAAAGCAAAAAGGAGCTGATCTTTAAATAAAACTATAATCTTGGACACATTGTCCAAGAATACCAGATTGTCTGGTATCCTTAAGTTATTATACTAGCCAGAGATATTTATATTTACCATAGCAGCCAGTGTCAAGACTTTTCCATATTATGTTCAAGACAATCAAGGTAAATTTGGAACTTTGAATGAGATGAAACAGTCATTTTGGCTTCTTGTGCCCCAGGACAGCAATGTTTGACTTCATATGACACTGGTAACACTGACTGACCTTTGACATTGCAAAGGTAAGTGTTCCACAGAAAGATATTTTTAAAAGACCTTGGAAATTGGACAGCACCAGAATGTTCTGGGTGTTGAACCCTGTAAATGCTTGCAACTGACAAACAGAAGCCTGCCAGGACAAATCCCTACTTCTAGTTGTTGAGGTCTGTCCATAGAGTTCTCCATAGTGGTCATATAGATTTTCCTTCTTTCCACTTATCTAAACATAATAAGTATGTTTTATTCTGATGCACATGTCATTGATGGTTTATAATGTTGACTTTTTTTTGACTTGAGGGACTTTGAGCTGCTACATACTCACCTTGAGCATTTCCTGCCCTGTACTTAGCCATTTCCCAAGTAACAATAGTGTACATACATAAGTATATATTATTTAAATATTTCAAATATTTAATATAAATAAGCAGTAAAACCAACCCACATGCTCACCATAACCATAGTTTAAAAATATTTTATATYGCTGGGTGGTGGTAGCGCACGCCTTTAATCCCAGCACTTGGGAGGCAGGGGCAGGCAGATTTCTGAGTTTGAGGCCAGCCTGGTCTACAAAGGAGTTCCAGGACAGCCAAGGCTATACAGAGAAACCCTGTCTCGAAAAAACAAAAAAAAAAATTATATCAAGTTTTGCTGACTCTGTGGAGCAATTCATTATTTTAAAGTAAAGACAAAAACCTAAATTTCCATACAGGAGTTTCCATGTCAAGTTTACTGAGGCAGATAATGAAGGTATTCTCTCTATAGAACTAGTCTAGTTAATAAGTGAAGAAAAGGGACTGGGATGACAGCTCAGTGGTCAAGTGCTCACCTTACAAGCCTGGGGGCCTGTGTAAATGTCAGATAGCTGTGGCGGCATGCCTATAATTCCAGCTTCAGAAGGCAGAGAACAAGCTGGCTAGTTACATTTTCCAGCTCTGGGTTTGACTGAGACCATACCTCAATGAATAGGGTAGAAGATCAATTAAAGATCATTCCAGCATCAACTTCAGGCTTCCATATGTATGCATACACACGTGAAAATGAAAAAAGAAAAAAAGTAAAGAAAGTATAATAGATTTTGAATCTGACCAGATTGCAATTAAAGGAACCTAGACAGTGACAGGCAATAGCTTCTAACATCATAAAAACAAACAAACATAAAATAAGAGCATCACAGAACAGGTGCGGAAGTTGGAATACTGTTAGGACAGCTAGTAATGTAAAGAGATTACTGCTCACTCTGGGGGAGGTGATGGCATTGCCTTGCACATGGGATCCTCACACAATAKAAATAAAAAAACTTAATCTTACAGTGTTTGAAATTTTGTTACAAAATACTAAGGAGTCTGTGGTTTGAAAAACGGAGAGTTACAAAAAGATAAAAATCAACTCTAAGTCCAATCTTGGTCAACCTTTGATGAGTAGTTTTGTGTATGTTAGAAGTTGATTATAATAAAAATATTTCTCAACATTCTATTATGAATATTTTGTAATGCAGACAACCTGAGGAAAAATGTACAATTAAAACTCAAGGATTTAACAGTGAATAGTTTTACTGTTTGGTTTTATTCCTCCCTCTCTCTGTCTCTCTGTCTCTCTGTCTGTCTCTGTCTCTCTGTCTCTCTGTCTCTCTGTCTCT